>OX637881.1:4907500-5417500 GCA_951802675.2 Boloria euphrosyne
ACAACATAAAATATAAATCCGGAAACCGATATGACCAGTGTGGTGGATTTTTAGTGATCCCTTCATATTTTATAGAAGACTAGATACTTTCCAAACTGGTGATAGACTTGTGTCGTTCAATAAAATACAATAATATAATATATTATAAAACTATGTTTTAGTTGAATCAGAAATCAATTTCTTAATTAAATCATTTTACAATATGCGAAGAAAAAATTGTTAAGATCATTCTATATCAAGTACATCTTATTGTTTGAATCAAGTACTTATACGCAAGTTCGACGGCTCCTCTCAGAGCAATTAAATCTTGTGTGATTCACAAATGTCATGATGGGTGACCTTGTCATATAATTTAGTTATAATATATTATACATATAACTTTAGTCATAAACATTATGTATTAGAAAATTAAAAAGCTTCTTGTTGAAAGCCCATCTATGATTGGACAGATTTAGCTAGTTAATTCAGGTTTTTGATACATTGTAATTGAAAAATTTCGAGGGAAAATTGGAAAATTCGAGATAATTGAATAAGAAATTATATTAATTATAATATTACTTTAAATATTGGTTCTGAAATTAGGATATAGCAACGCCGGATGTGAAATTAGGATATTTTTGAACGGACTTAAAAATTTATAAATACTATTTAACTTACCGCACTTTTCGTATGGTACACAAACTCCTTCGCTGTTCCTCAGATAGTCATCTTTGCATTCACAAGAAGGCAAGTAACAGTCACTTGATATGCTAGGACAGGGAGGCGGGTGTGTCAAATCGTCACATTTCTTTGAACATACTTCTAAAGAACATTTATGGTACTCCTCATTTGCAGGACAGTCTGAAAATAGTACAATAGATAAATATTTCTCTAGTTTCCTTAATTATAGTTTGTTTAAATGATTAATATAATTATTTGAATAATACAGATTCCTTATAATCCCTATAATCGTCTCTAACACAGATAAAATTACTAACTTCTTACAGTTTATTTCAAGATGGTTACGAATACTTTTTTTAATATTAATTTATTGCTATAAAAATTTTCTTATAAACACAACAGCTAAGCTAATGCTTAAGTTAAAATGTTGATTGTTAAAATGTTGTAATGCTTAAGTTAAAATGTTGATTCAAACGTAACACATACACGTGCTTTATTACTATAAAACTACTATATTTTTTAAATAAGGTCAATTACTAAAATAATCTTACACCAATAGCAACAAATAATAAAATAAGTCCGAAAGTTTTGCTTTAAGAACAATATTTAATAAAATATTAGCAAGGTATATAATTAAAATATATCACTTACCTAAAGGCTTTCGTTCTTGAGGAGGCGAGCTATAAACACAACTCATCAAATAAACTAGTACTAACATACCAAACAGTTTACAAGCCATGTTCGTGTCTCTCAAGTTGAAGACCTAGTAAGAAGTAACTGCTCTAACACTATTTATATACGAAAAAACATTGTTTTGTTCATGTGTACGTAAAAGTATGGAAGTAAATAGAACAACAAAATAACAAACGTGACTATATAATTATTATCACCTATTTTTTTCAAAGACTGGTCTTTCAAGGCACTTAAAATATCGTTTGGCAAGTTTTTTAATGTTTCTCGCAGGCAAATGTGGTGTAGGACATAATATTTTCTCTCTCTCTTTTACTTTTTTTATATTGTCTCCTTTGTGCCTCCTTATAAGTTCATTTGACTACAGGAGAAGAGGGAAAGGACTAATTTACGGGATACTTTATAAATTTTGGTGATGTAAATACTTGCGAGATACCGAAATTTGAAAGTGATAACGAAGATGGCAGTTTTCTTATTCAAAATATTTAATCTATACATATAATAAAATTCTAACTTAGTTAAATCTGTACATTGATTATTTTTTTTAATTCTAATTGAAAAAGTCATTATTAACAATACAGAGGCCGAATCTATCGTTTTTAGATTTTTTTATCACGAGAAAACTACTACTACTAGACGCTTTTGATGAATTTTGATGTGGTGATAGTTGGTTCTCCGGGTCAATATATAGGATACTTTTTACTGCAAAATAATATCTCATTTCTGAGATATCTATACTAACTCTCAAAATGTATCTAGTGATAATATATTTCATATGTTCTTATAGGTACTAAACGTTCCTAAATATGGTATATTGAATTCACTAAATGCATATGAAAGTATATACGGTACTAACAACAAAAATACAATTTTTAAGATTTTTGTCTGTCTGTCTGTCTGTTTGTTCCAGCTTTTATTTTAATTACGGAACGGATTTTCGTGCTGCTAACTTTAAATTTGGCAGGGAGCGCCGCTAGTGTCAAATAGCTTTTCATTGTTGCTGGTTATCCTAAAAACGTTACGAGACGTCACTTAGAACGTTGATTGAAATAGCCGTATGGATAGTTCCTAACTAGTTCTATAAAGTTGCTTTACCCCCGCTACACACGTAACGATATATCGTAGCGATTTCAAACTGTGCAGATAAATCGAACGTTCATAGTGCCTCCACACGCCTCCGATATCGACGTCGATCGTCAGTTCTCCGTAGAAGCTCACGCAAGAAACATGTCGTCCACGATGGAAGATTTAATAAAATAAAATATAATATTTTGAGAGCGCCATAGTCGTATATTTAACGTCTAAGCTCTTTAAACGGAGATTAAAAAAATACTATTATAGCTGGAAACTTTTTTATTGTAATACAAATTAATTTTCTGTATAGGCGAATGTTTTACTTAAAATTATGAGTATAACTTGTGAAATATGATTTTCTTTTTCTTATTTTTCTTTATGAGACGTGTTGTGACACCCTTTCCTGCACAGCAAGTCATATACACTATTTATAAAGCTGAAGAGTTTGTTTGTTTGTTTGGTTGAACGCGCTAATCTCAGGAACTACTGGTCCGAATTGAAAATTCTTATTGTGTTGGATAGTCCGTTTATCGAGGAAGGCTATACGCTATATTACATCCCGCTATGATCAATAGGAGCGGAGCACCAATGAAAAATGTTGCCAAAACGGGAGAAAAATATTCCTTTTGAGAGCTTCCGTTGCGTGCGCTGCGTAAACGGTTAAAGTTATGCACAAATTATGTATGACGGAATTATTCCTCTTTAAAAGTTATAAAAAAAAGTCCGCAATAGCATATGTCTATCTTTTAAGCTTGACTCGCTATAACATTTTTTATTGTTATAAAATTTGTTTTAAGATAATGCATTATTTGCTATGGTGTTTAATAAACATAATATTAATCCTTATCCAAATAAATAAGATATTCACCACAAGTATTTAATTTTGAATAAAATTGCTCTGGGGTTCATTTGATTTCAATGAATATCTTATGAGATATCATAGTTTTAAAATAACTCTGCAACAAAATAATTATCATCGCGTTGAATATGGGCGGACGGGCGAAAGAATTTGATTTCCAGACTTTAGAACGCAAGCGAAGCCGCGGGAAAGGATAGTTTTTATATAAAGCGAGAGTAGAAACTTTTTAATTGACGTGGCGGGAAAGTATATAGCAACAAGCGAGCACCTTGAATACTGGCGCGAACTGAGCGATCTTCATCCACACGTGACGATAAAACTGTGCAAACGCAATCGACAACGATTTATTGGATAGAAATTGCAACTGCCACCGATGAACGATAAACTGCAACGATTTACCATACACACGATCGATAAATCGACGCAAACCAGTTTGCACAGTTTTATCGCTACGATATATCGTAACGTGTGTAGCAGGGGTTAGTTTACTTTTAATTTTATTAATCTTATAAAAATATATTTGTATACATAACGAAAATTATGTAATCTATAACGTATATTTACAGACCGGCAGTTCCATTAAAATATTATATACACGTACCTCGTATTATCTAAAAGGAAAATCCGGCACAAATAGACCTAGTAATAATACGCAAACATTACAGTAAATAAATATGTTCAGATGTTACTAAACATTGCTGTATCATTTGATTTTTCCTGCTTAATTTGCGAATGATTTATTTGAAATACAATTCTAAATACCTGTAAAGGTAATCATCTCATCCTAAAATTGTTTTCAGAAATGAAATTAAACATTTTTTTTATCTACAGTCTTTTCGGTCCAATATTTTTCAATAATAGTCCGATGATAGCTGTTACACCTGGCGGTAGCGCTTAGAACTCGAAATACATAAGCCCTCAGTCCAGTTTTCTTGTTGTAGTGGATTCGCGTTCCATCTGACTATTAAACCCAACGATTTTTTTTTAATTTTTCTGTGGATATCACTTCATTTTAATTTAAAAACGAAATAAATACGATTTTTTGAAAATTTGTTCTAGTATTATTCAAATAACAAATTCTGATGGATTAACTTTGTGTTAGATTTACTTGAAAAGGTAATGGCTTTTTCAGTGGCTGTAAATTAAAATAACTTCCTTTGATAAGTTAAAGTACCACACACGTTATACAAAAATCCTGATAGACCATTACAAACAACACAGAACTTTAAATATAACGTCTCAATCGTGGAAGCGGACCATTTTAATGGTAGCTGCGAAAACTTTTTTACACAAGCTTCAAAAATGATTTCTATAAAATTTACTTTAAAAATTTTGTTTTTTGTTTCAACGAAACTCATCATCATGCCGAACACAAGAGGCGGGGTTATTTTGTTGTTACTAAAACCCACAGCGGAAGTAGAAGTAGAGTATATTATACAGCATATAGAAGAGTGTATATCTATACTAGTCGATAAATTGTATTTATGGACGAATCCAAGCTAGGGTGTCACTATATTTTATAATAAAAATAAATTTATTCGTTCAAAAGTTTTACAAGCATAAACGAGTAGATCATGTGTAATATAAACAAAGAAAGTAAGATGTACTCTTTTATTGTTTATATTCGTAATTTTAAACAAAATATATTTCTAACTAGCGGTGCCCGCGGCTCCGCTCGCGCTAAGAGTGAATAAAATAAACATTTTTGCTTATATACTGTTACTTATAATGTACCAAGGACTGATTCCCCATTTAAAGTTCTGGCCCTCTTTTCTGAAAACTACTGTATAGCATTTTCTATTTCATCTACAGCGCCAGTTATTTTGTAATCTTGTGAGATGTTTCTCTTAAGTTTTAGCAAGAGTTATCTATATAAATTTGTAAGAACTCTATAGAACCAGTAATTGTGTTTTCACTTAGGAATAAAAGATTAATGTTCAAAAAAAGGTATTTTAAATGTTTTCTCGCATAATAACGTATAATAACTATACAAAACTTAATTCAAATCAGTTATGTACTTTTTGTGTGAAACGCAAGCTTCGATTTACGAAGTTACTGTTTTTTATGTACTGATAAAAATAGGTACTGTGAGTGTAGCTTAGGAGACAGATATTTGATATTGTAAACTATTCTGTAGCCCTTTTTAAGACCTACAATATTGTTATGATGCATCTCTCAAGACTTACCCGCAGCTAGGTTTCTAAGGACGACTCAATGAAATAAATTATTTTGTTTTCCTGTGGAAATGTTTTTTTCTACAATAAAGAGTACCATAGTAATGACCCGAGTAATAAGTAATCATTACACATTTTTTTAAATCGGTCCGGTACTTTTTGTGTTAAGCGATAATATACAAATAAACAAAAATTTTAATAACGTATTGGGGTTTTTATTCAATACATATTTCATTACAGTCATTGTTTTTAAAAAAATATTTCATGTACAGACTTTTTATAAGTTTCTGCTTTATTATATTTATACATATATGTGTATACATATAGATACTAATAATAAAAATAGATATTGCGAGTGTAACTTACATATATTTTGGTATTGTAGACTTTTTTTAGGCCTAGAATTTCCTACTACATTATTTTGACGTATCTCTTAAGATTTCGCCACTGGTAGCTTTCTTAGGCCAACTCAATAACACCAATTATTTTGTCTTCCTGTTTCAGTGAAAACAATTTTCTTCAATAAAAAGTATCCTAAATGTTGACCCGAGTAATAAATTATCACTGCACAAAATTTAGTAGACAAACAGACAAACGCTCAAAAATTTTAACAACTATTATTTTGAGGTCTATATTTAATAAAATATACGTCACAGCCTTTGTTTAAAAAAATATTTCAAATAAATGTGACTTTGCTCTGTTACTGTATGTTTAATAGGTATCATCGCCCCGCGGTTTCACCCGCGTTGTTTAAGGTCCCGTGAAAATACCGGAATAAATAATATAGGTTATGTTATTGGCTGATAATGTTTTCATTAGTTAACTAACTAAACGAAAAGTCTGATATATATATATATATATATATATATATATATATATATATATATATATATATATATATATATATATATATATATATATATATATATATATATATATATATATATATATATATATATATATATATATACTGAACTGATTAAACAAAAAATGTTATTTTGGCTGAATTGTAATAGGCACATATCATAGCGGACTTTTTGTGAGCATTATATACATACATAAATATATACATACATACATATATACATACATACATACATACATACATACATACATACATACATACATACATACATACATACATACATACATACATACATACATACATACATACATACATACATACATACATACATACATACATACATACGCCGTTTCTGGCAAAATATCTAAAAATTAAAGATCATTGTTTTGGGTGCTATGTGCGTTGATAAAGGCATAATATACTGCAATAAAAATATCCTAAGTCACGACCTG
This sequence comes from Boloria euphrosyne, assembly GCA_951802675.2. Classification (NCBI taxonomy): domain Eukaryota; kingdom Metazoa; phylum Arthropoda; class Insecta; order Lepidoptera; family Nymphalidae; genus Boloria; species Boloria euphrosyne. The sequence goes on from OX637881.1 coordinate 4,914,275, forward strand.
AGTAATAAGTTATCACTAAACAAAATTTGGTTAAAATTTGTGCAGTACCTTTTGAGTTACACGATAACATACAAACAGACAAATGGACCTACAGACAAACAGCCAAAAAAAATTATAACTATTGTTTTGGTATCTATACTCTATATTCAATGCAAAATACGTTACAGTCATGGTTTTTAAAAATATTTAATGTACAGATTTTTTAAGCTACGGTTTTTTTTATTTTATATTGTATTTATTTCATATGTTTCATATAAATAAATATGTATGAATATAATCATAATTTTATATAGATCATTATTATTATCGAGCTTAGTAAAGTTTTAGTCAATGCTACTGAACAGAGAAAGAATTGAAGTTGTAAGTAGTTTAACAAATATTCGACGTTATTCTTTAAATTACCATAACTTTTTTATTTATGAACCGATTGACATGAAACAAATGCTAAATGTTAAGTGAAGCTTACCTTAATATATATGTGAAAACGACATCTCGATCAAATAAGCCGTTTCAGAGATTAGCGTGCACAAACGCACAGACAAACAGACAAACAGACAAAAATTCTAACAATCATTGTTATAGGTTCTATTTGCGTTAATAAAGGTCCCTATAATATTTTTTCTTATATATCTTTCATGTACAGACAGCGATCCGTTACATTTTTATTATATGTATAGATACAAAGGGAAGCAAACATGAAAACAGTGGCTAGTGTTGTATATATAAAAAATATAAATTCGACAAAATGCAAGTAAAAAGAATGATAATTTTGATAATGGCTCTTTTATAAGGACTTGAAATTACACTTAAGTTTGATTCGTGAATTGTGAGAAAAAGATTAAATTTCTTTTGTATGGAATTTATTGTTGGATTTAACGTTAGGATTAACAAATAAACATGTTATTTATTTATTAATCCTAACATTAATATTATACATACATATATCTTTTACATTTATATTAGTCATAGAGATGTAAAACTCATAATGTGGTTAAATTCCGTTTCTTCCTCCGTAGAGTCTGTTCCGTTGTCGTTTCTGGAAAAAAGGAAATGAATAATAATCTAATATATATACATATATTGTTATTGAAAATTTTCCAGGAAAATTGGGAAATTTGACTATGAAATTATATTAAATCTAATATAACCTATTCATAAATATTGCTACTGAAATTAGGATATGACGACGCCGGATATGACATAAGGATATTTTCAAGCAGGCTTACAATAAATTTATTTATATTATAACTTACAGCACTTTTCATAAGGTACACAAACTCCCTCGCTGTTCCTTAGATAGTCATCTTTACATTCGCAAGAAGGCAAGTAACAGTCACTTGATATGATAGGACAGGGACGCGGATGTTTTAAATCGTCACATTTCTTGTAACATACTTCTGAAGAACATTTATGGTACTGTTCATTTGCAGGACAGTCTGAAAATATTACAATAGATTTTACTAACGTTTCTGTAGTTTCCTTTATGTACATTATTAATATAATAATATGAATACTGGAAACAAATCCTTAAACTCTTCTCTAATATGAATCTTACTTTTTGTAATGTAATATGCATAGAAAAATTTTAATAAATTGCTGTGAAAATTTTCTAATAAACATAACTGAACTTTTTAATAATGTTAAGATTGGTTATTTTATGTGTTATTATTAATAAGTATAATAAATATCTTATAAATAAGTCCAGTTACCAAATATCCTTGCATCAAACAGCAACAAATAATAATCGAAGTCCAAAAGTTCCACTTTAATGTACAATATTTAATTAAATATCAGCAAGTTTTATAATTAAATTATATCACTTACCTAATGGCTTTTGTTCTTGAGGAGGCGAGCTATAAACACAACTCATCAAATAAACTAATACTAACATACCAAACAGTTTACAAGCCATGTTTGTGTCTCTAAAGTCGAAGCCTAAGTAAGAAGTAATTCTGCTCTAACACTATTTATATATGAAGAAATATAATATATATGAGTATATAGAAGTATATTCGAGTAAATAGACCAACATAATAACAAAACGTCACTACGAGTATATACTCGTAATTATTATCACCTTAGGAAACCTTTAGTTCGCTCGATATTTTTTTTTCCAAACGAAGTTATTCAAGGCACTTTAACATCGTTTTTTTATGATTTCCGTAGCCAAACGAGGTTGGGAAGAACTTATCCTTTGTGGTACTTAATCTAACAAATTTTAAAATTTGTAAATATTTGTAGACTACTACTTCCAATAAAATATAATATACCATGTATTATCATCTAAAAGGAAAATCCGGCAAAATTAAACCCATAATACGAAAACATCAAATGAAATAATTATGTTCAGGCTAGCTGACCCGGCAGACTTCGTACTGCGTCAATCGATAAATAAAAGACCTAAACTCTTTTTTCATATTTATTCACCTTTAAAACCTTCTATGGACTTCCACAAATAATTCAAGACCAAAATAAAAAGCAATTCATTTATAATATGTTTTTAAAAATAAATTCAACATTATAATCAACAGTTCTTTAGTCAAATATTTCTTAATAACAGTCCGATGATAGATGTATCTGGCGATCTCGCGTAGTACTCGAGAGGGATAAGCCCTCAGTCCAGCTCATACTTCTCTTGTTGAAGTGGATTTGCGTTCCATCTGACTATTGAACCTACAGTAATTTTTTTTTTTATTTATCTGTGTATATCACTTCCTCTTAAATTAAAAACGAAATAAATACTATTTTTAGATTTTAGACATAAAGTAGAGAAGAAAACTTTACTCGAAAAGGTAATGGCGTTTTTAGCGGCTGCAAGTTAAAATAACTTCCTTTGATAAGTTAAAGTAACACATGTATTACAAAAATACTGAATAAATTTACATAGAGCTTTTTATAGAGCGTCTCGACCGTGGAAAAGGGACCATTATAATGGCAACTGCAATATCTTGTGTAAGCCTCCAGCTTCAAAAATGTTTTCTATCCATTAAAGAGTATGTAATTGTGGTCATAAAATTTACTTTAAAAAATATTTTTATGTTTCAAAGAGCTTATTTCTATAGCTTCTAGTCAAAATAACACATTTACAAATAATAGTTGCAATAAATTAAATACGTGCGCGTAGCCAATTACCGACAAACCTATTCAATGTAGTATATTTTTTTGATAGTTTACTTTAGACGACATTCAATTACAGCATGCAAAAATTCGTACTAGAATTTGGGTGAACAATAACATTATTATTGTTGAAACCTAAATGTATATGGTATTTTAGTTTCTTGATGACACTATACTCATCAAGTGAAGAAGATGAAGTATTTTTCAAGTGGTAGTGCCATGCTTGTTACCTTCAGGTAACAGCCGAATGGGCCGGCACGCCCCGTATAGACCACTCTCTCACAGGAGACCGGCGTGAAGTGGCAGCTATGCTGTCGCGTTTCGTCCGGTGAGTGAGAGTCCGGGTGGCCCACTACCCATCCCTACTCCCGTCCTTCTCCTTCCTCCCTCCCTCCCTTTTCTGAAAGGCCGGCAACGCATCTGCAAGCCCTGCGGTGTTCAGATGTCCATGGGCGGCGGTGAACACTTACCATCAGGTGAGCCTCCTGCTCGTTTGCCCCCTTTGTCCCTAAAAAAAAAAAAAAATACTAGAAAATAACAATTTGGTCTGCCAACGGGCAAGACTCTGTGACATTACGCACTAAAACGCCCCTGAAACGTTATTAACCCATTTTCGGAATAGTTATTTAGGTAATTGTAAAAAAACGCTTATTATAAAAACCGCGTAAAACCATAACGATGATTTTAATTGAACCTTTTGAATTAAAACATCTCAATTTTCAATATTCTCTCAACAATATTTACTTACTTTCTCTTACTATTCACACCATAGCTAAAGTGATGTCAAATGAAAAGCATCTCTATATTCTTTTAACAGAGTTAATTTTCCATTGTCTTTGTTAACATGTTGGTTTGATTATTCGATCGTAAGTCAAGTTAGTAGGTCGGGATAAACGCGTACTTCCCATCCGCAGGACCCAAGCAATACATCCGGCTTATCTTACATCCACGCTAACCGCTAGATCCTCTTGCGTATCTACTTGTGGAAGTCTCTCTCAATCAAAACAAAATAACACTATACAAGTTGTTCTACCGTCAAGGGGCTTTGACAAATTATGCTAAAGTTGAGTAAACGTTAAAAACTTCTATGTTTTAACAATTTCAGAATTACATCTTGTATTAACACCAAAGATAGAATCTGTATATGGGAGGGAAAAGCCAAACTGAGTTATTTAGTACGATTTGCGTGATGTAATTTATAGCTTATTAAAAATTTTAACATCCTTCTTATTGCTTTCATCTATATATATAAAGAAGATTGAAGTGTCTGTTTTTAATTTCAAATTATTTTTTTTAACTAAATGCACATGAAAGTATAGATGGTACTAACATCAAAAATCAATTTTTAAAATTTTAGTCTCTCTGTCTGTCTGTTTGTTCCGGCTTATCTCTGTAACGGTTGGATCGATTTTGACGGGACTTTCACACACAGATAGCTAATTTTATGTTATAAGAAGTAACTTAGGCTACTTTTATTTTCGAAATTTTATTTATTTTAACTAGCGGAAGCTGCGGGCGGAGTCGCTAGTTAATAAATAATATTTGAATTTAAAGTTGACATTATTTTTCTAATCTTAGAAACAAGTTATTGTATAATTAGGCGATTATAATATTTACTGTATTTTCTTAAGATTTTACAGAAATGGGGTAGTAGTGTAGTTAGTAGTGGTTAGATATAATTAATTTATTAACAGTTTTTAAATATAAATCAAGAAAAAAAACGCAGAAGCGAGCATATACTACTAGCATGGTATAAGTTTAACTAAAATAAAATCGTAGGTTAAACCTGCATCATTTTCTTTGAGCACATACATAAGTATCTACTAAGTAGACTCAAACCCACTCATAAATAGTGAGTTTCACAATATACAGATTGTATTCAATGGGTGAAAACTATCGGTATCTTAAATACAGCTTGAAAGCGCGAGCCGTAAAATCGCGGACTCGGATTCAAAAAACCTTTTTGAATCTGCGTCATTTGAAAGTGTGAAGTCTTTTTTTGATTTTGCAATTTTCTTCCGCTTAACGCTAAATATCTTTTGTAATGGAAAGTGTAAATTAAGAAAAATATTCATACTGCATTCCTCTCTTATTTAAAATAAAAGGTTCTTTATTTGTAGCGTGTAGATTCATACTATACATACAAATTTAATGCAACCTTAGTCATTTTAATAACGAGAAAAATAGACAATATGTCAAAATTTTACTCTAACATTTTAAAAGTGAAGATGTTGCACTTAGTCACTAATTTTCGTATTATATGTTACATAAAAGCAATATTATTCCTAGCTAAAGTCAGTTATATTAGACACTAAAGATCTTTGACAGAGAATCACTTACATATAAATAAATAAATAAATAAATATGTTGGGACATTATAACAACAGCGCCATCTAGTTCCGCAGTAAGCTACGTAACGTGCTTGTGTTGCGGATACCAGATAGTTGATATACTACACATATAAATTTTTAAATACATACACATTATAAATATAAACACCCATGACTGGAGTACAAACATTCATGATTAGCAAATGAATGCCCCAAGCGAGACTCGAACCCGCGACCGCTGGCGCAGAGAGTAGGGTCACTACCAACTGAGCCAAACGAGCCAAACTGAGCCAATTTGTTTACAGATTCGAATAAACCCCAATTACATTATACATGTGGGCAATTAAGGAAAGTTTCATATCTTATCAGATATATCTGAAGAGCAACTAACCTAATAACAAACTAAATCCAATCTGTACTAGTTCCACAAACAATTCTTAGTTAGTACACGTTACACTCGGCTACCTAAGCCAATTAGTGATAGACCGTCAAGTTAACCATCTCGGTCGCATACCGACATATCTTAATCGATGGAGATTAAGCTTCAAACTTTGAATACGTATTCATACCTGAAATTTAATATACCCAGTTAGAACAATCAATTAGATTCTCGACGTTATATTATGACAGACTTTAAAAATGATATTATAAATGAAACTACCTTTTCGGATTTTGTCGCGGATTTATTTTGATTTTTAGTTCCCGACGTTTCGAATGCTTTACAGCTATCATGGTCACGGGAGAGACTAAGGTATTTGACGTCTCATAGGTTTATATACTTGTTACAGACAGTGCCTACCCACAATTAATAAATACCAAGGAAACCAAATTTATTGGAAAAATAAACCATTTATACATTAGTACAAGGAAGTTGGTGACAAAAAAGTTTATATACCAGCAGATATATTATTAATTTTTAATTGAATTTTTTTCAATGCTTATTGCTTATTTGAAAAACAAAATTATACTATTTTAAATAATCGTAATATATAAATTAATTATATGCTTGTAAAGCTTAATAAAGATGAACGCCCTACATTTGATTTATCTATACATATAATAAAAATGTAGCGGATCGCTGTCTGTACATGAAAGATATATAAGAAAAAATATTATAGGGACCTTTATTAACGTAAATAGAACCCAAAACAATGATTGTTAGAATTTTTGTCTGTTTGTCTGTTTGTCTGTTTGTCTGTGCGTTTGTGCACGCTAATCTCTGAAACGGCTTATTTGATCGAGATGTGGTTTTCACATATATATTGTGGTATGCTTCACTTAACATTTAGCGTTTGTTTCATGTCAATCGGTTCATAAATAAAAAAGTTATGGTAATTTAAAGAATAACGTCGAATATTTGTTAAACTACTTACAACTTCAATTCTTTCTCTGTTCAGTAGCATTGACTAAAACTTTCCAAATCTCGATAATAATAATTATCTATATAAAATTATGACTATATTCATACATATTTATTTATATGAAACATATGAATTAAATACAATATAAACTAAAAAAAAACCGTAGTTTAAAAAATCTGTACATTAAATATTTTTAAAAACCATGACTGTAACGTATTTTGCATTGAATAAAGAGTATAGACCCCAAAACAATAGTTATAATTTTTTTTGGCTGTTTGTCTGTATGTCCATTTGTCTGTTTGTATGTTATCGTGTAACTCAAAAAGTACTGCACAAATTTTAACCAAATTTTGTTTAGTGATAACCTATTACTCAGGTCGTGACTTAGGATAATTTTATTGCAGTATATTATGCCTTTATCACCGCACATAGCACCCAAAACAATGATCTTTAATTTTTAGATATTTTGCCAGAAACGGCGTATGTATGTATGTATGTTTGTATGTATGTATGTATGTATGTATGTATGTATGTATGTATGTATGTATGTATGTATGTATGTATGTATGTATGTATGTATGTATGTATGTATGTATGTATGTATGTATGTATGTATGTATGTATGTATGTATGTATGTATGTATGTATGTATGTATGTATGTATGTATGTATGTATGTATGTATGTATGTATGTATGTATGTATGTATATATGTGTGTATGTGTGTATGTGTGTATGTGTGTATGTGTGTATGTGTGTATGTGTGTATGTGTGTATGTGTGTATATATGTATGTATGTATGTATGTATTTATGGAATCGAATAGAGGTGGTATTGGTATTCAGCTTGATTTTGTACGTGTAACTCCACTTTAAAGTCGTCTTTATATATATATATATATATATATATATATATATATATATATATATATATATATATATATATATATATATATATATATATATATATATATATATATATATATATATATATATATATATATATATATATGTAGGCAGTGGTAGCCCAGCGGTAACGCATCGCTTGTATAACCGAGTGATGCGGGTTCAAATCCGGGTCTCGCACCTCTGATATTTTAATATATATATCAGTTCGGTATATATATATCGATCAGACTTTTCGTTTAGTTAGTTAACTAATGAAAAGCTACATTATCAGCCAATAACATGACCTATATTATTTATTCCGGTATTCTCACGGGACCTTAAACAACGCGGGTGAAACCGCGGGGCGATGATACCTATTCAACGTACAGTAACAGAGCAAAGTCACATTTATTTGAAATATTTATTTAAAACAAAGGCTGTGACGTATATTTTATTAAATTTTTGAGCGTTTGTCTGTCTGTCTTCTAAATTTTGTGTTAAATAATTTATTACTCGGGTCAACATTTAGGATACATTTTATTAAAGAAAATTTTTTTCACTGAAACAGGAAGACAAAATAATTGGTTCTATTGAGTTGGCCTCAGAAAGCTACCAGTGGCGAAATCTTAAGAGATACGTCAAAATAATGTAGTAGGAAATTCTAGGTCTAAAAAAGTCTACTGAAAAGTCTACAATACCAAAATATATGTAAGTTACACTCGCAATACCTATTTTTATTATTAGTATCTATATGTATACATATATATGTATAAATATAATAAAGCAGAAACTTTCATTCTATGGTATGGTCATTACTATGGTACTCTTTATTGTAGAAAAAAACATTTCAACAGGAAAACAAAATAATTTATTTCATTGAGTCGTCCTTAGAAACCTAGCTGCGGGTAAGTCTTGAGAGATACATCAAAACAATATTGTAGGTCTTAAAAAGGGCTACAGAATAGTTTACAATATCAAATATCTGTCTCCTAAGCTACACTCACAGTACCTATTTTTATCAGTAAGTTAAAATCAGTAACTTCGTAAATCGAAGCGTGCGTTTCACACAAAAAGCACATAACTGATTTGAATTAAGTTTTGTATAGTGATACGTTATTATACGAGAAAACATTTAAAATACCTTTTATTGAACATTAATCTTTCATTCCTAAGTGAAAACACAATTACTGGTTCTATAGAGTTCTTACAAATTTATATAGATAACTCTTGCTAAAACTTAAGAGAAACATCTCACAGGATTACAATATAACTGGCGCTGTAGATGAAATAGAAAATGCTATACAGTAGTTTTCAGAAAAGAGGGCCAGAACTTTAAATGGGGAATCAGTCCTTGGTACATTATAAGTAACAGTATATAAGCAAAAATTTCTTTAGACTTGTGACGTTCAGTAAAATATATAATATTTTAAAACTAAATTTTGAATCAGAAATCAATTTTTTATTAAATCATTCTTACAATATGCGAAGAAAAATATGCAAAGATCACATATAAGATACATCTTATTGTTTGAAACAGCTACTTCTATAAGCAAGTTCGATGGCTAAATTTCTTTCAAAGCAATTAAATCTTATGTTTGATTCACAAATATCATAATCGGTGACCTTGTCATAACCAAATTATGGTTATAATATATTATACATATAACTTTAGTCATAATTATCGTGTAATATAAAAATAAAAAGTTACTTGTGGAAAGTGCATTTATGACTGAACAGATTTAGCTAGTTAATTCAGGTTTTTGATGCATTGTAATTGAAAAATTTCCAGGAAAATTGGGAAATTCGAGATAATTGAATAAGAAATTATATCAATTCGAATATTACCTACTTATAAATATTGGTACTGAAATTAGGATATGGCGACGACAAATATGACATTAGGATATTTTCGAGCAGACTAAAAATACATTTATGAATACTATAACTTACAGCACTTTTCATAAGGTACACAAACTCCCTCGCTGTTCCTGAGATAGTCATGTTTGCATTCACAAGAAGGCATGTAACAGTCACTTGATATGCCAGGGCAGGGAGGCGGATGTTTCAAATCGTCACAACTCTTGTAACATACTTCTAAAGAACATTTATGGTACTCCTCATTTGCAGGACAATCTAAAAAAAAATACAATACTACTATAATATATTTCTAATACGGATAAATTTACTAACTCCTTACTAGTTCAGTACAATGTGGCTACGACTACTTTTTTTAATTTAATATCCATAGAGAGTAAAATTATTAATAAAATAAATACAACTGAACTGTGTAAGCACGTTAAGATTGTAATTCAACCGTATAATATACACGTGCTTTATTATTATAAAGCTGCTATATCTTTTAAAAACGTCCATTTACTAAGATAATAAGATTGTTATTTACACCAAACAGCAACAAATAATAAAAAAAGTCCACAAGTTCCATTATTACACACAGCGCCATCTAGTTCCTAATCCGTTTACGTTACGTGCTTGTGCTACGGATACCAGATAGTTGATACTATACATATAAATTTAAATACATACATATTATAAATATAAACACCCATGACTGGAATACAAATATTCGTGCTCAACAAATGATTGCCCCCAGCGCGCAGCGGGACTCGAACCCGCGACTGAGTCAAACGTGTCGTCGATTAATTATCAGCAAGTTATATAGTTAAAATATATCACTTACCTAATGGCCTTTGTTCTTGAGAAGGCGAGCTATAAACACAACTCATCAAATAAACTACTACTAACATACCAAACAGTTTACAAGCCATGTTTGCGTCTCTCAAGTCGAAGCCTAAGTAAGAAGTAACTGCTCTAACACTATTTATATACGAAAAAACACTATTTATGTGTATATAGTAGTATTGAAGTAAATAGAACCATAATAACAAAACGTGACTATATAATTATTAATATACATAATGGTTTTATGCAAAGGTGGACTTATCTCTAGAAGAGATCTCTTCCAGCAAACTATATAATTATTATCACCTTAGGAAACCTTTAGTTCTCTGGATATTTTTTTCCAAAGACTGGTATTTTTTTCATGATTTTTGGAGGCAAATTTGGTAAAGAAGCACATATTTTCTCCCTCTGTTACTTTTTATTATGTCTCCTTTCTGTTTTATAAGTTCATCTGACTATAAGAGGAGGTGGAACAGATGTGAGCTCATTTACAATACTTTTAAAATTTAATAATTAACCAGAAATTGTATAGAAAAGTGTATTACTTCTCTATTATTTCATTTTGAGAAAGATGCCTAATTTTAACGTAATACGGAAAATGGTACTTTTCTTATTCTAAACTAGCGGTGCCCGCGGCTTCGCTCGCGCTAAGAGTGAATAAAATAAACATTTTTGCTTATATACTGTTACTTATAATGTACCAAGGACTGATTCCCCATTTAAAGTTCTGGCCCTCTTTTCTGAAAACTACTGTATAGCATTTTCTATTTCATCTACAGCGCCAGTTATATTGTAATCCTGTGAGATGTTTCTCTTAAGTTTTAGCAAGAGTTATCTATATAAATTTGTAAGAACTCTATAGAACCAGTAATTGTGTTTTCACTTAGGAATGAAAGATTAATGTTCAATAAAAGGTATTTTAAATGTTTTCTCGTATAATAACGTATCACTATACAAAACTTAATTCAAATCAGTTATGTGCTTTTTGTGTGAAACGCACGCTTCGATTTACGAAGTTACTGATTTTAACTTACTGATAAAAATAGGTACTGTGAGTGTAGCTTAGGAGACAGATATTTGATATTGTAAACTATTCTGTAGCCCTTTTTAAGACCTACAATATTGTTTTGATGTATCTCTCAAGACTTACCCGCAGCTAGGTTTCTAAGGACGACTCAATGAAATAAATTATTTTGTTTTCCTGTTGAAATGTTTTTTTCTACAATAAAGAGTACCATAGTAATGACCATACCATAGAATGAAAGTTTCTGCTTTATTATATTTATACATATATATGTATACATATAGATACTAATAATAAAAATAGGTATTGCGAGTGTAACTTACATATATTTTGGTATTGTAGACTTTTCAGTAGACTTTTTTAGAACTAGAATTTCCTACTACATTATTTTGACGTATCTCTTAAGATTTCGCCACTGGTAGCTTTCTGAGGCCAACTCAATAGAACCAATTATTTTGTCTTCCTGTTTCAGTGAAAAAAATTTTCTTTAATAAAATGTATCCTAAATGTTGACCCGAGTAATAAATTATTTAACACAAAATTTAGAAGACAGACAGACAAACGCTCAAAAATTTAATAAAATATACGTCACAGCCTTTGTTTTAAATAAATATTTCAAATAAATGTGACTTTGCTCTGTTACTGTACGTTGAATAGGTATCATCGCCCCGCGGTTTCACCCGCGTTGTTTAAGGTCCCGTGAGAATACCGGAATAAATAATATAGGTCATGTTATTGGCTGATAATGTAGCTTTTCATTAGTTAACTAACTAAACGAAAAGTCTGATCGATATATATATACCGAACTGATATATATATTAAAATATCAGAGGTGCGAGACCCGGATTTGAACCCGCATCACTCGGTTATACAAGCGATGCGTTACCGCTGGGCTACCACTGCCTACATATATATATATATATATATATATATATATATATATATATATATATATATATATATATATATATATATATATATATATATATATATATATATATATATATAAAGACGACTTTAAAGTGGAGTTACACGTACAAAATCAAGCTGAATACCAATACCACCTCTATTCGATTCCATAAATACATACATACATACATACATATATACACACATACACACATACACACATACACACATACACACATACACACATACACACATATATACATACATACATACATACATACATACATACATACATACATACATACATACATACTGTTGGCACATAATATTTGCATATGGGATGTGCCTGCACTTGGTCATATACTGTAGGTTATTATATTGTTATTTTGTATAAGTAAATAATTACTGCAAACTTGTTTCTTAAAAATATTAATTAATTAAGTTGGCTGTATGTCTTTGTCAAATGTGATAGTTGTATAACATATGAATATAAGATGTTCACTTAATTATATTATTATATTTAATTTAATATATTATAATTATTTTGTTTAAGTAAAAATTATTGTAAACTGGTTTCTTAAAAATATTAAATTAATTAAGCTGTAAGTTTCGTTGGCTGTTTGTAATTGATCTTAAGTCAAATGATGTAAATTATAAAATAGGTGACATTGTACTATTGCTGGCTGATATAATTCAAATTTAAAAAAAAAAGAATAAGACGATCAATATTGCGCAATAGTTTTGTGGTAATAATAAACGTATATAAGTAAAAAAAAGTGTTTTTATTGAAAAATCGCCGAGCCAGATAGTTGAGAGTTAACATTTCAGAAGCGGGATAAGGTGGGTAACAGATGTTTTTTTTTATTTATAGTAGTTATTCCTGTTCTTACCTGCCACGCCCTACAGATATTTCAAGTAACTGTACAAGATATAATTTAAATTTATTATTAATTATAATATCATAATATATTATTTGGGCAAAGTTATCTATTGTGTCGTTCGTGTTATATATAATATAAAATTTTAACTTTATTTTTTTTTCTGTTTTTCGTATTTCTCTCTGTTGCTACCATGCTGAAAAATAACGTTGCTAATATGTAATACAATGTATAATGTAATAATTTTGTCAGTTAAATTGTTATTTCAAATTGTCATTGTACAAATAATGTGTCGAAAATACTTTAACAGGAAATGGGGAACGATAAGAGTCCCAAGGCACGAGTGGATCGACGATCTCGAAGTAGACTGAAGTCTACAAGGAGTCAGCATCGTGGTGATAGCAGTCGCAGTGTTCGAAATCGTGCAAGTCGACATAACCAGACCCACAGCTGCCGGTCGCGCAGCTGCCGGTCGCGCAGCCGCCGGTCGCGCTGCCGCCAGTCGCGCAAGCGCCGGTCGCGCAGCCGCGTGTCTGTGCGGCCGCCTAGTTATGCCAACCGTCGCAGGCACAGCCGTGCCGCTTACCGAACGCGCAGCCGCAGCAGCCGCCGATCACCTAGTCCTGTCAGCCAACGTTCATGCAGCCGACCTGGACGTAGCAGGCCCGTGCAGGTTGAGCACACTGAACCCAGCCGGACCCAACAGCGTCACCAGCAGAGGTCTCCCCGACAAGTTTTAACACCAGACAGGTTAGTGACGGACACATTATCGAATAGTGGAAATGTTACCCTTGCACAGTTATTACGAGCATTACAAACTATAGGGAAAAGTAATAGTAATGATAGATTACAGACACAAAATACGATTCCAGATTTTGATCCCTCCCGAAAGGAACAGTCTATTGATATGTGGCTGCACAAAGTTAATGAATGTGCCGTTATATACGACTGGACTGACAAACAGACGACTCACTATGCACTTCCAAAATTAAAGGGTACTGCTCAAAAGTGGTATGAAGGTCTCAATACCCTAATGTTTTCGTGGAAAGAGTGGCAAGATAAGCTTCGCCTTGCTTTCCCTAACGATGATAATTATGGACGATTACTCTCGACAATGTTAGCCAAGCGTGCTAGGTTTAATGAATCCCTTGAAGACTACTTCTATGATAAAGTAGTTTTATTGAATCGTTGTGGTATTGAAGGGAAGAGAGCGGTAGATTGCATTGTATTTGGAATAGATGATCGTACTGTAAGGTTAGGAGCAGAATCGGCTCGATTCGAAACGCCGGAACAATTACTTCCATTTCTTATAAGTACTAGGGGTGCAAATAATGTTAATGATAGAAAACGCATTCGAATTACCGATTCAAATGTAGGTAAAGATGATATCCGGCGCGATCGTGTAATAGTATGCTTTAATTGCTCCCAAAGGGGTCATTATAAGTCTCAATGCCCTAACCCAATAATAAAATGTAATAAATGTTTACGCTTTGGACATACGTCGGATAAACGCGTGAACGGTGATAGAACTCTAGTAGCCAGAAATAAACCCGAATCTAATTCCGTTATGCTTGTAGCTGGTATTAACTCTAATTGTCATAAATATTACAAAGAGGCTGTAGTCAATGGTATGATAAAAACATGTTTCATTGATTTCGGTAGCGCAGTATGTCTTATTAGAATGTCAGACGTAGAAAGTTTAAATGTTGAATGGATTCCGGATAATTCATTACCACCCCTGATAGGGTTTGGAAACTCAATGGTTAAACCAATAGGTAAATTTTTGGCTACGGTTAAAATTGATTGTGCTAGTGCTATGGTAGAACTATTTATCGTACCGGATGATGTATTGAAGGAACCATTGCTTATTGGTAGATCATTTACTGAACAACCTCATATAATGGTTGAAAAGGATAGTGTAATGTTGAAAATACTTTCAAATGAGATAGCATCACCACGTGTAAAATACAATCTTTGTTGTACTAAAGATACTGTAATTGACGGACTGACGATAGTGGAATTTTGCACGGATCCTTCATTTACGGGCGATGTTTATATTGAGGGTAGTAATAGATTTAAAACTGGGGAAGAACACTGTTTGGTGCAAGGTTTATTTTCGATTGTCGATGGTCTAGGTATAGCATTGGTGAAAGGGATTAGTTCACGAACATTTATCATTAAAAAGGGCACGGTTATAGCAAGGTGTATACGAGCTGAGCCACAAAGCGCTTTTAATAAGACTGATGTCCTCAGAGTAGATGTACCAGCCTCTACCCGTCATATTTGTGTTAATGACATATTGTCCGATGGAACACTGAGTGTTGATACAATCAATACATTGGTACTCTTGCTCAATAATTACAGACATTGTTTTGCTTTTAGTCTGCAGGAACTTGGGAAAACTGACTTAGTGAATATGTCCATTAAATTAAAAGATGATGAACCAGTGGTGTATAGACCATATAGGTTACCTGTTTGCGAAAGGAATACAGTCAGGGAGTTAGTAAACGAATTAATTGACTGTAAGATAGTGCGACCTTCCACTTCTCCATACGCTAGTCTCATAGTTGTTGTTAAAAAGAAAACTGGAGAGGTACGCCTCTGTGTCGATTATAGAGCCCTTAACAGAAAAACTTATAAAGAAAATTTTCCTTTACCGCGGATTGACGATCAACTAGATTCATTAGCAGGATATCAATATTACACTGTCCTTGATTTAGCGTCTGGTTATTACCAAATTAGTATAAACGAAGAAGATCGTCACAAAACGTCGTTTGTCACGCCAGACGGGCAGTTTGAATTCAACCGGATGCCCTTTGGGTTAGCTAATGCTCCAGCGAACTTCATGCGCATGATTAATTTAGTTTTATCTAGTGCTAGGGATATAGCATCAGCCTATATGGACGATATAATCATACCCTCAAATTCAATAGAAGAAGGTTTAAGTAGGTTAGAAAGAGTATTACAGCTATTGTCGAATGCAGGGCTAACATTAAAACTATCCAAATGCTATTTCTTCAGTAAATCCGTTGAGTATTTAGGTTTTGAGCTCAGTAAAGAAGGCATTAGACCGGGATCAAGAAAAATCCAGTCGGTCAAAGAATTCCCAGAGCCTTGTAATTTGCATACTGTTAGACAATTCATTGGGTTATGTAGTTTCTTTCGACGATTCATCAGAAATTTTTCGAATATTGCTAAACCATTGACAAGTCTTTTGAAAAAGGACTCTAAATGGGAATGGGGTCCTAAGCAGAAAATAGCTTTTGACACACTTAAAGAGGTTTTACTGCAAAAACCAGTATTAAAGTTGTACGATCCAAGTGACGATACTGAGTTACACACGGATGCTAGTAAGATGGGTATTGCTGGTATCCTTATGCAACGTGGAAAAGATAACCTACTTAGACCCGTTGCATATTATAGCCGACAGACAACCATTTACGAACAACACATGACGGCATATGAACTCGAGACTTTAGCCCTGGTCGCATCATTACAAAGATTTCGCGTTTATCTAATCGGTGTTAGTTTTAAAGTCATAACTGACTGTAATTCCCTTCGAGCGACTTTCTTAAAGAAAGATTTGATACCACGAGTGGCAAGATGGTGGATTACTATGCAAGAGTTTGACTTTTCTATAGAATATCGGCCGGGTAAAACGATGAGCTATATTGATGCTCTTAGTAGAAATCCACCACCTCTCAATGGTGAAATTGGTGAAACAGTTATGGTAGTTGAGGAGTCTGATTGGTTAAGTACTGTACAAGAAAGTGATTCAGAAATACAGCGGATAGTTTCAATTTTGAAGGATCCAGCATCGGTTAATATTGCTGATATTACGAAGAATTATGTATTATGCAAAAATAAATTATTTCGTGTGACTGATCAGGGTAACAAGTGGGTCGTACCAAAGGGCGTACGCTGGCAAATTCTTAAACAGTGTCACGATGACATCGGGCATTTTGCGTTTGATAAAACGTTAGCAAAAGTAAAGGAGACTTACTGGTTCAGCAAGATGCGCCGTTTTGTCAAAAAATATGTCGAATCATGTTTAGAGTGTGCTTACGTTAAAGCTTCTTCCAATAGAAAACCACCATTAAATCCAATTCCAAAGGTAGATTCTCCATTTGCCACGTTGCATTTAGATCATGTAGGGCCATTCGTAAGAAGTTCAAAGGGAAACACTCATTTGTTAGTTATCATTGACGCATACACCAAATTTATAATTATAAAAGCGGTAAGAAGTACTAAAGTTTCTATAGTTATTGATAAATTAAAGGAATATTTCAGTGTTTTTGGCATGCCGAATAGAATTATATCAGATCGTGGGTCCTCATTTACAAGTAACAAATTTAAAGACTTTTTGTATGGCTTAGGTATAAAACATACGTTAAACGCAGTTTCAACGCCCAGAGCAAATGGACAGGTAGAAAGATATAATCGTACGTTGCTGGATGCATTAACTGCTATGTGTAACGGTCAAAATGAAAAGAAATGGGATGTATATGTCCCAGGTGTACAGTGGGGACTCAACAACACACTTAATAAAGGTATAGGAACGACTCCCGCGAAAGCTCTCTTTGGTACCACATTGGTCGGTTTAACTGAAAATAAGGTAAAGTCTGTTTTGTGTGACAGCAATGAAATAGATTCAAGTAAATTGAGTGACATTCGTGATAAAATTAATGAATATATTTCGATATACCAAAAAAAAAGCAAAGAACAATACGATAAGAATTCGGTAAAGCCTAAAGTTTTTAAAGTTGGAGATTTGGTTAGCGTTGCGAGAGAAAAGCAATCGTCTGGACAGAGTCGTAAATTAGTTCCAAAATTTCAAGGTCCATATCGTATACTCTCGTCATTTGGAAACGATAGGTATGAAATAGTTGATACACCTCTTACACGTAAGGGAAACCGTAAATATACTTCCATAGTTGCTGTTGATAAATTAAAACCGTGGCTAAGTTATAACAGACCTGATGAAATTGAATCTAGTGACGATGATATTGAAGATTCAGATGGCGGACTCTAAGTCAAATTAGTGTCTATCATTGCTATTACCTTTTAATTGTTTTGCAGGTCGAAGTTATTATTGAGTTATTTATTGTATGTATGTAAAAAAGTATTGTAATTGAATCGTTATATCAGTTTTGTGCTAATTATTATCTAAGAATGTCATAGAATTGTTGTTAAATGCATGGAAAAATTAAACAGTAATCAGTTCAGAAGCAGCCTGATGCTGTAGTTTAAATGAAATAGATAAGCCAGACAGGGTAGAAGCGACCCTGATAACTGTCAGTGTTCAGTGCAGAAGCGGCCTGTCACTGGATGATGATAATGTATTTAGTGCAGAAGCGGCCTAAGATACATGAACTGAATGGGCAGAAGCAGCCCAAATGATTTGTGTTTGTTAATTTTTTTTTCCTGTTGATAAAATGATTTATAAAATGTTGCAGATATGTTTCTTATGTTTCAAACTCATCTTTATTGTTATGCTGAAAGTTATTGGCAGAAGTAGCCCGTGAGATTGTAATATTGTTTTATGCTTGATCAGACAAAACATATGGCCTACACGAGGACGTGTAGGATAAGTCGGATGGCCGAATGTTGGCACATAATATTTGCATATGGGATGTGCCTGCACTTGGTCATATACTGTAGGTTATTATATTGTTATTTTGTATAAGTAAATAATTACTGCAAACTTGTTTCTTAAAAATATTAATTAATTAAGTTGGCTGTATGTCTTTGTCAAATGTGATAGTTGTATAACATATGAATATAAGATGTTCACTTAATTATATTATTATATTTAATTTAATATATTATAATTATTTTGTTTAAGTAAAAATTATTGTAAACTGGTTTCTTAAAAATATTAAATTAATTAAGCTGTAAGTTTCGTTGGCTGTTTGTAATTGATCTTAAGTCAAATGATGTAAATTATAAAATAGGTGACATTGTACTATTGCTGGCTGATATAATTCAAATTTAAAAAAAAAAGAATAAGACGATCAATATTGCGCAATAGTTTTGTGGTAATAATAAACGTATATAAGTAAAAAAAAGTGTTTTTATTGAAAAATCGCCGAGCCAGATAGTTGAGAGTTAACAATACATACATACATACATACATACATACATACATACATACATACATACATACATACATACATACATACATACATACATACATACAAACATACATACATACATACATACATACATACATACATACGCCGTTTCTGGCAAAATATCTAAAAATTAAAGATCATTGTTTTGGGTGCTATGTGCGGTGATAAAGGCATAATATACTGCAATAAAATTATCCTAAGTCACGACCTGAGTAATAGGTTATCACTAAACAAAATTTGGTTAAAATTTGTGCAGTACTTTTTGAGTTACACGATAACATACAAACAGACAAATGGACATACAGACAAACAGCCAAAAAAAATTATAACTATTGTTTTGGGGTCTATACTCTTTATTCAATGCAAAATACGTTACAGTCATGGTTTTTAAAAATATTTAATGTACAGATTTTTTAAACTACGGTTTTTTTTTTAGTTTATATTGTATTTAATTCATATGTATTGCTACTGAACAGAGAAAGAATTGAAGTTGTAAGTAGTTTAACAAATATTCGACGTTATTCTTTAAATTACCATAACTTTTTTATTTATGAACCGATTGACATGAAACAAACGCTAAATGTTAAGTGAAGCATACCACAATATATATGTGAAAACCACATCTCGATCAAATAAGCCGTTTCAGAGATTAGCGTGCACAAACGCACAGACAAACAGACAAACAGACAAACAGACAAAAATTCTAACAATCATTGTTTTGGGTTCTATTTACGTTAATAAAGGTCCCTATAATATTTTTTCTTATATATCTTTCATGTACAGACAGCGATCCGCTACATTTTTATTATATGTATAGATATACAATGATTGCATTACAATGACATTGATAAATATTACAGGCACTAAACGTTTCTACACACGGTATATTAAATTTTGTAAAAAAAATTTATATTGTTGCTGCAAATACTCGTAGACGTATGGATAGTTAGGGATCAAAAACTGATGCTTGCAAAAAATTAAATATTATTAAGTAACTATTTATTTTACATTAAATTTAATTAATCTTGATTTAACATAATATTTGTATATAATATGTATAAAAAACTGATATTATGTAGAATAATATATAAAATATATATAAAATATATATAAAATATATTACAGACCGCCACTGCCATAAAAATATTCTATACACGTACCTTGTATTATCTAAAAGGAAAATCCGGCATAAATAGACCTAGTAATAATACGAAAAAATCACAGTAATAAAATAATATCAGATTTTATTAAGAAATGCTGAATCATTTGGTTTTTCCTGCTTAATTTGCGATTAATTTGCATCAACTAGAATTCTAAATCACTTCAAAAGTAATTATTTTACCCTAAAATTGTTTTTAAAAATAAATTTAACATTCTTTTCAACAGTTTTCAATCAAATATTTCTCCATAGCAATTCGATGATAGATGAATCTGGCGATCACGCGTAGTATTTGACAGGGAGAAGCCCTCAGTCCAGCTCATATTTCTCTTGTTGTAGTGGATTTGCGTTCCATCCGACTATTAAAGCTACCGTAATATTTTTTTTATTTATCTGTGAATATCACATCCTTCTTAATATAAAACGAAATAAATACGATTTATAGATATTATAATACTAGAACATAAGTATTAACTCTGTGGTAGTTACTACAAAGTAGAGAAGAAAAATTTACTCGAAATAGTAAAGGCGTTTTAGTTAGTTTACTTGCAGCCGGCAAGTTAAAATAACTTAATTTGATAAGTTAAAGTAACACACGTTTTACAAAATACTGAATGAATTTACATAGAGCTTTATATAGAGCGTCTCGACCGTGGAAAAGGACCAGTTTAATAGCAACTGCGATACCTTGTGTAAACCTCCAGCTTGAAAAATGTTTTCCATCTATTGAAGAGTAAGTAATTGTGGTCATATAAATATACTTTAAAAAAATATTATCTTTATGTTTCAAAGAGCTTATTTCTATAGCTAGTCTTCTAGTAAAAATAACACAAGTTGCAATAAATTAAATACGCGCGTGTCGCCAATAACCGACAAACCTATTCAATTTAGTATATTTTATTGATGGTTTTCTTTAGATAAAGATATTTTAATTAATAAATGCATGTGGTACGATATTTAATTAGACCATGCAAAAATTGTTTATGTATCAATAGTTTTGCCCTTTACATCGATAATTATGTAATAAAGATACCCTACATTTGATTTGGTATCAAATGAAAATTAGTAGCTAAATGCCCCTAAAGTTATTCGATTATACAGACAGGACAATTAAATGTACAGGATCACTGTACCTAAGCTGTAATTATAAGTCAACATTGCTTTATTTTTGGGCCATAGAACTCAATACAAGCCTACTGTGTGTCGTACTAAGGGATTACTGGGGGTTTTACGTAGTTAATCAATTAATAATGAAAATGTACCATCACTGTATCACCATGTATACAATTAACGAAAGAAATATCTTCTGGAATCCGGCGTTCATTATTTCCTTTACAATATTATAGTAATTTGTTATTTCGTGAATATCGATAAATCGATAAAAAAGTATAAATATATGTTTACAAAGAGTGAGGTATTCAATGAAACAACAATATCCTTATTGTAAGGTAAAATAAATATGAGAATATAAATAAGCAGGCACATTTATTCACTTCAAAAATTACCTAGTATGGACACTGCAGTCAATAACATCTATACATATAACAATTATGTGTCTTTCTGTTTAGTAATCCTCATTAACAGCCCGGAGTTGGGAAGTTGGTGGTGTGTCACCCCCGTGCCTCGGAGAGCACGTAAAGCCGTCGGTCCTGCGCCTTAACTCTCACTGGTCGTGTCGAGTAGTCGTCCCACCGGAGTATGAGAGTGATAGGAACAGAGAGTGCACCTGGGTCTGCGCGTACACTTGTGCGCTATAATATCTCCTGCGTAGTAGACCAGTCTCAATGAGATTGGCCGGAATCAGTCGGAGAGAACATAATAATCTGAACATATAATATTTTTGGAAAATCTTATTTGAAAGTAGTCATTATTATCGATGCAGAAGTTATATACATAATTTTTTGTCTGTCTCTTTTTCTATTCGATTTCAGGACGTACTCGTATCACGAGAAAACCACTGCACTAAATTTGATGAAATTTAATAAACTTTTTATAGTAGCAATCGATCAATAGAATCCATTTTACTGCGGGAAAATGTCTCGTCCGTCAAAAATGTATACTAGTCGGTATATCGTATTTAAGGACGAATCCGAGCTAGGTTTCAATAGGTTTATATTTTATTATAGAAAAATTTTTATTCATTCAAAAGTTTTATAAGACTTTTACAAGCATAAACGAAAACGGAGTAGATCATGTATAATGTAAACGAAGGAAACTTAGATGTACTCCTTAGTCTAATATATCCATAATTTTGAAAAAACAAAGCAAACATGAAAACAGTGGCTAGTGTTGCACTACACTGTTTACAAATTCGATTTTAATATTAAATTTTATTCAGCATATTTAATTTTTGCTGAATGTCACTCTCCCACCATTTTGGACGTACATATATTTTTTGTGAACATAGTTATTATAAGCTCTTATTACAAGCTTCTATAGCTAAACTCGAAAAGACAATTTTAATAGCTCAACGCAACCAAAGCCTACTAATATAAAATAAAACGCGTAATTTTCAGACCCCTTTCAACTGACTCTCTGTTAATTAAAACTAAATAACTCAGGTATTTTATGAACATATACTTTATTGTCCTATGCTATTTCAACGATAATACATGTTCCTGTACTCTCGAGCCTCATTATTAATGTTTATCATCTGAGAGCAAATTCATAAATCGCTATCGAGTCTAATGGACGGCCTAATTTATGTATGGGTTTCATATTACAAAACTGCCTAAAGTATTTTATTTATTTTGCGCAACGACAGCTTATATAACAATTATAAAAAGGTATAGGTATATTATATACAAAGTTAATCGGAAAAAGCTCATGTAGTATTATTCAGACTGCTTTAAATTCTTGTTTTTATTTTGTGTGTCTTGGAAACGGCTCAATTCGATGAGCAAAATTTATAAAATCGTGCTTTATAACATTTTACAAAAAAAGTTCGAAGTTCGATCGCGAAAGTCATTTAAATTGAACATCATTTTAAAAACAGTGAAATAAATTCAAAGTTTTTCGATGAATAAAGTACTTTAAATGTTTGACGTGACCTATATTTACGAGTAAAATGAGAATAAATATTTCAACCTCGCCTAAATATAAATCGGTACTCAAGAAATTTGTTTGTGGCTGTTTTATTACTGTAATTAATGTTATAGGAACGTAATAAAGAAAGTCTGCGGAGTTGTCTATTCATTATTATTATATAAATAAAACTTTTACTTAGAAATTTTAGCTCAATATTTGTACAAAATGTAAGCAAAGAAAATTGTACAGATATTGACACGTTTCTTACGCCTTTTTAATAGTAAGTTTATATATATAATAAACAAGGTTAATTTAATAAACAGTGTCTAACAAGACAAAGCACGAAATGAAAAATCACAATTTTATAATAGTATTCTTTAAATCGATTTCGTCTACGGCAGACAATCTTACTGAAACTAGCCATCTGGCTGGCTGGTACAAAAAAATTTACAGTGAACAACTAACAAGTCTAAGCATAGGAACAAATGCATTCTCTATTACTTTTTCCACTTAAATTCCGATGGGAAGATACTCCGACTCTATAGAATCCGAAAGTATGTCGAAAAGAAAACCAAATTGAGTTTAATAATTAACCTATATCACCTGTAATAGGGTCACCTGTGTATAATAAGTCCAGAAGCGATCCTAAACAATGAATATGAGTTGAGAATTCACATTGCACAAGAATCGAACTTAAAATGATTTCGCTTTCACCGATAACTATGTCAGTAATAAGTAGAACTATTCATTGATTGAAGCAATTAATCTCAGATGATAGTCAGCGATTTTAATTTTTATCATTTGTCGTAATAAAATGGCAGCTAAGTTCCGCTAGTTAGGATTGTTACGAACAATCGACGTTCTAGATGAAGTCCATCATTCAGCATTTTGTAATTCTACAATTTATACACTGGTTCATAATTTAATACGTATGAAGTATAATTTAAATAATAATAATGTCCTCCCGGCCGATTACGGCCACGGCGGCCAATCTCATTGAGACTAGCCAACGGCGCGGGACATATTATAGTGCACGAATGTATGCGCAGACACAAGTGCACTCTCTGTTCCTTATCACTCTCAAATTCCGGTGGGACGACTGCTCGACACGACCAGTGAGAGTTAAGGCGCAGGACCGACGGCTTTACGTGCTCTCCGAGGCACGGGGGTGAAACACCGCCAACTTCCCAACTCCGGGCTGTTACTGAGGCTTACGAAACAGAAAGACTCAATAACTAAACTTGGCCCGACCCGGGACTCGAACCCAGGACCTCCCGGTTTGCGACCGTACATGCTAGCCGCTACACCAACGAGGCAGTTATAATTTAAATATTAAGTATAAGGTACCTAATACTTTTTACATTAACGCATTTCATTGATTTGATATTCAAAAGATATTTTTTTGTATTTTTCCTGGATTACTTTTGATTTTTGGTCCCCAACGTTTCAAATGCTTTACATCAATCATTATCACGGGAGATATTTTTATTATAATAGTTACATATTTTTATGATTTATTAAGGCCTTTATGACTGAAGTATTTAGCTTATTAATAAGCCAAGCCACCTTTTAAAAAGCTTATCAGACGCAAAAGTTTCGCAAATAAATAACATAACATATGAAAAAGAGTAGAGAGAGAGAGATTTGACTTTAAAAGGCAAGCATTATTACATAATACATATTTGTTAAACTTTGAAATACATACATTCTAAAACTTTAATGTTAAACTTTTATATGCATTCATATTAAAATTAAAGTTAAATTACTGATTTTTTTTTATATTTTCTTTTCAAATCTCAAATATTACAATATAAACTTTTAAAATCAACCAGTGTGTAACGAGGGCCTTTGTCGATTCTGATAGACTCGTCGCCTGTCGCGGGGATTATTAAAACTTTCGCTTCCTCATAAAAACTTTCATATTAAAGGATCTCGGCTCAATTTTTTCAGTGGCTCTACTTAATTACGCCATAATATTTTTAATCAATTAGTTTGAATCTTAAGACCACTTTTTTCATCTACAAAAGACAAAACCGGAGCTCTTTTATTTTCAACTTAACAAGGATAGATATTTTTATTCTAAAACATTTAGATTACACAGGTATATAGTATGGAAATAGCACCTATTTCGCGATCGACATTTTTAAAAGAAATAATGTACACTATTTTGTTATATAAATAATTATAATAATCGATGTATATCATACTTGTAGATTAAAATTAAGTTCGTATAAACCAGTGAGATGAAGAGTGTTCTTTAGATAATTCTTTAAGAATGAAATTAAATATATATTCGTTTTTCTAAATGACTTCACTTACAGTCACGCCATTAATGTTGTGTTCGTTAATTTGTTGTGTTATAATGTTGTGTCCCAAGCCCTCTAGTTTTTATAGTAAAGGGTATTAGACAAAGATGAATTTAAAGAATATATGCGAAGTAATGATAACCTAATTTTGTGTATCATCGTACGCAATAAGTCCAACAAAAGTTAAACGAAGTCGCCATTCAAGTGTACCATGTGAATTAATCTCCAGTAATGTTTTATTTTGTTCATTCATGATAGGCTTGATGTAATGTTATATATTTGACTTGTTATTATATAGTCGTAATGAAAATTTACAGTATTTCAAATTCAAATTCAAATTCAAAATATTTTATTCAGCATGAAATTATTACAATTTTTTACTGAACGTCATGAGTCTACCACCATTTGTAATGTAAATTCTTAAAGCAAATGTTTGACTTTGTTTTAGCGACTGAGATTATTACATTTTCTTCCCTTTCTTGGTTTTGTGCTCCATATTATAATAGCTCATGCTCTACTAGCGTATTTAATTTAAATGTTGCCAGAATGACTCATCTTAATTTGGCAGGAAAGTTAGTATTATAAATATTAATAAATTAACTTAGGATACCTTTGTATAATGTGTGTAGCTTTATACTCCTTTCAGTTCCTTTTGTTATGAGAACTACCGTACTTGTTAACTTTTTTTTAAACCATCATAAATTCTATGGAATATTAAAGATTAATTAAACAGAATTAGTAAATAACATTTTGGTATATAAAGTTCCCTTGCGAAGCTTACATATTGCCCTAAACACATTTTGGAGTATTTAGAAGGCTTTGTGTAAATTCTATTTCTATTTTCATTCTAACAATGACGTCTCTTTGGAAATTATGTTCAAACATCACAGCTTAAATTCAGCTTTTACAAATTGGTTTACCGACTTTTAAGCTTCAGAGTATTTCACATTAATTATTATTTATATTTTCATTTAATTTAATTTTTATTAAGTAATTATTAATATTTATTAATGTAGTTTGATTTGTTATGTTCATAAGTTGTAAAGTTTCTAGAATATTTTCGTATTATGGTTTTTACTTTTTACTCATATAAAAAAAGGAGACACCTTATTTCATTGTTCCTAAGTATGAACACTGTACGTGATCATACTCGTAGAATTTTAATTAATTTTTAAATTAACATGAACAAATATTATACGATGGAGCTATGTTTGTAGACTATTACAGTATGTTCTTCGTACAATTATATAGTATTTTATTACGAAGATGAAGACATTGTTCAATTTATATAGGTCGAAATTATAATCATTTTCGGTAACAGCTATAATCTGTACCAAGCTGAGAACCACACAGTAATAGGGAACACAATATTTCAATTAAGGTGTGCGTCTTACAAATTATTCGGTGATTACTAACTAAAATTATACACTAACGAATAATTATATTCCTGTAGATATATAAAAGATAGAATATATTTCTACAGGAATATAATTATTCGTTAGATTTATAATAAATACTCGTACCTTTAGAAGACTTACCAAATTTAAACTATTTTGTTTTATATTACGCATATTAGGATGTAACTTTAACCCTAAGTTATTTAGTTTTCGACATCTTCTATTTGATAAGTTTGTTTTAAATCTGTTTTCTGGGGCTTTGAATGATCAAAATATCATTTCTGTTTTTCAATTCTATCATTACACACTTATTTTGATAACAATGTTAATGCAGGAAACAATTGGAATCAATATGGGTAAAGCAAGGTCAGCTCTTGAGGAAAATTTTGAAGGTAATGGACGTCTTTTGTATACGAGTATCTTGACTTTATTTAATGTTATTCTCGTATGTCAATTGTTATAAGCAATTGTAAAAAATATGATATACTATTAAGTACGAGTGAAGCCACGGGTTCCGCTAGTTATAAACTAAAACCTTCCTCGATAACCACTATATTCATTGATTAAACAGCATGAAAATCGGTGCAGTAGTTTTTGATTTTATCACAAACAGACAGACGAGGTGGAGGACTTTTTTTATATTTTTTTATAATATGCAGTGATGGCATTAAAAATGATTAATCATAGGTAGCTTATATTCTAATAAATATTCCACTCTACATAGTTAGACACAAAAACAACTTAGTACACTTAAATTACATATTGTGTAACTCAATAACAACACTAACGTCAAACTCAGTAAATACTTCTTATCAGATTAATTCTTGGAACTTCGTCGATCGATTCACGATTACAGAATAGTTGGCTGCCGAATAATAGTCAAGGGAATTTGATTCTTTTTGTAATTGAATTTGGCTAGTTCATGTTTAGTCTAACTTTTACTCAGTAGTTTCCAAGTATCTCTTTGTTGACCTTTCTTTGTTTGGTATCCCGAAGTTGTTGACAGCATCCCACTTGAAATAGGTCGTGGCTAACGGATATGGTCGTTGGATTCTGCTTTCAGTATAAGTTGTAGTTGGGTTCTCTTAAATAACTTTAAGTGCAACTATTTGTGTTGTAT
Source organism: Boloria euphrosyne (assembly GCA_951802675.2). Classification (NCBI taxonomy): domain Eukaryota; kingdom Metazoa; phylum Arthropoda; class Insecta; order Lepidoptera; family Nymphalidae; genus Boloria; species Boloria euphrosyne. Next base: position 4,942,622 of record OX637881.1, read on the forward strand.
TCTTAGTCTAGAGTTTAATATTAGGTTACCACTTATTGTATACTAAAATAAACTGAAAGGGATTAATTAATTAATTAATTAAATTATATGGGCTTAATCGATAATATTCTGGCATAACCACAGTAAAATAAACATAAAAATAGCATCAAATGCTAACTTTTTTAATCTACTTGCGACCAACTTTCGCTTTGCTCGGATTTTTGTTGTTTTGGTTTTTTTTACAAACAGCTCTGAACTTTTCATAATTTTTTAGCTTTTGTATTTCCCCTTTTTATTCTTAAATATATCCTTGATACCCCCCAAAAATTCAATTCGGTCTATCCGTTTTTTAAGATTGAAGCGAGACTAACAAACAACCATTGATTTTCTTAAGATATTATAAACATCGATGTAGGTATTTGAATTCTCGATTTTACATCCCTATTACAATCTCACTTGATAAATAATTGTAGTACATATTATTATAGAATATATTGCCAATCGTTATTATCTGATGTTGATATTTCATATATCGTAATAGAGTCTTGAGACAGCTACTTCGTATCCATGGTATTTATTGACATTGATTGTTTTTCGGCAGCAAAATATCCGAAAGTAATAACCTTTAATGAAGTAAGATTAATGAGTTTGTGGTTAGCCTTTGTAAATATTACTTTTTACTTTAATAGGTACTAGCTGTTGCCCTCGGCTCTGCTCACGTAGTTTATTTATACATATAACATGTTTTTTCTCCTAGAGGTATATAAAAAGCGTGATGAAAAACCTCAATTATCACAAAAAAAGATATATTTTTTTCAGCTTTTTTAATATTAGTATAGATAATCGTATATCTATAGGTCTCATCGGTCGAATTAAATTGTCGTCGTACCGGCTATGAGAGTAATATGTTGTAATTGCAAGGTTGATTCAAAACGCTAGAAATTATATGCCATAGTAAATGTATGCAGAATGTACATAATATTATGGAGCATGCTTAGATTGCAAAACACATTATTAATATTGTAAATATTGGTGTCATCACTGACTAAGCAAATTTCGAAAATTTCAGGAACTATTCATGTTTTATTCATTCGTGTCCGTACTTTGCATAGAAAAAAGATTTACCTACATACAATAATAATATGATATGTAAAATATGCCGTTGATTTGTTTTGTGACGAAAACTTCGTTTATACTAACTTTTCTACACCCTTTTAATCCCTTAGGCCACGATTTTGCTTAACACTTTTTAGTTTCTCTCTAGAGTATTCACAGAATACTTTCGCCAAGCCTTATGTTTTTGTACCGAGTTCCCAAAACTTAGATGGGCAGGGGCTGATTTATGGCCTCTGTTTATCATAATAAATGTCCACGTTTATCCACCTTCTCTTGTATGAAAGATACGTCGAAAGATACCAAGTGCACCTGTACCGAAATAACTTATTTCCATTTAAGATGAAGCAAGAAAACCGACACACTCATTCAATCCATTTACAAACTTTGAGAATCTTTCATACTATCGTTAAATAAAACGCTGAAAAATATTAATATTTAATCTTCATTTTCACTTTTTGTTATACTTGTGACCAGCCGCATATAGCCATGCCAATGCAACCCATGCTATTACCTGTTATTAGGGGCACCGGCGATCAATTTAATCCAAAATCAAAATATTAAAAAAACTTAAGTAGAAGTGTTTATTATATACCAAGATTGTTCTAAGCATGGTGTAAGAAACCCATGTATTCATATTTTTTTGCATAGATAGAGTTAAATATCCTACGTAATAATTATATAAGTCCGAGTACTAAAGGGTTTTTTGAGTCACTACAACTTTATATAATTATTAATTTTAAATGTTTTCATATACACTTCATTTTCCCAATAAACACTTAACAGCTGTATTAGTATGTGAAAGTTTCATCCATACATGATGAGCAAAACCACATCTATAGTCACAGCTGTGATATCGACAACTCTCTAAGTAGATTTTATTAAATTCTGTACGATCAGAACAAGTGTTACCGCAAGTTCCACAACATTATAACATTTTTATATCATACAATAGAACACAAACAAAATGTGATAATATCGTAACTTGATTATAAACCTTACATAAAATATTAAACTACAACTTCTGGAACTTTAAATTAAAAGTTAGCTAAATTCTATTATAAGTAAAATTGACTGTTTGTAATTTAAAATTTACAGCTTCTCACTAAATAATATGAAAGTATATACGGGACCTACCTCAAAAAATCAAGTTTAATTTTTTTTGTCTGTTTGTCTGTATCTCTAATACGGCTGGACCGATTTTGACGGGACTTTCACTCGCAGATGGCTAATGTTATAAGGACTTATTTAGGCTACTTTAATTTTATTTAAAAAAATATACAAAATATAAACCCAACTGCCGAAATTATATTAATATAAATGAATTTAATACGTTAATATTCCAAACTTTAACCGTTCCGAAATGTTCAGAAGTTTCTTAACTACTCTGTGTCACTTGCCACGTATAAATCAATCAAGTAGGGCATTGCGGTCAGTAAACGGTCTTACCATTCTGAATTAATAATGCGGAACCCTATTAATTTAATTATACTATATTTGGCGAGCGGTTTCGTTTACATTATGTAAATCGCTAATGTTCGTAGTTTATAGTAAGCAATTCTGTTTAATAAGGATGTTTTAGAATTAATTAACCAACGATTATTTATGTACTTAAATTTTAAATATCCCACTGTAGGGCACGAAGCCTCCCAGCCCATTTTAATGCCCATCTGACTGACCTTCACATGACTTACGAAAACTGGCGTAATTTTCTCAGACGTTTAAGGTTTCTCTCGATGTTTTCGTTCATCATGATGGTAAATAAGGTAACCATTATATGGTATAAGAGGTGCAAGACGTGGTATTTTAACCAACTTCACTAGGTTTACCAAATGAGCGTGTTACTACTATAATGTATCTATCTCCATATTTAATATCCAGTATCTGTTTTAATTTAATACACCGATACTAATATTACTTTTACATTTTACGAATTTTATACACAACCTCTATATAGAGTTTGAGAGATAGAAATAAATAAAGCTCGCAAATAGATTTGGGTATCTAAAGAGTTTCCATTACTGTTTGAATGTTGTCAAAGCATGCACTCTGCGATATTTGCAACTTACACTGTGATAGGTGTCGGGTAACTTAAATGCATGAAAGTTTACATCGTACATTATAATACATAAATAATATATAACTAATATAACATATAAAATTTTTATATTATATATTTTAACTAAAGTACTTAGTTGTATACATCAATATTATTACTTCATTACTTAACATTTACTTATTATATTTAGTAACTAGCATTTTCCGCGGTTCCGCCCGCGTTTTAAAGACCGGAAACTAAATTCTTAGATTTTATATACCGTGTGATGTTTTACAGATAATTTTTAACGGTTACTTGAGATTTCTCAGAAATGAGATATTTTCCAGCAGTAAAAAGTATCCTATATCCTGACCCGGATAACCAGCTATCATCATATTAAATTTCATCACAATCTGATTTTCTCGTGAAGTTGTTTTCTTGTGATGTGGTTACAGACAGACAGACAAAAATTTTAAAAACTATAGATTCGGCCTATGTATCGGTAATAATGACTATTTCATTAAGAATTTCCAAAATATATATATATATATATATATATATATATATATATATATATATATATATATATATATATATATATATATATAGAGATTATTACCGTTATGACCAAATAAATAGATGAACGACAAAGCAAACAAAAATAAACACGGTACCAGTTAACATTACTATTTGCTTAGTTTACCCGATATAACAACAGCGATTTGCAAATATTTGTACACAATCATCATCCTCAAAACAATCTATACATATTATTAAACAAAGTCCTCAGCCGCGTCTGTCTGTCTGTCTGTCTGTCTGTCTGTCAGTCTGTCTGTTCGCGATAAACTCAAAAACTACTGTACCGATTTTCATGCAGGTTTCACCAATGGATAGAATGGATAGAATGGTTTTCCAGGAAGGTTTTAGTTAGTTATATAATTTGTTAAGTTTTTGTATGCATTGGCTAAAATATAATGATATCTGTTGGAAGTGTAAAAAAAATAAGCCGTCTGGGAGCTTTCAACGAAAACGCTGCCTAAACCCTTTGAGATATAACAAAATGATGTATGGTGGATATGTGTATCTTATATAGGTCTACAAAAAAGTCCAGGATGGCATATGTCTATCTCTTAAGGATAACATACTATATCGCAAAAAGTTAGGAAATTTAAAAAAACTTGATAAAATTAACAGCGTCTGACGCATTATGTTGCCATGGGGCGTGCAATGGTAATTTATATAATCAAGTCAAATATATACCGGGCGGTGCGAAGTAAGTATACATATATTACATTATAATTATAGAAAAATAGATTTATATTACATTATAATTATACGTTTCAGAAATATTGGAAGCTTCCACCGACTGAGTAAGTACTTTCATTAAAAATAGCGGTAAGTAAGCAAACAATTAATACATAATATATATGCTTCCTTATTTGTTTTACTGAAAATAAATTAATTCTCTTAACGTTTTTAGGTCACAATGTATTGAAATATTTTTTTATATTTTTTAAGGTTCAATTAATAAAAAAATCATAGTGTATTAGTAGTTCATAATAGATTAATAGGTTGGATCATAGACAATTGGATGTGTAATTAGAAACTTAAACTTAAAAAAAATAGTCCATACAAAAATCAGTTTTTATATCACAGCAATCAATCTAAAATTAATAAATTTCGAAAAGTTAAGGTGCAAAACACTGTTTAAAAATTTAATACTTTGGAAACTAGCGGCGCTGCATTGTGTGTCTATGAATTTAAAATATTAATTATGAAGTTTAATTTGGTTTTTGCTTTTTTAGACAAATATGTTTTATAAACTGTTAAGTCTTAGTTGTAATAATAATAATATGTTGTGTGAAAGGTCCATCATGCATTTTTCATTTTAATCGACGTAAGTTATAAAGCTTTGAAATTAATTAGGCTTTCTCCTTATTTACTTAATATAGGTTAAAAAATGAAGGTACGTTTGTAATTTTCCTTAAATTAATTTGTTAATTAACGCTGAGCTTAGATCATCCACTTTTATCTTGCAATATTCTTGTCTTCCCATTATTTTTTGTTTCATTCCATTTAATAATCAGTTTTATCATCATGATGTACTTCTTTGTTTTTGTTTATATTATTCAGAATAATTTATTATCATAAAATAACATAGAAAAAAGCTATAAATTTTACTAGCGACTTATGATTGTATTTTGACTTAGTTCTGATTGAATCACTTTTTATATCAAACAAATTCCCAAATATCTAGACCTCACAAACAATAAATTCAATTCAAAATAAATATGTCCGAGCAGATTTTTCCATTCACAGACCGAAGTAAATCCGTCCAAGTTCGGACGGTAAAGTGTCTTAGACTAGCACTGCTTCCCTTCAATTTTCTTTAGTTGTCTCTGTATACTTTCGACCTCCATCGGATTTTCTTTGAAAGCCTCTTATCCCATTTTCTTGTCTGCATAGTAGTTTGAGCCCCGCAGCGTTGTTTGAAATATCTGTTTTTATTTCATTTTCACCAACTTCAAGTGGAACTGTTTATTTTTACTATAGTTCTTATAGTTCTTAAGCGAATCTTTTTTAAAGATAGCTTTTTATATTTTGTGAAAGGTTAAGCTTAAAGAAGATATGATTTTTTAGGCTACACTAAGTTATTATATATTATATATTATAAAGTTATTATTATATATATAACACTCGTTTGGCTCAGTGGGTGACCCTACTTTCTGCGCCAGCGGTCGCGGGTTCGAGTCCCGCTGGGGGCATTCATTTGCTAATCACGAATGTTTGTAGTCCAGTCATGGGTGTTTATATTTATAATATGTATGAATTTAAAATTTATATTTTTATTTTATTTTTTTATTTTATTTTATTGGGGAAACAAACAGTGTTTACAAATATTTATACAATAGTTTATATAAATGGTACATAGACCAATAAAGTTTCCACTGATACATAAATCATATCGAGCGGTTGCAACAAGAATACAAATTAAACTTAACAAATGGAAAATTACAAGATTTAACCAAAGCTTAAATTACAGAACAAAACATTTTAAATTTAATCTACAAAAAATATAAGTTAATCTACACAAAACATAAGTTCTCTGATCAATTTTTTACATTTAAAGATGGAACATGTATGTATCTATAATATCATTAAAGTGTTTATTATAATTTATGCATGCACGTAATAAAAAAGTATTGTTAATATATTTAGTTTTTTTTAAATGGTATAAAAAATAAAGATTTATTTCTTGTGTTGATTCTGGGACATCTAAAATTAATGTTACCTAATAAGTAAGGCGAATCGATATTATTTTTCAAAATCTTTAGTAAAAACATAATGTCTCTCTCCATTCGACGATTTTCAAGCGCAGGCATATGTAGTTTACTTGGATCAAGGTGTGAAAATTTATACTGTAAGTGTTTTAAAAATTTAGTCTGTACCCTTTCTAGTTCCATTATATGAGTTACATAGAAAGGATTCTAAATAATTGAACCGTATTCAAGCGTCGATCTTACATAAGAATTATAAAGAAGCATCATAGTCTGAACATTTTTAAAATCTCTCCCAGTCCTCAAAATAAAGCCAAGCATACGTAGCGACTTTGCTGTAATATATGTTATATGTGATTTGAACCTTAATTTATTGTCAATCATAATACCAAGGTCTCGCACCTCGTTTACTCGTTTAACAGTGTCTTTATTTATAAGGTAACATGTACTTATAGGGTTAGGCTTTCTAGAAAAAGTAATTACTATACACTTATTAATATTTAAATGAAGTGAGTTAGCGCAGCAGTAATTATATAGCTCATTTAGATCATGCTGTAATAATATACAGTCATAAGGTTGTGTAATAGGTCGAAAGACCTTCAAGTCATCAGCATATAAGAGAAATTTAGAATATTTGAAAACCTTTGCTACATCATTTAAAAATATATTAAATAAGAGAGGGCCGAGATGAGATCCCTGAGGAACACCAGACGTAATTGGTAGAAATGATGAAATGTGGCCTTTGACCGTAACAGCTTGACTCCGGTTATGCAGATAAGAAGATAACCAACGGAGAAGGTCACCGTGTATACCGATCATTTTTAATTTATCAATCAGTTTCTGGTGAGATATTTTGTCAAAAGCTTTAGAAAAATCGGTATACACGGCGTCAACCTAATATCCTTTATCCATGTCGGTAGATATATGATGAATGAATTCACAAAGATTAGTTTCAGCAGATTTCATATTTATAAAACCATGCTGCTGGTGAATTATAATTGGTCTGAGAAGGGGAAAAATATAATCATATACAATCTTCTCAAACAACTTAGCAACTGTACACAGTTTAGAGATAGGCCTATAATTTTCTACATTGTGTTTATTACCCGACTTGTGTATAGGTACGACAAAAGAGCGCTTCCAAACCAGTGGCATTATGCCTGAGTTAAGAGACTTAGAGAATAACAAAAATAATGGAAGCGCTAGTGATTTATGACAAGATTGCAAAAATATGGGTGGTAAACTATCTGGACCGGTTCCTTTACTTATATCTAATTTTTTGAGATATTTTTCAACAATTTCAGTGGAAAACTTTACAGAGCCGATGGATATATTGCTTTCAATCATAGAATTTCTAGTTACAGTATTCGAACATTGTGAAAAATTAATTGATGGGCAGACTTCATGGTTGTAATAATGTCCCAACATATTTATTTATTTATTTATTGTTATGAGTTTCAGTGATTTTGGATGCACCTTTATGTATCTCTTTTAAGAGACAATTGGAGATTATTTTGAAATGCATTATCCAGATTCTAGTAAATGGAAAATTAGAGAATACAACCTGTATATGTATATATTATGTAGATAGTAGGTGTATGCAATAATATCTCCCTTGCAGATAACCTTCTCTTCGTTTTATAGGTTTTTTAAATATAATATCACTTATCCAATAAATGCAGACAGACAAACAAAAAATTTAAAACTATATATAATGTTCAGCCTCTGTAGCGGTCAGGTCAGCATTTTACTATAGGAGATTATGTGAAAAAAAGAGTATCACAATTAAATTGTTATATTTTATATAATTATAAACGTAAGCGTAAACGGTTTCAGTAATTGAGTTACAGTTGTCGATGCGTAGATCTGAATATAACATTTAAAATAAATAATAAATATTTGCTGAGCCTCAATATCAATAATCCAGGTTAATATTGCAAATATTGAAATTCACTAATTATCATGACTGTATTTTACTTTAACTTTAATATTAAATGTTAAAAATAAATTATGTTAATATAAACATAACTTATTACTGTCTTCTAACTGCCTCGGTGGTGTAGGTACGGTCGCACACCGGGAGGTCCTGGGTTCGAGTCCCGGGTCGGGCCAAGTTTAGCTATTGAGTCTTTCTGTTTCGTAAGCCTCAGTTACAGTCCGGAGTTGGGAAGTGGGCGGTGTGTCACCCCCGTGCCTCGGAGAGTATGTAAAGCCGTCGGTCCTGCGCCTTAACTCTCACTGGTCGTGTCGAGCATTCGTCCCACCGGAATATGAGAGTGATAAGGAAAAGAGAGTGCACTTGTGTTTGCGCATACACTCGTGCACTATAATATGTCCCGCGCAGATGGCTAGTCTCAAAGAGATTGGCCGCCGTGGCCGGAATCGGTCAGGAGGACATAATCACTGTTATTCTGCTGTTTTTCAATGTTGTGTAATTTATACATATAAATAAAATTGAAGTGTCTTTTTTTAACTTCAAATTAACAGCTTTTCTAATGTTATAAGGAGTAACTAAGGCTATTTTTAAAATATTTTAAATCTAAGGACAAACACCGCCTTTTCAACTCCGAGCTGTTAGTGAACATGTTAACAGAAAACCCCAGAAACTAAGCACTAGTCTACTAAAACAGTAAAAGACTATTATTAAACCCATTTATTCAGACTAGTAGCTTAATAATCGAAATTCGATCAATATTTTTTCACTAATTAATATTAATTAACAATAACTTCAAAAGATGATAAGTAAAGAAAGACATGACAAAGAAAGACAATTAGAGAAGAATAGGGTACAATTAATATATATTGTTTTAGACAAAACTTATCAATTATAAATACTATTTCGCTTCTTTTAGGTGGTCGTTGAAATAATTGAATACAATACCGTAATTTTTATTTTTTAGACTTAAAAGTATAGGAAAAAGCCAAAATTTATATCTACTTATTGGAAATAAGACAAAAAAATTATAATATATAGTAGTTATATTCAGAATACATATAATTTTCATTTGAATTTAAAAGCTTAGAACTAACAGTTTGAAATGGGAACGCATATGTCAGAATCATTTCTACAATACCCTTCCTTACACACACACTGTGGTTGACAATCTGGGCCGGATCGGTAACATTCACGAGGTGGCTCGTTTATATCTCGGCATGTTTCTGTAAAACATGGCGGAGGGCAGGAATTCCATTCTTCATTTTCTCTCGTACAAGTTACTGGGGCTATTGTGAAAAAAAAATATTTAGACCAAATATCATTTTAAGACGAAATACTCGTACCTATTTACCTATTCACGTAATTCTTTATTTTTTCTTTCTATCCAAAGCTGTTATAAGCCATAAGTTAAGACACTTTGTGTCTTACATTCAACTCTTTTTAACGTCCCACTGATGGGCACGGGCCTTCCTTCAATACGACCAGAATCAGGCCATAGTCCACCACCCTGGTCAAGTGCGTGTTGGCGCTACACTATACTACACATATACTACACATGTCTTTCGAAAACTTGCTAAGCGATACCTACGAGCTACCACTACCTTATCATCTAAGACTAATACTGTAGTTAGCTTTACCAGTTCAACCAAATGTTATTCCATACGAACATACACATAAAGATTAATTAATTGCACTATTGAATGTAAAGTAGATTAAATTGAACTAGTTCTGATATTCCAAAGCAAGATAATTTTTAAGAAATATTTTTTTTAATAATATCCATTTTAAAGGTTTTTTTCTCCTTCATATAAAATGGTTGGAAAGAAAAATATCCTTACGGCAGTCTGATGCCAAAATGCACCTGTCGTCTTCTGAACTTAAACGCTTATAATTTGCTTTACAAGCACATCCAGAGGGACACGGGTAAGGCGGGCTGCAGGCAATCATAGCGCGGTTGTCATCTCTTGGACAATAGTTTGTTGGACATCCAGCATTGCAATAAACGAAAGTCTCATTTTGAGAGCATGGGTTACCTCCTGAAATATTAAAAAGTTAAACGATATTTAATTGAAAATAACTTTTTTCTTTGTATTTGCTTATAAGTAGCAATTCTTCTAAGTTACAATATATTTGTGATTACAATATAATTTATAATATAGAGTAAATAAATCCCGTATGATTGTAAAATAGATTGTGAATTAAGTTTATGATACTGTTCCATTACCATATTAAGTATACTCGTATCTGTACTGAGATGAATGGAGCAATAAATTTTTAAAATGAACCAATGCTAGAATGCAATAAACTATCTATCTTATCGAGATAATGTTCCTGTATTTAAAGACAAGTAGGTACGGTACGATATAAACAAACCAATTCTGCCTCTTATCAGTATAGATTACTTTTGTTTATTTTAAAAAATGTTATCTCATTATTTTTCATAGAACCAATTTACCGAACATAGTCACAGATCTGGATCTCTACCCTTTGCAGGTTTAGTACATTGTACAATGTTTATACATGTTGATATCGCTAATTGATCTCGTTCATCAAATGTTTATTTTTTACTTAACTATTTTGCAATAACGATATCAAAACTTTCGATTATATTCATATTCAGTACATCTAGTATCTAAGTTATAATCGAATACATATTATGTAAAGTACTTTATTTACAAGCCGTATAAAAAGCATCTAGATGGGGAAAGTTGAGTATTGTAAAAATATCACGATATTAAAAAAATCACTTAAGTTGCGTTAATAATGCCGGAATTATAAGAAAAAGTATTCATGACCATATTTCGAAATAAGGAAACTATAGATATGACAAAAAATATATTACATAAATGTAATATAACAAATAAATAAACAATATTAATAGAATTTCAAGACGTCTTAACAAGTTAATAGCGACAAAATGAGAAAAGTTAACGTTTGAAGCTGCAAAGTTTGAAAGTAATTAAAATTTCGACCAAAGGTTTGACATTTTGACCAGCTAGTTGCGCTTAGGTATGTATATCCATTAGTATGATGAGCATGAATTTGTCCTCCAATTATAGGTGTTTTCATTTATAATATGCACTGTGTTCAACTTTCTGGGCCTATAGCCAACCGGCATTCGTTATGAAGCGATTCGATTTCTACAATCGTCATCGCTTAAACGCAGCGTATGCATTTTGAACTTTAAATCACTAATAATTGAAATGAATGTACATTGTCTACCATCATCTATTCGTTGACAACAGATCACGTGACATATCTAAGGCATATGTCAAACCCATACATTTTGGACTTTTCTACTAGCGCTTTCGCTAATCGATTGTTACATTGTCTAGGCCCTCTGGTATCCTTAACACAAGCCTCGTACCTCACCTTGTAACTAGATGGTACTACTTAGTGTCCTAACATGTTTATTTACTATTACAAAAGCAATTTTGTATGTGTGCGTGTATGTCTGTGCCGCGGGCCGCCTAGTAAACATCTACTTCACACTACATTAGTTAAAAGGTGTATCTCATTATACTGAGTGTATCTTTACTTACCTGGACAATCATCTGGTAAAATACATTTTCCATCGTCCGACATTAAATAAAGCGGGTTGCATTGACATCCACTTGAATCAAATTCGCCGCTGCGAATACAGTTTGGATTCTTACACGACGATTTACATGGTCTCGGATATTCTTGAAACGTTGCATTACGATCGCCATCGCAATTTGGATATTCTAGAAAGGGATCCATAATTCGAAATATATTTGTTTTAAGTAGAAGAAATCACAGAAAAGTTTTTTAAGTACTGAATATTGTCTAAGGGATTTCATGCACTTGTATTTTAATCTACATGATGGCTTTACCCGGAAAATTTCTTCAAACAGAAAGCCTTGGTTTACTTTGAGATGAGAAACTCAAAGCACTTTAGCTATTTAAATAAATCTTAGTAATGTTTTAAAATTTGCTCAAACTGCTTTAAGGAATATTTTTTTTATTATACTTGTAGTACCTATATTTTAACATTTAAATCTGAATTTAAGCTATTCATTACTTTGGCATTCCTCTAATTTAACGCACTGGCCGCCTTTTTCAGATAAAATATATCCCAAAGCGCAATTACAGGGATTCGAAGTTTGCGGGCAGTTACTAGGGTTGGGTGTGGAACAGGTCGGCGTGCACTGGTCGTAAATACAGGGAGTTTCACCTGAAATTAGATTTTTATTTCAACTTGAACAATTAATCGAACACGCTATATTTCTTCTCCTTTATTATTGCTTTCATTGCACTTGGTAAAGCGCCGTAAAAAGATCGTTAAATTTTATTTATTCATCCAAATAGTATTAGGAATGAGTAAGTTTTATGTTGTACGTGTTTATTGCTAAAGAGCGCTCTAATGGCGCAATGATTCGAATAAAATTATCCTGAAAATAACTCCTGAAATTGGCTGTTAATATTTTAAAGTTCTTTATTGTAGAAACCCTAACTGGAAAATGAATGCGAAAAGGAAAATTAAGAGCAGTATTTGTTACGCCTAAATTTGCTTCGTTTTATATTCGATTTTCTATTGTGTTTTATGTTTCGAACCTATCTTTTCCGTTTTTAATGGTTAATTATTAGAATAATTTTACCCTCTATTTAAAAAACCTACCGGTCGGGTTGCTTGGGACGTTCGCAGAATTCCTTTCAATTGATGAAGACGCATGTGCATGTGATGACGATGACGACGAACTTGATGACGCTTTTGCTTTTGAATTTTCGTCTGAAATGTAAATATTTTTACCAACCACGCAAGTTGTTCAAATAAGCAGGCTTTAAATTACTTTTAGTAATATTTTTATGTTTAGTTGATTTATCATATTTTTACTAGATCTATTCTTTTTTTTCTTCTATAATTTGATCGATACAAGAAATTATGCTATTAAAAGTAATAACTAATGAGAGACCTGAATCACATTGATCCTTTGGTACGCAAATGCCACTGGAGTTCCTTAGATATGTGCCGATACAGTTACAACCAGGTTGACAAGGACCAGGCTTGCATGCGTACTTTTTGTATGAGAAGTTACAGGACTGAGGTGGGCAGGTCTGCTTACATTTCGATGGAACTTCATTGAAACCACATTTAACTGCTAAATGTAACATAATATTAATTAGATTTTTACATATAATATAACTATTATTAATACTAATAATAATTTTAAAAAATATAAGTGCGTCTGTATGTTAGTTTTGGGGCTCATTCTGAAACTACTGAATAAACTCGAATGAAAAGTACTCACATAAACTATGTATTACGATACAAAGAATTGCGTGTTAAGCATATATTATGTATATGTACCTACTTAATTATAATTTATAAACTTTATAAATTCAACTTTATATCTTTACTTTAAAAAAACCACTAGAGATATAAACGTGAAAATGGGGCCAAGTTATATAGACTTAGAAATTGTCACCGATAAATTGCAATTTAAACGGGTGCCAAATACCTTAGTGGTATTCATTAGTGATAACGGTTGGTTCCCAAAGCATGAATGAAATCACTTTGTGTTAGCTATGTACCTAGTAGGTAGGTATAAGTTATACCTTAGAGTCATTGATATACTAGGAAAAAAGGTGTAGATAGGTCACTTACAAGGCAAACGGTGTTTTAAAATGGCACAAAACGCACACACGTATAATAGACGCCACACTAATAAAATATGATCACTTATAGTTCAGATAAAGTAGGACGGCAAGTCTAAGCATACGTGCGAAAAAGAAACAACTATATAGCTCTTTGTATCGTCGCGAATAGAGACAAAATTTTAGAGAATATTTACTGATTATTTGTAAAATAATAAATAAACCATGTGAATTGTAATACTTACGAATGATAAGTGATTCCTTGGCTTTTGGAAGTTTTTTTAGTATAGTTGGTGCAAAATCACATCACACACGACGGCATTTTTGACAAGTGACAAGTGACAAGTGTGACAAGTTCAGGTAGGCCAATTTTACCTAGTTTTAGTGTGCCACTTTTTGAGCGCGTATGACGTATCTACACCTTTTTTCCTAGTATATCAATGCTTAGAGTGAAAAAAATATATTTCTTTTAAAAAAATTTGCAACCGTATAAAATTTTATATTAAGAGTATGTAATAAGCACCTGCCAAAATTTTATCCTGTCTTGGAATCAATAAAATAAACATAAAACAAAGAAACATACAAATAAACCTAAACATATATAGGGTCAGTATGAACAGCTGTCGAGGGACGAAATCAATCTTACGGTCACTGATGTAGAGAGTATGTCAAAAGGATCTTCCATGAAAGTAAACAGAAATTTTAAACCTTCCTTGATTTTAAAGAAATACACTCATTATTAAAAAATGTTTTTAAAGCTGCATCTATCAATTTAAAATAATTATGATGTACATTCACAAGTTCACTCGCTATATGATTATATGGTAGTATGCATTGATATACTAGGAAAAAAGGTGTAGATAAGTCATACGCGCTCAAAAAGCGGGACACCAAAACTAGGCTAATTGGCCCACCTGAACATAGTCACGCGTTGACGACGCACTGTCGCGAATTATATTTGTCTCTTTTTCACTGGCGATACTTGAATCATGCCATCCTATTTTGACAACTAATCGTTATGTAGTGTGTTCAGTGCTATTGCAATATGTTTAGTTATTCATGTGTGCGTTAGTGTGCCGTTTTTGAAGGTAGAATGTCGTTTAGGTAACGTATCTACACCTTTTTACTTATAATATCATTGGTAGTATGTTATTAAAAAAATATAAATTAAACTTACTTGGCTCTTGGACAACTGGTACACAAGTTCCATTACTATTTCTGATATAATCCTCGATACATTTACAATTTTCATCAAAACTAGTTAATGTGTCTTTATCAGTATCACTGGTTACTGGTTCTTCAAATTCACCACATATGGCTAATGGTGTTGCTAGAATAGCCAAAAAGTTAACATACGCGTAATTTTTCCAGTTTATTTTATTTTTTTATATTACACTTACATGTTTTTGTGATGCTATTCATGAAATGAATGTTAAGATAATATATAACAACTACTATATTATGCTAAAATAATTATGAATACTTTTTTTATTTCTATTTTAAATAATATTGCATTTGTCTCATATTTACAGACTTTTTGTACCGGTTTTAGAAATACAGAAATTTTTTATACAGACAAAAATATCCAAAATATTATTTTTATTTACTCAAAACCCATACTTACGGTAGGGACAATTATCATTATAAATGCAGTTTCCATCATCGTCTCGAAGGTAATCTTTTATACAATCGCATCCAGGCTCACATTTTGGATTAGGATTCGGGTCACACAAATACTCAGTATAGGATAAGTTACAAGCTTGAGGAGGGCAAGTCGTTTTGCATTCAACGAAAACTTCATTTAGTCCACATTGTGTAAGAACCGATGCATCTAAGAATTTAAATTATATTGAACATTCTGGTAAATAAAAAAGATCTAGGTTAAAACACGGCAGACTTAGCAGAGAATATGTGAATGATTCCCGAAATTGTTACTGAGAATTTCGTCATATGAAACCTAATAACTAAAGACTCATGAAACTGCAACCGTACATGAAGCTGCTAGTACATAGTATACTTAGATATTGTGTGATAATCTTCTTCTAAAATGTAAATAAATAAATATGTTGGGACATTATTACAACAGCGCCATCTAGTTTCGTGGTAAGCTACGAGGCTTGTATTACGGATACCAGATGGTTGATATACTACACATATAAATTTTAAATACATATATTATAAATATTAACACCCATGACTGGAGTACAAACATTCGTGCTCAACTAATGAATGCCCCCAGCGGGACTCGAACCCGCGACCGCGGAAGTACACTACTAACTGAGTCAAACTGTATTTTTACCTACCTCCCAAAGTGCTCAAATGAAGGGTACAGGGGCAAAACAAGAAATGTCACAAAATAAAAAAAATTAACATTGCATTCTATAATACGTGGCAAAATCTTAAAGTTTCCATACTTTTCAACTAATTATTTGATTTTTTGTGACATTTCTTGTTTTACCCCTGTACCCTTCAAATAAGCAGGCTTTAAATGCTTTTTAGAAATAAGTATATTTTTAGTTGATTGATTACAACTTAACTTGATCTACTCTATAAAAAAAACTATACTGTTAAAGGTAATTACTATATGACTGATTAAATATTAAGAGCTTTGAGAGACCTGAATCACATTGATCCTTTGGTACGCAAATGCCACTAGAATTCCTTAGATATGTGCCGATACAGTTACAACCAGGTTGACAAGGACCAGGCTTGCATGCATACTTGTCGTATGAGAAATCACAGTCCTGAGGAGGGCAGGTCTGCTTACATTTCGATGGCACTTCATTGAAACCACATGCAACGGCTAAAATTGTAACATAATATTTGTAGTAAGATTTTACATAAAACTATTCTAAATACTAATATATAATTATAATAAAAAATAAGTGAGTATAATATGTTAGTTTATTGGCTCATTCATTCTGACACTAAGTGAATTAACTGATTTGCATGAAAGTAAACACATTATTACTTCGTTATGATAAAGTACACATTTTAAAAATAGGGAACTGTTAAAGACATAATATTATGTATCCCTTATTGGTATTCCTTGGTGATAACTATTGGTGCCGAAAGCATGAGTGAATATACTTTTTTTATTTGTACCTGTATTTGGCACTTTAAAAAGTGTAATAAGCATCTGCCAAAAATTTTATTCTATCCTGGGATCAATAAAATAAACATAAAACAAAGAAACATACTCATAAACCTAAACAAATATATAGGGTCAGTGTGAAAAGCTGTCGAGGGATGAAATCAATCTCACGATCGCTGATGTAGAGAGTATGCCAAAAAGGAACTCCCATTAAAATAAACAGCAAAACTCGATTTTAAAATCAAAACACTTATTATTAAAAAATATTTTTAATCTGCATCAATTTATTATTAGGTAAGTAATAAATAATTAATAATTATAGTGTACATTCACGATCTAACTTTATATGGGAGAATGCTTATAAAAAAAAGAAAATTAAACTTACATGGCTCTTGGACATCTGGTATACAAGTCCCATTACTATTTTTATAATAATTTTCGATACATTTACAATTGTCATAAAGACTAGCTGTTATGTCCGTATCAGTTTCACTGGTTACTGGTTCTTCAAATTCACCACATATGGCTAATGGTGTTGCTACAAAAGGAAAAAGGTAATCACGCGTAAGTTTCCAGTTTTTTTTTTATTTTACCCTCACTTGCTTTTGTGATGCTACTCTTGTGCTTAAAAACAAAATTAATCAAATTTTCAATTGTAGGTATAGTAAATACTGTGTGCTCAAATAATTATGAATATTTTCCATAAATTTTATTTATTTTAAATATTATTATGTAAATATGAGTCAAATTACACATTTTTTGTATCGTTTTTAGAAAGACTGATTTTGTTTTAATATAAAGATCCAGGTCAAAACACGGCATCTTAGCAAGAATAGAGAGAAGACGAGCTAACAAAATATGTACAATTACATAATAACAAAATATGTATAATTAAATAAACAAATGAATCCTGAGAATTTCTTCACAAAAAAACCTAGTAACTACTTCGGGACTCGAACCCAAGACTTCCGAAACTGCAACCGCACAAGAGAGAGTATGATAAGTATACCTGTACTTAGTTATTGAATGTGATAAATTATATAATTACAAAAATATTATTCAGAAAAGGCATATTTATTTACTAGTTTTACTTAAAATAGAGTTCTTACAAAGTGAGAAATATTTTCTTTCTTCGTGTCATTGACTATTCAAGGACTTTTAAAACAACACGAACCATTAATACATTAGTCACGATAATGTCAAGTTCAATGTTATACTTGTTTTTGTATTGTACAAAATTTATTGAGGCTAAAATTTATTGTTATTACTAACGACAGGTGGCATACTGTGTATTTAACTTCATTTACTTGCTGAAGATGACAGTAGTCCAGAATTTGAAGACAAAAAATGGGGCTTTAGCTTCAATAAGTCAAGGGGAGTACTAATTTGATGGAATGTTGCAGTTTGGTCTTTAATTCTCCGAATTTTCGACAGTTTAATTGTAAGCAATATTGAAAAAATGGTATCAAAAACCAGTTTTTCCAGAATATCTTCTTTCGTCCGTGAATTTGGTTATAAATTGTTTAGGACATATTTGATCTGATAAACATTTTAAAAATTACTACAAACGACTGAATAATACTGTTTCTTCATTAACTCGTTCACAATTTGTAGTGCGCTTTTACGCAGTCGGAGTCGAGTTTTTGTATGTAGGGGGACAATGCTGTACCTGCGCTTTGAAATTATTCTGTCCAAGCATTTGTTGTGAACTTCCGGTAAAACATTTTTTAGACATTATGTATAACATATTTAAGTATGATGTGCAATTATAAAAAAACTTTAGTTTACACTTTAATCTCAGTATATGTTAGTAAAAGTGTGAACATAATCTGAATTTTAAGAGGATACAGCTTTTAAATTATTGTAGCACCTTGATCTGTCATACAACTTTGGGTAGGTCAATTTGACCCTAAAGAGTTTAAGGTACAACTGGTACAATCCGAGGTACATCAAGTGTTGTACCATGGATAGATTCTCCTTTTTATTCTAACAGCTTTTGTTCGTAGCTAACAGCTAGGTATAATATAATATAATCCACAGATTTGGTTAATGCAATATAAAGTTAAATAATTGATGTATCTGGTGTGATTATAGTTTTATACTATTGACTTAATTATTAAAAACAAAAATTTAAAAACTTGACTAGGTCCAGCAGGTTCTCCAAATTCAAAACTATCGACTCGACGCTTAGGTTCATTTTTAGCGAAAACCCTAAAATCTATTCTACGGGAAGTGCTAATTTTTAAGTGCTAATTTTTCTGGAATAAAATGTGCTATATCCATCTCTGTGCCAAAGCTTCCAGTCCGTTTTGGGTTAATTAAGTAAAAAACATTCAAACATTTATAGAATAATTCAATTATTACACTAAAATTTTAACGAAAATAATATTTCGGGTAGAATATTTTCTATATAGAAACAAGTAGGTATCTATATAAAGATTATGTTCCAAATTAAGTTATATTAATTTTAAATATTACATTGCACAGCTTTAATTTAGAATGGTGGTAATACAAGAATGAATATAAGAATTATATCTATAACTTACCCGTATTTCCTAAGCATTGAACTATAATACTCGACAATATAACGTAAAACACGAACATTCTCACGCCTGTCTCACGATCGTTTCTTGCAATGTTTCATGGTTTAATTATTCAAACACGCGCACACTACAAATACTCGTATATGGCAAAAAATATACATAAAAGTTTGTTTAAATTACCCGTTTACGTTTAGAATTCCGTAGTCATAAGGATAATTTTACTACCACTAAAAGATAAAAAAGAAATTATGTTGCTTATGCTCATTTGCTTCATTGTTAATAAGGTTTTTTATTATTAATTATACTCATTAATACGATGAATGAGGTGTAAGAAAAAAGAGTGGAACCTGAAACCGTACCACTACAATAGATTCTACAGCTCTCACCGATTTGGTGGTTTCATTAGATAGAAAATGATTATTAATATTATATACCTATTCGAAGTTGTAAAAATAAATATAAAGTTAGTGCGTCACACAAAAAGTTTTTGTAAAGTTAGTTCCTTAGTTATAGAGGTCCGAGTTAGCTACACAATATTTGGTTGCAACCAATAAGGATATGATCAAAGACATTTTTCCACACAACGTATTTCCATCATGAAAGTACAGGCGTCAAACATATATGAAAATAGAATACAAATCGCCAATTTTCCAGTACCTATAAGTTCGTCAAACATTAGTAAATTAAAAAAATAAAAATTTTTTTTAATTAACATTCCAATTTATATAATACGTGGCAAAATCATAATGTTCTGATACTTTTCAACTTTTTGAATTTTATGTGACACTAGGGGCTTACCCTCGCTTCGCTCGGGTTCGTACCTACGTACGTGTTGTATATATTTACTTCACACCGCCCGGTATATATTTGACTTAATTATATGAATTACCATTGCACGCACCACGGCAACAGTCATAGCATGATACGTCAAACGCCGTTAATTTTATTAAGTTTATTTAAATTTCCTAACTTTTTTAGATATAGTATCCTTAAAAGATAGACATATGCCATCGCAGACTTTTTTGTAGACCTATATAAGATACACAATTTCACCATACATCATTTTGTTATATCTCAAAGGGTTTATGAAGCGTTTTCGTTGAAATCTTCCACACGGCTTATTTTTTTTAGACACCTCCAACACATGTCATTATATTTTAGCCAATGTATACAAAACCTTGACAAATTATATACTAAAACCTTCCTGGAGAACCATTCTATCCATTGGTGAAACCTGCATGAAAATCGATGCAGTAGATTTTGAGTTTATCGCGAACAGACAGACAGACGCGGCGGAGGACTTTATTTATAATATTATGTGACATTCCTTGTTTTGCCCGTGTACCCTTGAGTCATTACGCTCAAAGAATATTAGCGTTTGACTTATTTTTATTTTTTTACCTTTTATCACGTGTTCTATAAAAAATATAATCAGCTATCGATCAGTAATATCTAAAAGTTAGTTACTTATACAAAATTGTATCTATTCTTGAGAATTGCTAACATAAAACTGAAAAGTGGAAGTAAATCCCTCGACTTTGTACGAGAAGTGGGGCTTAGCGGAAATCCTGCGAAAACAGATTCGCTATTGCAAAATAAGTCATCTGGAAAACAAACGTTCGAAGCGAAGGAGGCAAAGAAATTGTTTAACCCAGGATCAAATTGTACGCTTTTAAACGTTTTGCATCAATCACGAGAAGCTTTTGTGTTTTTGGTGTTGGTCTCGTATATATTTTACCCAATATAATATTTTATTATACTATTACATACATATTAAATATGTAATATAATGATTATTATATATTCTAATTGTTTAAAATTAAATAGGTACAAGACCAATTATCAGACAGTTCAAAGGACCGTCGAGTATTGTATTCGTACCTACGTCTGTAGTCTAATCGTGTTTTCTCTTTAAATAGCTTTCTCTTTGAACCACGAAAAGATTAAAACTTGCATTAAATTCACGGAAAGATTTCGATGTGATTTCCCATCGGTAATATAAGATGAATCTTAAATATGTCCATACATTATTTTTCACTTCAAAAATAACTTCTATAAAAAACTTTCGTTCCCTAGGCCCCTTAGTATTCTCTTTCGTTGTATAAAGAAAGAGCTTTTGTGTAACATTTCCATTTCTAGACTGATTTAGGCTAAGTATTGTTTATAAGTGAAATTAGAAAAAAAATTTAATATTTTTATATAGGTAACACAATAAGTATAAAAAATGCAAAAAATAGGCAAATGTTTTATAAGCTTAAGAAATATTTAAGGCAAATGACTATATAATCCATATATTATATAATTTCCAATTAGTTTTATTTTTATTTTATGCCAAACCAGTAGTAAAAATATACCTCTGACGTACATATTTGTTGCGATTTTAATCAAACACCGTAATATAAAGCAAGTCGACTGTTATTTGTATGTCTGTATATTAAAAATTAAATATGAACTAAGAAAAACAAAAAACCTATTAACATATAACAGAAATATAGGTACTTACTATATTCCTACAGACCCTTAGAACCACACTTCGGATCGTACTTGACCGACTTTTTATATATATTTTGTTTTATTTATCCATGTGTTTCATGTTTCTTTGTCTTGACTATAGATTCTATAATCCTCATTGAATATTTAAAATAAAATACAAATGTTTCACAATAAACAATTTGATACACGAAACACCTGTTATTCTAAATTAAGATATTCGCTCTTATGAGCGTGATATTATTATTACACTATTCAAATGTCATATTATTTTTGTGTTAATGTACATCCATTTATTATAATGTAGCTCAGTGGTAACATGCTCGTTTGGATATCTGAGCGAAGCAAGTTCACATACAGGTTTTGCGCCTCCGATATTTTAATGTGCGAATTATTTCTAACATGATTACCACTCACTACCCACATGTATGAGAAAACCTAGAATTTTCTCGAAATACTTGTGAAGTCCAGCAACCCGCATTTGGCAAGCTTGGTGGACTATGGCCCGATCCCCTTCGTATTGAAGTGAAGCCCGTGCCCAGCAGTGGAACGTAAAAAAGGTTATTATGTACCTATTCCATATGTGTCATTGATATTTATTTCGTATAATAACCTTGCACATAAAATATACTTATACTATAATTTATACCCTCTTATTTTCATCCCGAATTTTATGGACCTTCTCATGGGCTTAAAAACGTGTTTTCGGACAGTATCACTCTGAAATATATCTCTTTAACTCGTGTTATTTCACGCTATTTCGTAGTAAGTAAGTGTGGGGTCATTATTTATTGATGCGAATAGCCCCTTTTCTCTTTACACCCCAAGTACATGTCTCAGCCTTAAAGAGCTTTTAAGGACCATGTTTCAAGGTAAACAGCTATAACTGACCTTTTTAATTAATGATTCTCGTATGGTCAAGCGTACCTAGTATAAAATATTTAAATGGAATACATAATGAGTAAAATTTCAGCAAAGCCCTGAAATTTTGATACAGAGACACTTTTTTCAATTTACAGAGTTTTATACTCTGTGAAAGTTTATTAAGCTTTGAAATAATGAATAAATGTATCCCAAAAGTTTTTTTTGCCTTTCAACCTTTTAATCAACGTAGGTTAGAAGTTAAACCTACAAAATATACTAAATTGTATATTGTGGTTCAATTTTGGTTCCTGGCTTTGCACCCATCATGGGTGGTCGAGAATCATCATCAACGTCGGGAACAAAAAATCTAAGTAAATCAGGACAGTGAAATATTTCGAAAAAGTTTTCGAAATTGCCAAATTTTACGTACATCTAAGAAAGCTTAAAACAACAATGTATCTAAGTTGACATTTAAAATTTTAATTATAACATCGTATCTAAGAATGCCCTTTATAGACTTTTGTTATTAAAAAGACAATATTTACGTTGTATAATAAAAATGTAGGAAATCTTTTTAGTTCAAATTGGTATTAATAAATCATAAAATCTTCTCACGAAAGACTAGCCTAATAGAGAATTTTTTATCCCCGACAATTCTGTAATTTCGTGCGATCTAACGCTCGAAGGAGACTGCGGTACAAAATAGATATTAAATTTAAAAATGTACGCGAAATTGCCTTCACGTTTTGGAACATTTGAAAAAAAACATAGATTGCTTTTGAACGTACAGTGTGATATAACATGATGTTAGGATGTGAGTATTTATGAGTTAAGATTTAGGTAAATATTTTTTAACGTTAACCTTAACCTCACTATTGTGTATAACTGGCGTTCTTGAAATGAAGTCTACCAGTCTCGTTGGACAAGACTTTATATAACAGACTAGATTTATAGCTAGTAGGTACAATCGATATTGATATTATAAAGCTGAAAAAAAAAGTATTTCTAGCCAACCATAATAATACAGCGAGGCGCTTATTTATTTATTTATTTATTTTTATGGGACAAAGGGGGCAAACGGGCAGGAGGCTCACCTGATGGTAAGTGATCACCTCCGCCCATGGACATCTGCAGCACCACAGGGCTTGCAGATGCGTTGCCGGCCTTTCAGGAAAGGGAGGGAGGGAGGAGGGAGAAGGACGGGAGTAGGGATGGGTAGTGGGCCTCCCGGACTCCCACTTACCGGACGAAACGCGACAGCATAGCTGCCACTTCACGCCGGTCTCCTGTGAGAGAGTGGTACTATACGGGGCGTGCCGGCCCATTCGGCTGCTACCCGAAGGTAACAAGCATGGCACTACCACTTGAAAAATATATTGGAACCAAATATATTAAGATGACAACATATTTCATAAATTCGTCCATTTATTAGAATATCACGTTGGTTAAATTTAGCTAGTGGCTCGTATATATATCTATATTATGAACTTTCAGTTAAAATTATTAGCAAATGTACTACAAATAACTAAATAACTGCACTGCTCATTACGGCTGTAAAGTGTCGGGTTCGAGTCCCAGGTCACGCTAAGATTAGTTATTGATTATTTTTGTAAAGGAAATACGAGTAGAGCTCGAAATTTTGAATATTAGGAGTGTTTCACTTCTATGGCTAGGATAGTTTGCAAAGCGGCCGGTTCTTATCGGACTTTGAGAGGAATAGGGTAAAGAATACGCTTGTGTCTGCGCGTACACTTGTGTTCTATAATATAACTTGTATTATCTAGTCTTATCGCCGCACTCAGAGTCACTTAATGAACCATTAAGTCGAGAATCTCCATACTAAAGAACGACTTAATAGTTCATTAGTGAATATGAGTGTGGGCGTTAATGAGATTGGCGATGGCCAGCATTCGTCAGGTGAATAAAAGAAACATAAATAATAAAAATTAATTTATTGAAAATTATAAAACAATCTTATAATAGACTATAAGTAGTTTTCAGAAACATGATATAATTAACATTTACAAAAATATAATACAAAGGTAACCAAGGACCGATGAATAAATACAGTACAGTACCATTAACATATTTATTAACTCGCAATTTAATAATTTGGCCGACTTCAAAAAAGGAGGCTGATGAGTTGCCCAAAAATATTTTTTATTAACAGTTAAGTCTTAAAAATTGGACCATATTTTCTAATTTTAAAAATATTTGGTCCTATTATAATAATTTTCATTGTCTTTTTTTATACATTAACTATAAAATTGTAAAGCATTTACTTCATCACGCTTGTTATTGACATTTTTTGGTAAAAACGTTTTTAGCGTATTCTTCAAGTAAATTTGCTGTTTTACATAAGCGAAACATATATATAAAAATGAGGGTAGAATCAAGAAATATTTGAGCTAAATTTTTGTATAATTATATTAAAACTAAAAAGTTTTAGAAACGACCGTCCGTTCACAAATCTGTAATATAAAATTTCATTTCATTTATTAAGAAAAAAGTTACGTATCTCAGAAACATAAGTTTGTATTAAAATTATACAAAAAAACAATTGATAAAACTCACGACTCAATATAGTATTTTTTTAACTATAATTAATTATACGAGTTTGGCACAAATGGCTTCAAATTGATAAAATTACATAAAATGAGCATTTCAATATTATTATGCTAAATTAAAACATTCATTACTCAGAAAATAGAGATTTCTAGAAATTATATATTTATAACTGGCACAATAGGTGTTAAAAATTAATTAAAAATCTGTAAAAATATAAATAAAAGATGTTTAAAATAAAAATTGAATAAAATTTATGAGCTATTTTATCTTGAACTAAACTGTATTTTATAAATAATTTTATTTTAAAACATAAATTCCTAACGAATAATGTTCTTATTGAAGAAATATTTCAAATAAATGATGTTGACAATTGAATTATTTTTATTAATTACTGTACTGTATTAAAATAATTCAAACATTCTATTGGCAAGTAAACATTATACGTCTTAATAGAACAAAACTCTTGAAACGTAAAAGAAATACAGAATGTATGAGACATACAAAGAATAAGTAAAAAGTGTATGAAGATTTTAGATCACACTTTGTTCTAAAAAGACTATCTAAGTACAATATATTAAATTTTAATGGCACTTTTCGCCATTGTAAGTTATTTGAGACGCGGATTATATACGTACATATAACAATTATATTGAATGAAAAAAGTAAGAAACAAGTCTCAAGAAAAAGCAGATCTGAAAATAAACAAGAGTATAGAAAAAAAATGAAAAGAATTTTGGCACATGGTATAGAAAAAAATAAAAATAATTTTTGCCTCAAAATAAGGGTGAAATTTCGACATTGCAATTTGTACCTTATGTGTATAGATATATGGTATAATTTACACTGATATTCTATATTCGTATAAACTATAAAAATATGAATTTCAGTGTAAATAAGCCATTACAGTTAAACATTTATATGAAAAACACGTCTCAATTAACCTTTTATATATAAAAAATCCTATAAAAATTACAAAAACGTCTGTACAGTATTTGTACCAGCAGGTACCGAACATATAATGCCTCTATGTACATCTTATATTATGCGTTTCATCAAGACTAGCCCGCGCTAAGTTAATTACAAAATTTATCTAAAAATTCGTTATTCACACTAAAAGCTAATATTTCAAACTTTATTCAGTCGTAGATTGCCATTTTATTAACGAGACGTTATTTTTATTTCAATGTAGTAAGTGTTACTATTATTTTCTTCCTCGATACGTTAGGAGTTTTTTTAAATTTTTTTATCATTCTTCAAATAGTCTTAGCGATTTGTAACTTATTAATAAAGTCCCGATAATTTTATCATAGAAAAAAAACATTATTTTTCAATAAACTTTAAAAATGCTTAGAAATGTATATATTTAGTATCAAAAACACTTTTCTTGCCCCGATTTTTCGTCCCGAATAACTGGCAACACTAGTCATAGCATATATTATATTAAAACTTCGTTGAACACAGGTATTAGTTCGTAATTAATTACAAAACACTGTCTAACACTTTCTATATATTATATTCACTATTCACTAATTCGTATTTTAAAGTTCCGTAGTGGTTTCTACTTGGGATGGCTCGTAGGTGAAACCGCCGAAATTTCTCTTTCCAAATGTAACGTTATCGTTATCTGTTGATCTGGAAGTTTGATTAGATTTTAAATATTTTTTAATTATATAATATGTATTGTTATACTTTAAAATATAAAAATTAATCAAACAGCTTACAGAGTCACTTAATGAACCATTAAGTCGAAAATCTCCATACTAACGAACGAATTAATGGTGCATTAAGTGACTATGAGTGCGGGAATTAGTTCTGAACAAGAACTATAAAGATAAACACAAATCTATATATAAATTAAATTGAAGTGTCTGTTTTTAATTTCAAATTAAGCTTTTCACTAAATGAATGTGAAAGTATATACGGTACTAACATCAAAAAATCAATTCCGGCTAATCTCTGAAATGGCTGGACCGATTTTGATGGGAGTTTCACTCTCAGATAGCTAATGTTAGGGAGTAACAGGCTATATTTATTTTGTTAGAAATTATAAATACCGTTTAATTTATTTTAATCAGCGAAGCCGGGTTTGCTAGTTTATAATAAAAATACCGACTTTGTCGTATGAGTTGTAATTTAAAACTTTCCTATATATTTAAAAAAAATTTTTAATAAACAAAATTCACCTTTGCAACCCCGGTATATCATCATACGCCATTATTGGTTGAGTTTTCTTTTTATGGTTGTTACCAATTTTCCTTCCTAAAGTGGTAACCAAACCTGTTCCCAGGTTGTTATTATTAACCCTCGGTAACGTTCCCAAAGCGTTATTCATTGCGTGGTTGGTTTGTTGTCTTCGGTTGAGGGTTTGAGTGTTGCGAGCAATGGTTATGTTGTTGGCATTGTCGTTGTTGTGATTGTGTAGTTTGTTGAGTGTGTTATTGTCGTTCACGCTTGACGCTCTCGCAGTGGTTGCGGATTCTGATAGTGTCGGACTTCTTTCACCTGGAAATAAATTTTATTATCCATTATAATTAAAGATTTTTTTAATCTATTAATTAAGGTACACAGATGTATTATTTTCAGTTACATTTTTTTAAAAAACAATATCAACATTTTGTTATATCTGTGAGATTTTTTTAGAATATTTTTTTTAATTTCTATTATTTATTTATTAAATTTTATGAAGTAATAACATTTAATAAGAACTTACCATTATCTTTAGATAAATATTGCACACTGTGGATATTGAACGCGTGATTGTTCGGACTGAAGTCTAACTGTAGGTCTGCGTCGTCCACAGCCATGTTCAAAACCTATAATTATAAAATATAATAAAATAATTATAATGAAAAATCATTGCCTATTATATCTTGATTAAAATTATCGTAAATTCAATTTTCTCGATTTTAGAATTACAGTACATATAGTAAAAGTATATCTAAAATACTTTTTAGTTTTTTTCGACATTTTATCCTTAACGTATATTATACTTAAAATAACTTCAAAGTTATAATATATCGAGTCAGATAACGCAGAAACAGAAATATAGTAAGAGCATATATATATTTTTATCTTACCATAATCTAATACTTTCTTAGGTTTACGCGATTATCCGACATTATAAATGAATCTATCTTTTCGGATACTTACTTGTTACAAATTGTAACAAGTATAGTAACCTTTGAGACGTCAAATACCTTAGTCTCTCCCGTGACCATGATTGCTGTAAAGCATTCGAAACGTCGGAAACCAAAATTCTAAATAAATCCGCGATAAAATCCGAAAATATAGTTTCATTTTAAATAATCTAAATCAGAATCTCACCTGAGTTTCATATCTAGGTGCCGGATCGTCTTCACTAGACTCGTACCCTGAAGGCGGCCGCGGCGGCGCCATACTCATGCTGAGTGTTCCGTATTGTTGTAATGCTTGCTCTTTGTGTTTTTTGTATCTAATTGGAAAATGGTAGATAGTTAATTATCTGTTTATTTTATACATAAAAATAAAAAAATGTATAAAATAATTTTCTATGGTTAACAGCTCAGTAGATATTTTAGTTCACAAGTGAACTATTTCTTTTAATATGCAAAGTCCGATGTAATGACTAATCGATACAACCATTGTGAGATCAGCCGCGACGTTGCATCTCTTCTTCTTGTCAAAATCACTTTTAAAACACACGCAGTGTACGGGCTGAGACGAAAACCCCTACAGTCTTTAGTTGATAGTGATTGATGATAGAAATAATTGATTAAATTAATTATATATACTAACGGAACTTAAATGATAGAATGATAGAACAACCCGTGAGCGCGTACGATGACAACGGCCGACTCACGACTTACGACTCACGACTACGACTGCGACTGCTTTTTTGTACTCATAAGTTGAAATATATATTATTGCCTCTACGCAGTATGGCGTAATGTGCTTATGAGATAAATATTATGTACAAGCCCGTACACGCAGAACCTCAAACATCTAAGTCTCAGTTGCTTTATTATTAAATTTCATTTAGTAAAATGATGTGTGAAACTATAAAGATAACATTGATTTTTAATGACGGAATTTAAACCTCAGCAATAACCTACCTTAGATTATTGCTGGTAGATTTTAATGAATCCAACTTAAAAAATCAGGTATGTATATCATTACTTCAACTTTACTCATAACATTATTTGCCTGCACGTGAAACTATTTCAATTAAATAGTATAAATTATCTTAACGTAAAACCGTCATAATTCAAAAGTGACGTTTCTGTTTGTCGAATGAAAGGCGTGTTGACTGTACGACGCATTTATTGAGACTAATGAATACATTATACAACGCTTTGTATAACACTTAAACACTACACTGTTAAGCTACGCCCAATTAACAATTACGAACAATATGACATACCTATTCCAAGAAGCACAAATATATATAGTAGCGGCGGTGGCAGCGAACAGTACTAGCGCGGCGAGCGCGAGCAGCGCCGCGGGCAGCGCGCTAGCGAGCGGCGCCGCGGCCAGCTGCGGCCGCCGGGGCTGGACGGGCGTGAGCGGCGCTTGCACGGATACACCGTTTTGTATTGCTCTGTGGAATTACAAAATGTTATACGATTATTAAAATATATTATACGAATTTTAGTCGATCTTGATATCTGATGAAAGATTAGAAGTAATGTTTAAGTCAGTGTTATTTTTATTGGAACGAAGTTCCTTATCGCGTGTTGCGAGCTAGACGGAAAAAATTAAGACCAAAAGTTGTAACGAGAGTTTTTGCTATAGTTAGCCATGCGGCGTGAGAGTGTTTCTCTGTCTCTCTATCTCTCTATCTCTCTCTCTCTCTCTCTCATAGAAAGCAAGCCAGTTATTTTTATTTTTTTATTTTCTTTTTGTTTTTTCTTATCAATAAATAAATCATAATAAAACATGTATACCCGAATAATTATTTTCTTTATACCTCGAATAGAACTTAATATTAATATTTTTATAATAAGGAACTTCGTTCCTATCCGGTGTCCCACGACACCACACGTTTATTTTTTATATTATATTTTACGATTTTTAGTATCGATATCAATATCTGAAGAAAGATTAGAAGTATTATTTAAATCAGTGTTATTTTTACTATGATTTTTAGTGGGTATTAATATGAAGTGAAGTATAAGATTGTTTTGGGCTATTTTTATAAATTATTGTATACTTGAACATTAAGATATTCTGGCGATTACATCAATTTAAATTCATGTACATAAACATTCAACCACTAAAATAAATTTAAAGTTAAATAATTATTGTTCAACTAAAAAAGTCAACGTTTTATTAAGGTCAAAAATATAAAAAAATATAGTTATATAACAAGCTCAAATATAGCGTAATATACCTACGTAGAACTAAAATTAAGTAATGTTTCGTCTCATATTAAAAAACTGCTTAATTCTTTAGCAAAACAACTAAATACATAAATATATACGAAAAAATACTCACGTTTTAACAGGTTCAGACTCTCTCGTCAATATCTCGCCTGTGTTCGGATCAAGCAAGTACAACCAAACATTGGTCCCTTTCGAATCACTTTCTAAAGTACCGTTTTCCCCTAAATATAATCTAGGGGTGAGTTTTTCTAAGCCAGCAACTAAACCACTCTTTTCCTCTATAGTGGAAAGTAAACTACGCGCTTTCATAGTCGTCATTGCATCAACATTCAAATCCGCCACTTCATATATTAACTGGTTGTCTTTTTGAAGAAGATTTATCTAAAATATTATAAATCACACATAAGAAAATGATTCATTTTATAAATCACTACACTCTTGAATATTTTTTTGGTTGTAGAAAGACAAATAATAAAATAGTTTTGATTCGAAGAAATTAATTAACTTCTATTTTCCGGTTTATTGATTCAAGCTGATAATATTTTATTTTATTAATGACCAGTTTTTACCGAGTTTTTGTCGCTATTTATAACAATTTATTATTAGCGAAGATTTTTACAATTACAAAAAAAAAAAACAAAGTAAATATAAGATGTAATAAGCTTAATACATGACAGTGATTCAATATAACAACCATTTTTTTTATTGCATTGAGATTTTTAACGGCTTCAATGAGGATTAGAACATAATCAAGAATTTCTTAGGTTTCTTTACGATGTTTTTCTTATTCGAAAAACAAGTGGTAATGAAAATATCAGAGGTGCGAAACCCTTAAACTTTAGTTTAATGCCTTGCCTTCGCATTATTTCTGCTTTTGACTTTTGCTTTACTTGGTTTATCGAAAAAAACTTATTACTGGTACGCTATTGTCTTATATTCGATGGACATTTTAATTTTTAATTTATTTAGATTTGACGACTCGTTTGGCTCAGTTGGTAGTGACCCTACTTTCTGCGCCAGCGGTCGCGGGTTCGAGTCCCGCTGCCATTTGCTAATCACGAATGCTTGTACTCCAGTCATGGGTGTTAATATTTATAATATATATATGTATTTAAAATTTATATGTGTAGTATATCAACTATCTGGTATCCGTAAGACAAGCACGTAACGTAGCTTACCACGGAACTAGATGACGCTGTTGTAATAATGTCCCGACATATTTATATATAGATAAATAACTTACCACTACAGAAGCTCTTGCAGTTTTATAATCTTCGCCCTTCGGATTATCTCTGGCCATGACGTTGAATTTAAAAGGCAATATTTCTTTAGGAACATTCTCGAAGGTTTTAATATTAGTGATAACTCCCGTATCGGGGTCTAGAGAGAAATACTCCTCTGCAGATTTCGTCCAAGCATTTTTGCGATATTCGATTTTACCGAAGTCACCGCTGTCTTTGTCTTTCGCCTTAAAAGAGAAAAGGATAGATAATTGAATTATTTTTTCACACAATTTGAACATTCTCTTTATAAGGGAGTCGAAACTTGAAACCTATTAAACCCTTTAAAAACTTATTTATAAAACCTTAAACTACCAGGAGAGCAGAAGCTACAAGGAGCTCATCTCAACTAGCGGCACGGTAATTCCCAACAGCATAATATCTAAAGATAGTGGAAATTGTTTACTACATTTTATGAACACACATACATACGCCTTAAGAGACTTATTTATTAATATACTAGCAGTACCCGCGGCTTCACCTGCGTTCATGGTTACACCCGCTGGGAAAAAAAATAAAAAAAAAGTATTCTTTGTTACTTCTAATACCTCCAAGAATATGTGTACTAATAAGTTTCAAGATGATCAGTTAAGTAGTTCTCGCGAGAAAGCGTAACAAACAAACTTACATTCACATTTATAATAGTAGTGTAGTTTTTTGGTTTGAACTTAACGTCAACCACAACTCAAAGACATTTTTTTTAATGATTTTGGTAGAAAAAAAAACTCTTTTTAGTTGAAACTACTAGGAGAGCAGAACTAAAAAGGAGCTTACCTTAACTTGCAACACGTTAGTTCCCAACGGCATATCCTTAGTAGCTATTGCGAAGTATTTTCCTTTTGCACCAGGCATAGTGGATTGTTCATTAAAAACAAATACTGGTGTATTATCATTTACATCTGTCACATGGACTTTTATTACCGCTTGATTGCTTTCAGGATTTATTAGACCTTGTATGGACTCTAGTTGGACCTCCAAAGAATATTCGGTTATGTCTTCATAGTCCAATGTTTTATTTAAATATATTGCACAATCACGTTCTGTTGTTAGTTTTACGTAAAATATTCCTGAAAATGAGTTTTATTATATTTATTATTTTATATATTTATTCATTAACAAGAAAAGAGTATGTAATTTCAAAGATAATTCGTTGTATTCAGCCTTTATGTAACGTCCTACTGTTGGGCACAGACCTTCAATACGAGGGGGATTAGCCCATAGTCCACCACGATGGCCTGTGCGGACTGAACATGTTTTTCGAAAACTTGCATGGTTCTCTCACACGTGCAGGTTTCCTCATGATGTTTTCCTTTACCGTAAGACAAGTGGTCATTATGTTGAAAATGATTCGGAAAAGAAAATATCAGATTATGCGAATCCCGGGACTCGAACTCGCTACACTAGGTGTTCTAAGCAACTTCTGGACTACTATTATCTGGGCTATCACTTTACTTAATTAAATATACACAAAACAAATTAAAATGTTAATCAGTATACAAGTCATAGCTATATTAAATAATATTTATTAACCTTTTTGCGAGGAATTGGTAAGCAAACACTTGAGGGGCGTGTCTTTGGAATGCTTGCTTTTGTTCCATATAGGTAAAGTCCGTACTAACGTGCCGTTAGGAGAGTTTTCGGCCACGTGTTCCGTATACATTGTGTCTGGGAACCCTAATCTTACCTGAAAATATAATTTTTCATTGATATTATAATTGGAAAAAATTATGTTTGAGTGGCATTTTGTACAATGTTGACAAACGATATTTGTGAATAAATTATGTCAAACTTTATTCACATCGTACTTATTTATACGAGAACTTCTTATAAAAAAAGACATAATATACGACATATACGGTAACATTAAGAAATTATACCTAATTTTAAAAACATTTTTTGGTACTAATTTACTTAAAAATATAATGTTTTAAATAAATTAATTAATCAAATCGCTTTAAGTAATCGATCTATAACTAAATAGTAATACCTAGTATACATTTACTTACATCAGGAGGTACAGTAGCAGAATGACTCACGTACACTGTGAGGCTCATAACAGATGACATCACCGGGTCTCCTTGGTCGTAGGCTTGTATGTCCACCTTAATCAAAAAAATATTTGAAAATTATTAAAATTTTTATAAATTATTATTTACTAAATTTTTAAAGTCAGTCTAATAGTTAAATATTTACTGTATTATTCATAGAAGTACCCTGCATCCATTGATATACTAGGAAAAAAGGTGTAGATACGTCATACGCGCTCAAAAAGTGGCACACTAAAACTAGGCTAATTGGCCCACCTGAACTTGTCACACTTGTCACTTGTCACTTGTCAAAAATGCCGTCGTGTGTGATGAGATTTTGCATTGTATTCTCCACCCTACGCGACATTGGCGGAATCAATCGTGCCTCACTGGCACAACTGAAAGCCATTAAACTAGTCAAGTCAAGAGATTTTGCACCAACTATACTAAAAAAACTTCCAAAGGCCAAGGAATCACTTATCATTCGTAAGTATTACAATTCACATGGTTTATTTATTATTTTACAAATAATCAGTAACTATTCTCTAAAATTTTGTCTCTATTCGCGACGATACAAAGAGCTATATAGTTGTTTCTTTTTCGCACGTATGCTTAGACTTGCCGTCCTACTTTATCTGAACTATAAGTGATCATATTTTATTAGTGTGGCGTCTATTATACGTGTGTGCGTTTTGTGCCATTTTAAAACACCGTTTGCCTTGTAAGTGACCTATCTACACCTTTTTTCCTAGTATATCAATGCCTGCATCTAATAACATTGTTAGACAATCTATCAATTGATAGATATTGCTACTGACCAATTGATACTCGTTTTTTCAAAGTCAGTCAAAAATCAAAATACTTACAGTATATTCGCTATCCGTTTCTTTTCGTAAGTCATCTCTCACTCTCACAGCTCCACTATCAGGTTCCACGTGGAAGTACTTCGAAGCCTTTCCTCTCCCAGCCAGAGCATATCTAATACGGTTGTTAGGCGCAGTTGCATCAGAGTCTGTCGCTTCCACAGTTTCTACTAAACTACCGATAGATGACGTATCTTCTATAGTCACTGGACGGACGACTGATGTGAATATTGGTGCGTTGTCGTTTTTGTCCTGAGCATAAAAATATATTTTGTTTAACTTAAACATATTACATAATACTTAACTTTAACGTACATTATACAATACTTTTTAAATTTTTCCACCAGTTAAGGCGGAATTCTTTAGAATATGATCATTAAATTAGAAAAAGGTAGTGCACACAAATATGGAAAGCTATTGCATATTACATATTACGATATTTGAATATATAACGTAAGTTGGTTAAAAATAAGTTCAAGATACTACTGCACAGAAGTAGATGGAATACAGTTAGTGTTTAAATTTGCCAAAAATATGACGTCTGTATCTAATATATAAGGCACAAAAAGAGCAAAACCGGGGTAAGTCGTAATTTATATACCAACTATTCCAAAGATTATGTATTACGTAATAAATAATTTCTTATATGATTAAATATTGCTATTTATTATATGTAATAAAAACAAAATTTAATCATATAAGACAACTCAAAAGTAAGAAGTGCACCATGCGAAATTGAATTGCGTTTTTTAAAGTTCGGATGACAAAATTATTACGCACGTTATTTCGTTTAAAATAGTACTAAAATAAAAGCTAAGTACTATTTTTTAATTGTAGTCTTTGGTTTTCTGTAACGTCACATGTTTCTAACGAGATATTTAGCAGGAAATGAGTAAATTAGCACTTACATCAACCAACACTTCGACAGTAGTAGTATTTCCATCATTATTTTCTTCAGTACCAACTATAAGCTCATATCGGGCGGCAGTCTCGCGGTCCAAAGGCTTTGATGTACGTATGACACCTGACTTGCGATCTATTGAGAACAAATCTGTATCTCCTTTAAGTATTATGTATGTTATTTCTGGCACCGTGTCTGGGTCCTCTGCCTGAAATATTAAAAAAAAATTGAAGAAGTTTTTTTTTATTTTGAATTTCGAATTAAGGTAATATTTTTCGTTTATTGGTGGTAATTTAGTTCTAAGGCAGTCATGAATTTTAATGACGATTTTAATATAATTAGGTGATATTTTTGTTCATGTGTTCATATACTTTTACCGTAGATTAATTACGATTATATTATAACACATTCCCTTAACCGTTAAAAATATAATTTTAGCTCCATCAGATAATATTTCTAAAAAAAACTTATTTCTGAACTTAGTTAATACATAGACCTTGGGTGCATTATTATTTTCGGACTTCACAAGTATTCCGTAAACTTAGTAAATTCTCTGAAACATACAATTTCTCCCAATCTGTTGGAAACGAAATACATGAAAATCTCACGATGCACGACTCGAGATTCGAACCCACTATATATAAGCACCAGTAAATACCACCACACCTGAACTTTGACCACAGGATAGTTGGGCACGTTCTCGGGCGCGTGCACGGAGTACAGCGGCACGCGGAACACGGGCGGCTCGTCCGACACGTCCTGCACCTGTACCGTGACGGACGCGGTGCCCAGCCGCCGGTCGATGGCGCCGTCGGTCGCTGTCACTACGAACGCGTAGTCCTGGAAATTGGTTCATTTTTATTATATTTATTGCACACACAGAACAACAATAATATAATACTCGACGACTCGTTTGGCTCAGTTGGTAGTGACCCTACTTTCTGCGACAGCGGTCGCGGGTTCGAGTCACGCTGGGGGCATTCATTTGTTGAGCACGAATGTTTGCACTCCAATCATAGGTGTTTATATTTATAATATGTATATAAGTATTTAAAATGTATATCAACTATCTGGTATCCATAACACAAGCTTAGCTTACCACGGAACTAGATGGCGCTGTTCTAATAATGTCCAAAAAATATATATATAAACAAATATGTTCAGACATTATGACATACAACGCCATCTAGTTTCATGGTAATCCATGAAGCTTATGTTACGAATATCAGATAAGTCATAAATTACACATATATAACTTTAAATACATACTACAAATATTAACATCCATGACTGGAGTACATTCATTCGTGCTCAACAAATTGCGGGACTTAAACCCGCGACCGCTAGCACAGCAAGTAGGACTATAAACTGAGCCAAAGTCGTAGAAAACAATACATTTATAGGACAGTGCATAAAAGACAACCTTATCGTTATTATTATTATAGATATATTTTTTAGTGCGTTTTACTTCTACACTAGTAGTGAATTAATAAGCACTATTAATAAATTTAAAGAAACAGTACCTTTACATCTTCGTAATCCAACTCAGTTTTAGTGGAGATCATGCCAGTAGTGTTATCTATTGAGAAAGGCAGATGCGAGGGGATGTTATAGCTAATCATTGCGTTCACACCCTCGTCTAAATCTGTAGCATGGACGTACCCCACTAATTCTCCTGATATACCTGAAAATCGATATAGAAAAAAAATATTTAATAGAAGACCTTATACTTTATAATCCGAAGTTAGATATTTTCCAGACCCGGAGAGACCCTAACAACCAGCAATCATTATACCTTTCATTCGTTCGTTTATTCATTCGTACATATTAGTGAGAAACCTATTAGGTTTAGAGCCTATTACACTACACAGTATCGAGCAGTCACCGGCTATATACGCTTTGCAAATTTTGGGATCAAAGGAGAGACTTTTTTGTAATATTTTTTTTTGATTATGAATCGGCCCTGTCTGTATATATATAACTAGTATATAATATTATGTCCTTTGAGAAATCTAAAAGCTTAGTCTCTCCCGTGCCCATGATTGTTGTTAAGCATTTGAAACGTCGGGAACCAAAAATCAAAATAAATCCGCGAAAAAAACCTAAAAGATAGTTTCATTTATAATGTCAAATATTCGCGTAAATTTAAGAAAAAATCAGCAAGTTCAGTTTAACCTTGAGCTTTTAGTTCCTAGCATTTCTATATAAGGTAGATATCATGTACATTGGTTATAGTTGTTTGCATTTACATACCTTCTTTAACTTGGAACGTATATGAATCCTCGTCGAATTTCGGATTGTTATCATTAATGTCTGTGACTTTGATATTGACGGTCGCCGTTGTTGAAAACTTGCCGGGATCTTCTGCTTTTACCATCTGTTAAATTTAAAATATATTAAAATATATTAATAATTTAATTAAATTATTACAATTAAATATTTGTTTGTATGAATATGTAATTAAACAAAAAATTACACCTCTACTTATCGGAAAGAGATAGTTTAAACATATCAAAGGGCATTTATTGTGCCATATGTTTTTGAATTTTAAAAATTCAGTACAAATATAGATTAAAAATAATATTTAGAGGAAAGAAAAAAATACAGTTAAAAATATAAAATAAGAACTTACCAATTGATACCTCGTCAACACTTCTCTATCAAGCCGTCGTATGACAGTGATAATGCCAGTATTGGACCCGATGGCAAACTGCCGGAAATCGTTGCCCGATACTATTGAATAAGTAACAGGCTCGTTCTCTGGATCTTTCGCCTAAAAATATTTACCGATTATTACAGAAAATTAAAAAATAAAAAATTGATAGTGAATAGTGAAAAACCTGAATGATTCATTCATTATCTATATAATATGTTAGACATTAAAAAAAACTTATTTATTTAACAGACAGACACATCTTTTAATTACAATATAAAAGCCGCTATTGCCTATTCAGTTCAATTCCTATGTTCATTCAACCCTTCTTTTATGGAACCTCAGTAAGTAGTCCGTAGTTAAAATATATGAAGGAACTTTATGTCTTATGTCTTATCTAAATCGAACTGTGTCGACTAAAGAGCTTATTACAGAACGCAGTATCAAGACAGTTTTATTAGAACTGTCTTACACACTGACCACTATAATACCACTGGACTGGCTGTTCCAAGCGTTTGACAGCAATTTTTTTGTGTCCATTTGAAGCGCCACTAGCGAGAGTCCCGAGAACTAATTTTTACGTATATTGCAAATGACAGCGAGAAGTGTTTGCTTACTGTAAAGTAATTTTGCATTTTCGTTGTTAATATAACATAAGTAGTAATTATGATGATACGGTTATTGATTAATAAAAATAAAAAAATAAAAATCTTTATATCGACATCATTAGGTTTAGTACCACGAACTCTCGCTACGTCCGACAGCGGCGGACAGCGCCAAAATGGCGAATATCAAGCAGCCACACAAGCACGTTGACAACAGCCAGTCCAGTGGTATTATAGAGGTCAGTGGTCTTACAAGTCTAATTAGATATGTGAATACCACAGACCCTGAATACCACATGCTAACTCATTTGCAAGGCATACGTAGCCGGTGACGGTTGTCGCGGTGTCATGGGAAAACTTTCAAAGCACCAATTAAAAATAATTATAAATAATATTAAACAATCTTTGTGACTTTTCTAAATATGACATGTACACAACAATAATATTAAAAATCACTTCAGAATTCAGATTCTACTCTTATTAAACTACGCTAAAACTTAGTAAGATTGTCTTGATACTGTGTAGTGTAATAAGCCCTAAACCTAATAGTTTTCTCACTAATATGAACGACTGAATGAACAAACGAATGAACCAACAAACAAGCAATAATCTCACTCACCGTAACAGTAGTGACGGTAGAGTTAATGGCCGCGCCCTCCGACACGGGCGCGTAATAGTCTCTAGAGGAAAACTGAGGCGGTTGAATATTTGGGCCTCGCGCGACGGACAGTTCCACTATGCCTTGCGAGCTGAGTCCTTTGGAGTCCGTCGCTCGTATTGTTATACTGTATTGCTCTCCTGCTTGCAAACGACTTGTGCTTGCTGGAATTGAAATATTGTATTCATAAACGTAGAAATAGTAATAAATTATAATAAAAGATAAGATCACAAGAAAAAAATAACGATCAATGTTTTTTTTGTAACCGATTGACATCAGTCAATTTTAGCACATCAATATTGATAAAAAATAAATATAAATATAAACTGAAATACAAAATCTAATTTTTTCGATTGTTCAAGAAACAACGAACAATTTTTTAAAAAAAAAATTGTATAAAAGTTACAGGATATTTTGCCCATGCCCAAAACAAAGTGCGAAACTGCATTAAAATACCAAAAATAAAGTTATACTAAGAAGAATATATAGAAACTACTGATTTCAAAACCCCTACTTTAGTAATTAGTAAAAAAACCTTTGTGTTTGTGGGTAATTCGTGCAAAAACACGCATGCGCTTGGAACAATTATATATTACCATAAGATTGAAGTTTTTTATGTAACAGCTTTTATATCGAGAAATAGAATTCTATGTGAGTGACACTGCCTTTATTCTCCGTTTTTTTCAAAACAATAAATGTTTCTTTTGAAAAATCAGAACGACTATTGTATTATAATTCAAATAAATCAACAGTCATCAGTAAGTATGTTGAACTTTTGATATGAAAAACAAAAATAAAATTAATTTTGTTATAAACTATTGATTTAGATTTAATCGACATTAATCTAAACGTATTTTTATACTACAGCTAAAA
This sequence comes from Boloria euphrosyne, assembly GCA_951802675.2. Lineage (NCBI taxonomy): Eukaryota > Metazoa > Arthropoda > Insecta > Lepidoptera > Nymphalidae > Boloria > Boloria euphrosyne. The sequence continues at coordinate 4,983,361 of OX637881.1, forward strand.
TATTAAAAAGAAAGCCATGATTTAGTTTCGATTTTAATATTACTTATTATTTTTCAAATTAAAACGGCTATAATAAACTCAAAACTTGACAAATTATGAAAAAAATAAAGTAAATGTTCCAAACAGTGCAAGTGCAACTCACATATGACCCCGGTGGTGGGGTCGATCGTGAACTTGTTGGCGCCGTTGTTAGACACGTGGTGTATACTGTAGGAGATACGAGCGTTCTCACCCTCGTCTATGTCTGTTGCTTCCACCTACGAAAAAAAACACGATTATAATCCAATTCAATGATTCTATTATTATTATCATTTAATAATTAATAATGATGTTGTAAATTATTAGTTATTAAATAATAATAATTGAATCATGTCACAGTGTTTGTTACCGAACTCCTCTGAAGTGGCTCGATTGATTTTTATTAAAAAATGTGTATATTTGGTAGGTTTGAGAATAGGTAGTCCCCTAGGTGATAAGAGTGGCCGTCTCCAGATATTTTTTTTTATTTCTAGACCAAATTTATATTTTTTACTTTTGTTTTGTTGGCATCCTTCAGGCGCGGGCGGAATCGCGGGAATTGCTAGTAATAATTTATATATGAAGCCCAGTGGAAACGTGCTCGTTTGGAAAATAATGTGAGTTCAAACCCCGGGTCTCACATCTGGTATTTTGATGTGTAAATCATTTTAACATGATTACTACTTGTCTTACGGTAAAGGAAAACATTGTGAGGAAACCTACCTGTCTGAGAGAACCTTGCAAGTAGTCGATAGACATGTGAAGTCCACCTACACCCAGCGTGGTGGACTATGGCCTGATCCCTCTCGTATTAAAGGGAGGCCTGTGCCCAGCAGTGGGACGTAAACAAGAGCTGAATACATTATAATACGGAGATTGTTTTGAATTTACCGTGGAGTACTTTTTTTTAAGTGTTTTATTATTATGCGCCATTTTTTTAATCTTATAAAGGGTTAAATATCAAAAATCCTTGCTAGCGATTTACTGCATTGATTAATGCATTGTATGTTTTCTTCAGTTTCGTGTTTATTTCACGGACGGTCAGATTTAGATAGAATTTATTTGACTGATATATTTTGGAGTAAAACACTTCTGCAAATAATAGGTCATTTATCAGTCATCAGTATCACATGATATACTTACTTTATACACAACAGAAGGCTCTAAGCTAGCGGGTACTGTGATTGGTTGGGTTTTAGGTATGACTGGTGCGTTGTCGTTTTGGTCTAACAATTTCACTGCAAGGTAGTAAGGCGCAGACGCCGGACCACCGTTTGCTTCACGTGCTACTACCTGAAAAATTATATTAAAATGCATTAAAAACAATCGAAATTGATATTATATTGTAAATTATTAGTTATTGGATAAATAGAATTATCTGTAAAAGGTAATATTAGGGAAAATTTTAAAGTGTAATTAATTAAAGTACTTTTTTTTTAAACATAACTACTACCTCTGTTGAGTTAAATACGTAATTATATTAAAACAATCTCTTAAATTATTTTGAATTTTTTTTTTATATTGCTGTGAGATCAGACAAAAACAATGTAACAAAGTGTTTTTTAAAGGTTTCGTAATTTAAACTATAACTTTTTAACATTAATGTATATAATTTTATAGTTACCTGAAATCTATATTTGCTTTGGTTTGGTGGGTCACGATCTAACCTGTCATCAGCCACTATGAGGTAGCCATCTTTGTCAATGTTAAAGAAACTAGTCGTCAATTCGAATGTATATGTGGGTACCGGATCTCCTGGTCCCTAAAAATAAAAATAATGATATTTTTGGTGTTTATCATATTTAAATAACAAGCATTTGATTTAAAGTATTGTATAACTAGTATTTCGCGCGGTTCCGCTCGCATTCTGAAGACAGGAAATTAAATTCTTATATTTTACATATACTCAAATCTTTTGAATTTATCGCGAACAGACAAACAGACAGATATGGCGGAGACTTTTATTTTATAATACGTAGTGATGGAGCCCAAACAAAAATCTCACCAAATCCGGATCAGATACACTTAATCTGATAGGCTGTCCAGTGTTATCCAGTACTTTGGTCCCTACAGGCGAGTTTTCTTCAACACTTCCTTCGTCCGAGGTCGCGTTCACTGCGGGCGGGTTCGCGTCTACAGGACGCACTGTGACTGTCAGTTTGGCAGTCGTGAAACGTTTCGATTCTGTTATTTCTTCTGCCTGGAATATTTTTTTATTAATGTTTATTGTATAATGTTAGTAATATGTATTTAATTTATCATGTAAGTTATAAAACAAGGATATAAAAATGTTTTAACGACACATTTGGGTCAGTTTGTAGTGACTCTAACTGCTGCCAGTGCCAGCGGTCGTGAATTCGAGACGCGTTGGGTGCATTTATTTGTGAGATAAGCATTAATGTTTGTAATACAGTTATAGTTGTTTATTTACAAGGCTTGTTTACCATGGAAATGGACGGTGTTGTGTGTTAATGTTCAAAAATATTTATTGCTGAAGTAAATATAACTTTAAAGAAAGATGTTATTCTTGCCTATTTAATAATAGTAGTAATTAGTAATAATAATAATTAGTAATTAGTAATTATATAGTACTTTTTAGGTCTTATTTGAAAACAAATTATCTTTTTTACCAATTTATGTAATCTTTAATACACTATCAGATATGAAATAATAGAGACGACAAAATATCGAATAAAGCAAACAAGTTTAAAACAACCCATTTGATCAAATTATTGCAATAGCCTTACTTTTAAATCCGTTCAAGTAATAGTTACCTTTATAATTAATTGAAATTTCTTCGCAATACTAGTATCCACAGGTACAAGCTGTCTCACTGCGCCTGTGTTTTCGTCTATTTCGAAGTACGTCGGCCAGGACTCAGGCTCGCCACTTTCAATACTATACTTTATACGAGCGTCTAAAGTATCCATGTCTACCGCTTGGATCTTTTCTGGTTCTATTGTTAGGATACCAGCTAAAACTCCTCCATTTACCTAGGAATTTTGATTTATATATTTTATACCTTATTGGTTCTAGCATATGGTTAATTTTCTAGAAGTCTTTGTTAATATTTTTTGCTAATTACGAGGATATTAAAAAAGCGAACCTAAAAATCTACATATTTTGTCTTTTTTTTATTAAGCAAATTGAATATCTTTAAAATTCTTTTAAAACTTTCAATTTAATTTTATTGTCATTGTATGGCCTTATTTGAACAACAGATTAATATAGTATAATATACGAAACATTAATTTTATTAAATAATTGTTAATGTTAACTAGCTTAACTGATATCAAACCGATAATCTCTTTTGTACTGCAATTTAATTAACTGCTTATAAATAAACTTTTAATTAATTTAATTAATTAATCAAAATTAAATTGTCAATACAACTCACATAGCTAGTATACTCCGGGTTTATACACGCGCCTTCGTGTAAAGTACATCCTTTGTAAATGAAGGATGGGTCTTGATCATCGTCGTCTAACACGTTGATAGTTAACGTTGTAGTACTAGAAAGTCGACGTTTGGTATCGCGAGCGCGGTCCTGTAATAGAATATACAAATGCAAATATGTTTTAGTATCTTTCTAAACGTTTGAAGAACCTAAGAGTGCCTTATTTGTTACTGCAGGTCATAGTTTGCATACTTATTTTCATCCAAATTCACCTATTAATTTTACTACTCTATACATTTCCACTCACTACCTACAAGCTTAAATTAATTAATTCTTATCACTATAAAGTGTTGTATTCAGCCATTTTTAATGTCCCACCGCTAGGAAAGGGCCTCTATTTAATACTAGAGGAATCAAGTAATAGTCCACCACGCTGGGCAATGGCGGGTTATCGGACTTCACATGTCTTACTAGGAATCACTTTGATTTTGAAGAAGAAATAACTTTCAGATTGGGATTGGGACATTACAAAAGTGATGAATACTTTTACTTTAAAACTTATACTGGTAGGTTCCCTTCAAGAGCAAAACATAAAGAACAAGTAATAAAATAAAAATAATAACATATTGTATAATAAAAAATAATTAATAACAAATACTTACAGAAGCAACAATAGTGACTAGATACTTCTGAGTGCGCTCGTAATCCAAACTCCTGTTCACCGTGACTTGACCTTGATGGGGCAAAGGTATTGAGAAGTACTGATATCCATCAGCGGCATTCGCATCTTCAATCGTTTTATTATCTCCTGGTATTATGAAATATTCTGCGAGACCGTTTACTCCCGCGTCTGTATCTACGGCTTTGATACGATCGAATATTGTTGTACCGACTGGTATGAGCTGAAATGAAGAAATTATTATTATTAGAAATTAAAGCTACTAAACTAATTCTATTTACACGTCATCTACATTATTTTTTGGAAATTTTTACTATTAAATAACATACTATTATACAAAATAAATATTACTTATAAAATATGCAGTAAAAATTAATTTATATTTTAACTAGGAGCTTTCATTATACCTAATTCAATCAGAATCTGTTTGAGTGGTTTTCTCGTGATGCATTACCAGACAAAAAACAAAAAAATCTAAAAACTAAAGTTTCGGCCTCTGCATCGATAATAATGACTACTTCCTATTTTATGTACAGATTCGCTTCAGAATTTTTTTCCATGTATAGAAAAGAAATTATCTATAAGAAAATAAAGATCATATTCAGAAGGACAAAACAATACCTCTGATATATTAGTTTCATAGGGCGTTCCTTGGAAAACTGGCGCATTGTCGTTAATGTCCGATACTCTGACAATCACGGGTATGGTTCGCCTTTTCTTCGTAGCTTTCACTTGACAAACTAGCTGCGGGCGAAATAAATCATTAATAACTAGCTTAACTCGCATAATATAAGCCTACGGTATGATTAAAACATAACATATAAGGCTTTGCCTTCGGCGATAGATTATTTTACAAAATATAAGTATTTGGACATACATATTACATATTCGACCATTGTTAGTGATAGGGACGTGATTTTTGAATTTTAAGTCATTCATATAAAGCCATAATTTAAAAAGAAACGTTTGAAAATAACGGTTATCAAAATTAGTAATTTATTGAATTTTCATTAAATCTTGATGTGATTAGATAGTTCACGATGGAATTTTAATGCATGTTTTAGTTTAGTTTCCTACTATATTTTTTCCAGATCTTATTAAGAGAAAGTATTTCTTTTTTCAACCTAACTCGAAACTATCGTCGCGAAAAACAAATCGAATTTCATATTTTTTTTAATAAATTAATAAATATATTTTAATTTTAATTAATTATCTACCCTCAATCAGCGGATACTTTTTAAGTTTTGCTATCGTTTTACCTTCTTCAAAAGTAATTAGATTGTTTAAAACCTTTTATTATAGTAATAACTTCATAATATTATTCATAATAATTATCAAGTATCGCTTAAGGCGCTCACTGTTAATAAGACTTCGATACGCTAACAAATTTTGATAGGCAATTAAGAAGTAGTTTTATGATCGCGCGATAACAGGTAATACGTGTACATGTAACACGACAAATTGCACTTATAAATAACAATATAAAAACATACATTAAAATGCCGTTATTTCTTATGTCTGGTAACTTAATAAGAAAGAATAAATTTTGATTTATGTAAACACTATTTTTTTATGTTGGGAAATGGATTTGCGCACACATTTAGGTAGTTATATGGAAACTTCGAAATTAGAAAAGCCAGTACTATCCAGTAAAACCCAAAGGAAATTTTCCTGCCTTAATGGATGCGATGGAGCATTGCAAGATCAAAAGAGCTACCTTTCATACGGTAAAGCACAATAACCAGGGAGTAGTTCCTTCCAAGCGTGTCATACTTAACAACATAAGCTTATATTACACAAAAATGTAGAAAGTTTGCAAGATTAACATAAGAAATATACCTGAAACACCATATGCGACAAATTATCAGCATCCCGGTCCAGCGGCTGGAGAAGCTGTAATCGTTTTCCATCTAGTTGAAATAAAGTAGGGCCTTTAGGAAACACCGTCGATAATACTATATCTACATCCGGATCGCCCACGATTGGTAACTCTGCTGGTATTGTTGTTTGGTTTACTTCTGCAAATGAAAGGTTTAATAGATCATTTTCGACATTATAAATCTGGAGATATTGCTTTATTTAACATTTTATAAATGATATTTTGAAAGAGAACGTTGAACATAGAAATACATCAGTAAATATGGCAATAAACAAAAAGCATAGCATAGCATAAAAGCAGCACAAGTTCTTAAGTTAGTATTATGAAAACCTTAACATTTGTACGACATATGTAAATAATATAATGATTAATAAATCAAAAATATTTGATACTTTTGGGTATAATTAGTATTTTAAGATTTGTCTAATAATTTTAACGTAAAGATTTAGTATATAGGTACTTACGATCTCCTCTACTTTCCTCTATATCAACTATAATGCTGGATTGGCCCGTTTCTACTTCGCATGGCCCTGCAACGAAGAAAACATGATATTTATGTAGAAATAATGCAATTTATTGTAATGGAAATGGGCGTTCGTAAAATATATTGTGCATTTACTTGTTACCAGTTAGCATAAGCGTGTTGTATGCCTTTGATGCTTCCTTTCGCGTTCGTTAGTGCTTGCTAATTGAGCATAAAATTTTATGATCAAAATCTATTTCTATTGCAATTGTAAACATAGGAGGGAATGTTACTTCTGTTTCCTTATTGCTCTTAAAACTTATAATTGATCTTGAGAGACGACACGTTTGGCTCTGTTTGTAGTGTCTTGCTGTGACAGTGGTCGAGGTACGAGATACGAGTCCCGCTGGCGGCGTTTATTTGTGTGATGAGCACGAATATTTATACTTAAGTCTATTATGAATGTATTGTTATATATATATGTGTAGTGTATCAACTATTTGGTATCCATATGCATCGTAGTGCATCGGTGTTGTTTGTTAATGTTCCGACATATCTATTTAAAAATTTATTTTATTAAAAAATAGTAATTTTAAGTCATATCAAATGGTTTTAATAAATTATTGTGAGATAAGTATATACTTGTCTTGCAATACGAGAAATTCTGTCACTTAAAATAATCTAACGATTATCCAGATTTCACAAACAAACCAATTTAAAGAAAATATAATGGACATATATCAAATCGCCAACAACCTAGGTGCAAATCTTGTAACTATTTGTTATAGCTAGAAACTACTGTGTTAAAATTCGTTACATAAGTGACCATATAAATCAGTTGACCAATGCAATGCAAGCTTCATAGGCGCGCCTGGGAAACTACCAATTAAAACTTTATTTGTCACTTGAGCTATTATTGAGCATGATTAATTGTTTGAGTTCGCAATATTTTAAATTATAACTGGACTATATCGTGCGTCTTCCTAATTAGGCGTGATTGCGTTCCTTATGTCCGTTCCAATTAAGAAGTATCCACTTGTTTTAGAGACTGTATCGAATTCGCTTGCAAATTATTTGCGTGTTTACGATCATTAGCCAAGCCGTCCAACAATTAATTAGTCCGATAACTGGCGACATTCTCGTTAGGATCGGTGGCTAGATAAAGGAAAGCGAGTAGTTAAACTTTCTATCGTATTAAATCTTACCAATAAAAACATATAGAGAATGATAATTTCAAAATATTCATTTTTTATTATATTGCAATGTTTTAAATATGTACTTTGAAAAAACTTCGCATATATATGTCTTAGTTCGTTTTTTACGCAGACGTTTTTTTTTTTTAATATTGGTAGTTAATTATATACTAATACATTTCAGCTAATCATAGATTAATAATTCGTCTCATATTTTTAACATTCACTTTCACTGACACGGCGATAGTAGATACTGATCTAATTTGTTAGAGCTCTTTATGTAAAGAAACAAATGTATTGTTGTATTCCACCAATATTACCATTGAATGACCGGATTGTTTAAAGAGTTATGTCAAGTTTTTGCCCTCATTATTATAAGGGCTTTATCATACTAGCGGTTTGCGAGCGGCTTCAGGGCGGAGCGGGTGCGCAGCGAATACGCCGCGGACGCACAACGAACCCGCCGCGCATGCGCAGCGAATACGTCGCGAACGCGCAACGAGATCGCCGTGAATAGTAACGTGGACGCCATTTTGTACACTCTGTAAACACTGACGAAAACGTTGCGTATCCGCCACGCGTCCGCGACGTCCTCGCTGCGCAGCCGCACGTGTTCGCGACGTATTCGCTACGCGCCCGATCCGCCCCGAAGGCGCTCGGAAACCGCTAGTATGATAACGCCCTAACTTGTTATAAGAAAATGATGAAAATAAATTTCACGTAATATATACAGTTAATTTTATAAGTATATTTTTCTATCTGATTTTTATATGATTATTATGATTAATTATCAATCTTGAGCATAGGCTTCAAGTTTAACAGAAATTTCGCTAAATGACAAAAATATCAATTTTCATGGTAAGAGATTTCAAAATACAAGTACCTACTTGTAGTGTAATTCTCAGGCAGCACTGTCCTGACGAAAGGATATTTAGCCATTTTCTGATTGTAATTTTTTTGTTCTTGCAAGTTGGTACGCCTTCGTGAGACCATTATATGGATTAATAAGCTATAACTAACTTAACTTTAGATCAATAGGTAAATTTTATCTAATAGTTATTTACATTATTATTATGTAATAATAGCTTTTTTATACACATACCAGGTGTCGCTTGCGTTAGGGGCAGAAGACATATCAGAAGCCAAATCGCTGTGTGCCGGATAGGCGCACTACATCGCGCCATCTCACTACAAAAAAAGAAAATAATATTTTATATTTATATATTTATCGTAATATATTTCTTATAAAATATAGGGTTGAATCATATTCATTCATTTAATTTATATAGGTACAACCTATTTTCTATGCATATAGCAATTTAAGAAAAACGTATAAATATAGGTATTACGATTCTATTAAAATTAGATATTGCTGAAAAGACATAAAAATGCAACCGTTACATGATACAAAACGTTAGTTCACAAGAGAACTTGAAATGAGACACCCAACGTACCATTCAGCAAAATATAAGAATATTTCAAAATATTATGTTTATAATAACAAAGTAATTATTAATTCCTTACAATGTACGTATATAAAGCCATTTGTAAATAAAAATATAGTATTTAGATCAAGAATCTTGTAGGTTTAGGGACTGACCTATTAGTTTGTATAATGTAAAAGATAAGAAATTGTATGAAGATTTTACACGATGCTACCAGGCACCTTTATCAAAATCACGATACATAAGTTATTTGGTGTATTAGCAATAATCCTGAAATAGTAGTATCAAAACAATATGATTTCTCAAAAGCTAAATGAAGCATTAAAAGTATTAAAAAGAACCTTGAGAGAACATTACGAAGTATAAATCCATTTATTCTAATACAATTACGACTGTTGAAATCCCGCAGCGCTTACTAGGAAATAGATATGGTCACATTAATATCAAAGTAAGGTTTCCCAGGTTCTAGATTTACTGATAACATCTGCACAATAAAAGACCGTGAATAAATCTGCTGCGTGGTGACACAAAAAGTTGGTTGAATTAGCACATGTGAATAAATTATATATTGTGAAGTATGTTACTAAATTACTTAATTCTATTAATATTGAGTTACAACGTCGATGTTAGTCAGATAAGTTGGTGCATATTAAAAACATTGTTTTTGACATATTTTTTATTTTAAATTTTTTTTTCCTTTTATTCTGTTGTTGTTTAAGAATGGATGGACTTTTAATAGAGCTTCTTAATTTTTCTGATAAAAGCAGAAATAACTATGATAAAATATAATATGTAATAATTATTTTGTATGTTTGTATGTAGGTACATTCATATAAAATCTTCAAAATTGTTAGTGAAAGCGAGTAAGAAAATATATAGTGCTAATGATACTAGTAGGGTAACATTAATAAAAACCAGTTCATTTCTTGTCTAAATTATAAATCAAACTGCCAACCGGTTAACAGCGATTCACATAACTCGATGCAAAAAGTAAAGCGTTGGATTAACTTTAGACATTATCTTGTACGGTAAATCATAAGAAAACGTTCGATTTAACCATATTCTGCGAACAGAAAATGGGCAGAGCCCCCTCTGTCATTGGCTTTATACATGAAAGTATATATGATATAATATAATGATCATTTATAATTTTATAATAATCATCCGATATTTTACGATAATATCGGTAAACTTATTTCTTAAAAAATATATATTTTTAATTATCAAAAAATGATATAAGTCAAAAACTAAATACGAGTTAAGTTAAGCAAAAATTTACATATTACAAAAATTTTATTCTTCTATCGCAATAAATCAGATTAGATTATAAACTAAACCTATTGTTAGACCTATATCGATTAGAGTCGGGCACAGTCTTAGATGTTTCAAAATAATGGAGTTGCAGCACGTAGCATTAATATTTCACGTGTCGTATTTGCATTTGCAAAAGGTTCCCAGTACTATTCATAGCATTGGGTACAATTTGTGGTTACAAGCTGGGATTGTTTCCATAAAGAAAGCAGCCAGAACAAATAGTCTAGCATTTGATATCGATATATTTCATAAGTTTATTTTAAAATATATTGGTAATTTTATTTATTGGTTAAATTGCAGAAAGTAAATAATATGAAAGAAAATGCAGACAGCTACGTGTTTTCATTATCATATTTATTAATTTTGTAGATTATATATATGCTTATTACGTACCTAAGCAAAATAAACGGTTTTTTTTTCCTATTTTTAATACATAAACCACCCTTGACATGCCCCCAACACAACAAAATTAGATTTATTCAAATCGGTCAATTTGAATTAGAGAAATTTAAATTTCGCGATTTAATTTAAATACTCGTACACTTAATATAATTGTCGTCAAACAATTCGTTTTGATTATAACGGAGCAATGTAAACTATTTGACATCCCAATGCAAATGTTAAAGACTAAGATTCCACACCTTCTACAACACCAGAAAACTATAATTTCATTCGGAATTTATATTGTACCGAAGCCGTTACCCATCCATTGTTTCGGAACTAGCGGTTATTCTTGCGCACGTACAAACGTAATAAAAGATCAATAAACGTTATAGTTCATCGAGATTTAAGTACTATTTACAAATGTTAATACAGCCATAAAATATTTAACATTTTGTTTCAAGTTATTATTTTTAAATATTTTTTAGTTAAGTTAAATATAAATAATTTTACATATAGTCTCATTGAAGTGGGTCAATGTAAAAAAAGTAAAATAAATACACCTGTTCTTATGAATAGTTTTTTTTTTACTTTATAAGCTATATTCCTCATAATCTGGAATAATAGTTACATTATTTTGTTTTAAAGCTCTACACTCTAATACTTATCACAAGCGACCCTAAAAGAAAATTATACCACATAACAATTATGCATAATGAACTAATATGATATTTTCACATACTTGGTTGTAGACATATGAAGAAAACAACAAAAATATTAAGTGTCAAACAATTAAATTAAAATTTCCGGATCTCATTTATTTTTATACAAATCCTCTTTGGCATAAGTCTGTTTAAGAGCTCTCTTGAAATACAAAAAGGAAATTTTCAGTCGGTAGACATTTAAGCGCGATCTGTACCTATCTAATAAAATGTTATGTACATAGTTAATATGTAGTCTAGACTTAAACAAAAAGTAATTCTCGACATAGCAAGAGCATCCTCCTTTCATCCAAAGCTTTTAACCGTTATTCTGTATCGAGTACCATCTGCTTCCGCGTCCTCCCCTCGATTTATAAAGCTGAAGACGATTAGTACTGAGTACTGACCCATATAAAACCTTGAAAATTTATTAATGTTGTTCTAAAAATTCCTTTCCTATACATTATGTATATAAAAACATATTTTTTCTTTTTACTTAAGTTTAAAAAACATAACAACAAAAATGTTGACATATATTTAATACCAAGGCTTTTTTATAGGGGCACGCTGGGGCACACAGTGACCCCAAAGGGAATATCGAAAATATCAAAAAATTACTATAAAAACTGAAAAAAATTGAAAGAATTTGAAAAAAATGCGGCCTGTTTATTACTATTTATTGTATCGATTTACAGTGGACGGAAATACTTTGTTTCGTATACACAAAAAATATAGCCGAATCGACTACCTCAACTGGAAATCGTAAAATGAGTCAGATAAGCAAGAACACCTGTTCAAAGCGAATCATACTTTTTCTAGAATTATTATTATTTTCTCACAAATAAATATAATAACATAACTAATTATTCAATACAGAGTTTGTGCTATATGATATTTACTTACAACACACAAACAGGTAGAGTCTAAATAGAGCAAGTTTATATAATACGAGTATTAATATCTAGGACTAAACTATGCTAAAGATTGAGATTGACTAAGACTTGTGAGTTCAAGTAATGACCTTTTATATTAACAATTCTTGTGGTAAACGCAAAGGCTATATTTTCTTAAAGAATGGTTCCTTTGTTTATAAATTAAAGGTAAAGGTAACAGTTTTCGCATGGCACTTAAATTTACAATAAGTTTGCCATTTTCTCATAGCATTCCGCGGACATATACAAAAAGTTGTTAAATTACAATTTACTACGTAATATATAAAAATACAATTGATTAAGCCAACATTAAAGCAGCACTTAATTAAAAGTTAGATAAAAGGCTGATTTCTGATTATTCGTAATCGTGATATTGGTAGTGGAAATGTCGATCGATTCGAAATAACGCGACATTTATGTTTATCTCAGCGATCTCATTAAATTATCTGCACAACGCCTTAAACTGGTTGATTTGTAAGGCAACTAAGCGCTTTTTGCATTCAGTGTGAGACCATGAACAAGATTAAAGTTTCTTGATCCTACGTGGGGTAGGTGTATAGTATTGTGGCGGCGTAGCAAAACAATTTGCACTTTAATGACTTGAGGTAAAGATTTCAAAATATATTCAATACTAGTGACTTACCCTAGCTCCGCTCGAGTTATCCATAGATATTTTTAATTCAATTTCATTTTAATCTTTAGGGTAGAGAACTCAGAATTAAGATATTTTCCTTGAGTAAAAAGTACACTACCATGTGCATTAACTACCATCATACAAATTTTCATCGTTTTTTTCTGTCCAGTGACTTTCTCGTGATGCAGTCACATACATACAGACAGACAGACAAACATTTTTAGACAGACAGATAAGAAAAAATTCTACAAACTATAGATTCGGCCTCTGCATTGATAGTAATGACGACGAATGATTTTTTAGAAAATCAGTAAGATTTTCTAAAAAATAAGTTAGAATTTTATTATATGTAGGTACTATAGACTAAGTAGGATTGATATTCCCTTATAAGCTAACTCCCGGTGGATTTCGTCACAAACATTTACCATATCCTCGGCGATTTTAAATTGCATAGCAAAAAGTGGAAATCGTTTACATGAAAAACTATTTGCAATGTTGATAATGTTCCGAGATAGAGCGGCCACCCAGCACGAATGAATCTTTTCCAATAGCTGATGCAGAGATATTCGAACTGAGCTTGTTCTCTATAGTAGGTACTTAATTTTGAACTAACAGAGAATACGTAGCATTTTAAACATAAAAATACAATTATAATGTTTTTGTATCGAAAATCTCGTTATTTCCTTAAACTAAATGCCAAGGTGGTGTTACGAAACAATAATTTACATAAGAAAAAAATATTTTGACAACAATAAAAATACATAAATTCAACGTAACATTATTAATGCACGTGCCACCACATAGAAAGATTCAAATAATTACATCAATTAATGATGTTGTCCATGACTAGTGACGTGAAAGTGTTTATGCAAAGTCGACGATGAATCCTCGCATTTACCTGACCTTACGTAATAACTCCATCTGTTAAAGATCAACAGGTCAACGCTTTAGATGATGAGATCGTGAGGCAAATAGGTGTTTCATTTGCAAACTCTTCAATTTTAAGTCAAATATCTTATTTATTTGAGCTATCCATAAAGTTGCTTCGTGATAAAAATATTGGTTTTTATGCATTCAATAAAAATGATTCGTTTAAATTTAATATAAGTTACGGGCAACTGATTCCATACCTTTTACAGCAATGACAGAAAATACTAAGCATCCAGAGATTGTTTAATTGACTTTTATGTTATCTATCCATACAATAAAATCCTAACTTAGTCGAAGCTGCACATTGAATATTCGGAAAATTTTATTGAAGTAGTCATTTTTACTGATACAGAGCATATGTATATATAGAGAATTTTTGGCTTTCTGTCTGTCTTTAACAGCATCATGAGAAGATCACGGGTCAGATTTGATATGAAACGTACAATGATAGCTGGGATAGGGTTAACATATAGGATACTTTATACTGCGGGAAAATATGTCATTTCTGAGGGTACTTATAATGCTTGTAATAAACAAGCAGAATACAATTAAAGCCAAATAATTAAATTTATTTATATAAACTTGCTAGAAGGTATCATTTAATTCAAAGCTATTACTTTGAAACTGCTTTCGATAAATATATGTACCTGGAAACGAACATATCCTAATAGTGAATCACTTGGCAACACATCGCCTCATTATACCTAGAAGATGGGATCGGCACGCGAGAAAGTTGCGATCTAGATGCTATCGGAGCATTGCCACTGAAACCTTCGCACCCAACTCTTCAAAACACCTGTTCTTCAATGAAACTTTCACAACTTTTTTATACATCAATTTTTAAACAATATGATTATTTCTAAGTATTTGTTTGATAAAACACAAGAACGCGCCATTCGTTACCAATGAATATATTACATTAAGACGTTTATGCATAATCATTAATTTATGTCTCTCGAAGTAACATTAGTTAATTTAAGGGTCAATTACTTATCGTCGTGTTAAAGACATAATAATAAGCTTTTATTTATATGTAGTACTTTGTCTAAGAGTTAGAATCTCGAACATTTCTGATTGCAATCTCTATAGCTTCATAATTAAACCTTCTAACAAGCACACCTATCTGCAGTTCAGCATTTAAATAATAACCTGACCGCCGCCATATAGATAATAATTCCATAATATTATCCCTGTAACTGAGAACTATAATCTTTAATTTATGTTGTGAGAGGAAGGAGGTGAAATAAATTCTACCACATAGATCTTATTTCTTCGTTAGTAGCCAGTTCAAATGCAATTTTAGAACAAGAAAAATATCGATCTAGTTCATGATATAGCGAGTGTATTTTTATAGAGGTTTAAAATTTAAATAAATAAAATATAAAATATATAAAAACTCCCAAGTACCTGCTCTTGTCTCTACTCAGTTTCAGGAACGTGGATTTTGCGAATTTCATGTGTTTGAAGTTTTTGCTCTATTGATTTTTGATCGGCATCCATAATTCTTTTTTTTAATTTAAGTTGCCTAAGTTACTCCGTGTAACATTACCTATCTATCAGTGACGGTTGCGTGAATCTATATCTAAATATCTCCGAAACGGCTTTACTAATCTTAAAGCCGTTTCGGAGATAAACATACTTAATATACAAAACAGTTTTTCGAACAGTATAAAAAGGCATTTATCTGCAGAAAATAACCCTCAGGTTCTTCTGACATTAAAAAGGTAATGACATAATTTAACTTTCTACGTGGCGTCGCCAATTAATAAGCGTAGGCTGCCCAAAACTGCTATTATTTCTGTTGTTCATGTCTCTCGCATACAATTTTACGCTATGTTTTTCGCTTGAATTACAGATAAAAGCAGATGTACCATCATTACATATTGCATTACATTCAAACTCCGTGATTTCGATCGATTGGAAATGTAATTGACATATTCATGAATATTTAAGCAACAATTGTCCTGCCAGCAATATCTGATACATTGATATGCGCTCAATGTAACAAAATCCAGTTACGGAAATAAACTATTAACATTTTACCACTGCTTACATATTCAACGTACAATCTGACAAAGTGAAGCGACGATTTCCTATGATTAAGGAGCTGGTTCCATTAAAGTTCACGGTGGATTGAAGTAGGAATATGCAAGATTTGAAATTACTTGTGACATTACATACTTCCTTTATTTGCTTAATTGCGTTTGCGAGCGAGATAGTAAATTATTATAATGTGCCACTTGCTGGTTTTATAAGCTTTCTGAGCTGTAAATCAATCATGTCAAACATTTGATGAAAATAAAGGTTATTATTTGATCAAATATTTATTATGTAAATACACAATATAATACCTATAATATAACAACATACACAAAAGGCATACATACTCGTATCTACATATTTTTATCAATCAAGGTGTTTATCTGCATATATTTTATAGTTTAATTGTGTATTGTAGAATTAAACCGTTTTTTTATAGTATTATATAGTTTAGGTTACTTTTATTTTCTCATAAAATTAAAGTGACCTAAGTTACTCCTTATAACATTATCTCATATCTGCTAGCGAAAGTCCCGTCAAAATCGGTCCAGCCGTTTCAGAGATAAGCCGGAACAAACAGACAAACAAAAAAAAAGTTAAATTATTATTTTTTTTGATGTAAGTACCGTACCGTATATAGGTACTTTCATATTATGCATTTAGAGAAAAGCTGTTAATTTAAAATTAAAAAGAAACTTCAATTTTATTATTATATATATTTATATGTACTTGTGATATTTATTATTACGAATAGCATAACTCAGCCTTATTAAATTCACGCCACTGCAAAGATAGGAAGACCGATAAGCTATATTCACACCGTTCCATTAAATAGTTATAATAGATTTTGTATTCACAGGGGAAGTATTTAACGCATTCCTATGAACAAAGCTCTAGTTAGTACACTCATTATCCCCACAAACTGGAACTACCTGTACAGTGAGCGACTCACAATCGCTAAAACACAAATCTTAAGGTACAGAATATAGAGGTGATGGTATATTTCCATTTATCACATCGTTGCCCTTTGTACGTTCACTATATCGCTGACTGTAATTTCATTCAAGCACGAAATGTACTCCACCCATTACTTTATAACTTTAAATTGTCTATCGGTTCAATCCATTAAGGCAGTATTACTCTAGGTATGGTATTTTTAAAGAAAACCCACTTTCAATATTGTTGTTTATCTATTGTATGAGTTAGCCACATACTGTATATAATAATAACTTGTAACTACTCGATCTAGTAATTTTTCAATGACAAATGTAATAAAAATATTATCAATCATTGCTAATTCGAGCTTTATTCGTCGGGCAACCGTCATTAGCCATTGATGGAGAAACGCGCTTACATTATACGTAAAGCTTATAAAATTTATGATCGTTAAAATTGGTTTCGAACTTTATATATTTATAGCATTTGACCCATTTCACACAAGAAATCCTAAAACTACTCGTAAATCAATAAGAAATACGATTTTTATCAGATATTAAAGTTACATGACGATTATGAAAACAATCTGATTAAAAACTACATTTTCAATAAGAGATCAAAGAGATAGACCAGCCAATCAAAGACATATTATAAACTAGCCCTTCCCGCAGCTTCGCTCGCATTCTAAAGGCTGGAAATCAAATTTTTTCGGCCGTCCACCCGACTTGCGCGCGTGATCATTATTTTGTTGCGAAGTTATGTTAAAACTATGATATATTGGGACATTATTACAACAGCGCCATCTAGTTTCGTAGTAAGCTACGTTACGTGCTTGTGTTACGGATGCCAGATAGTTGATATACTACATATATACATTTTAAATACATACATATTATAAATATAAACACCCATGATTGGAGTACAAACATTCGTGCTCAAGAAATGAATGCCCCCAGCGGGACTCGAACCCGCGACCGCTGGCGCAGAAAGTAGGGTCACTACCGACTGAGTCAAACGAGCCGTCATTGATATCGTAGAGTCGAGTCGAGTCGCCATGATAATATCTCGTAAGATATTTATTGTAATCAAATGATGCCATGAGCAATTTTGTTCAAAATTAAATACTTGTGATGAATGACTTATTTATTCGGATAAGAATTAATATCATGTTTATTAAACACCTTTGCAAATAATGCATTACCTTAAAATAAATTTGATTACCCTAAAAAAGATTATAGCGAGTCAACCTTAAAAGTTATTATATGCTATCGCGGACTTTTTTTTAGAACTTTTTAAAAGGAACAATTCCGTCGTACATGATTTTTGCATAACTTTAAGTAACTGTTTACGCAGCGCACGCAGCGGAAGCTCTCAAAAGGAATATTTTTCTCCCCTTTTTGCAACATTTTTCATTGGTGCTCCGCTTCTATTAATCGTAGCGGGATGTAATATAGCCTAAAGCCTTCCTCGATAAACGGACTTTCCAACACAAAAAGTAATTTTCAAATCGAACCAGTAGTTCCTGAGATTAGCGCGTTCAACCAAACAAACAAACTCTTCAGTTTTATAAATAGTATGGATAAAGCTGATTTTAAATACGAGTTAATTTTTTTAATAAATAAATGGCAAATGAAGTACCTATCCATTTTTTTATATGCAATGCAATGCAAGTTCAATTATATGATGGAGAATAGAGAAACACTATCGAAAATTTTGAAATAAAATGCGAAATGTAAAAAAAAATAGATAATGGTATAATACTAATTTAAAATCAGATCACTAGTAAATATTATTAAACGAGAAGGCAATAATCATCCATCAAAACACACTGAAAGACAAATTTTACGGCCTTATTTACATAGCTATAGCATCAACCATTCATCTAATAAGGTTAAGTAACGTAACATTAACGTCTGACTATGGCAATGTATCAATACATAATAGGGCTCGGCATTAGAAAGCCAGTTGTAAATTATTAGAAGAAGACCCACATGTTTGACTTTAGTATTTGACGTTACCTGTTTCCTACCTAGAACATACACTCGTATAATCTATATATAATATGTATACTAGTAAACACGGCCGCGCGTTGCTTCGGCGTAACTTTGTAAATCGTCAATAATATTTTTTAGATTCTCTTTTCTGGATTCCTCACCAGATCTATACATATAATAAAAATGTAACGGATCGCTGTCTGTACATGAAAGATATATAAGAAAAAATATTATAGGGACCTTTATTAACGTAAATAGAACCCAAAACAATGATTGTTAGAATTTTTGTCTGTTTGTCTGTTTGTCTGTTTGTCTGTTTGTCTGTGCGTTTGTACACGCTAATCTCTGAAACGGCTTATTTGATCGAGATGTGGTTTTCACATATATACTGTGGTAAGCTTCACTTAACATTTAGCGTTTGTTTCATGTCAATCGGTTCATAAATAGAAAAGTTATGGTAATTTAAAGAATAACGTCGAATATTTGTTAAACTACTTACAACTTCAATTCTTTCTCTGTTCAGTAGCATTGACTAAAACTGTACTAAGCTCGATAATAATAATGATCTATATAAAATTATGACTATATTCATACAATATTTATTTATATGAAACATATGAAATAAATACAATATAAAATAAAAAAAAACCGTAGTTTAAAAAATCTGTACATTAAATATTTTTAAAAACCATGACTGTAACGTATTTTGCATTGAATATAGAGTATAGACCCCAAAACAATAGAATTATAATTTTTTTTGGCTGTTTGTCTGTATGTCCATTTGTTTGTTTGTATGTTATCGTGTAACTCAAAAAGTACTGCACAAATTTTAACCAAATTTTGTTTAGTGATAACCTATTACTCAGGTCGTGACTTAGGATATTTTGATTGCAGTATATTATGCTTTTATCAACGCACATAACACCCAAAACAATGATCTTTAATTTTTAGATATTTTGCCAGAAACGGCGTATGTATGTATGTATGTATGTATGTATGTATGTATGTATGTATGTATGTATGTATGTATGTATGTATGTATGTATGTATGTAAGTATGTATGTATGTATGTATGTATGTATGTATGTATGTATTTATGTATGTATATAATGCTCACAAAAAGTCCGCTATGGTATGTGCCTATTACAATTCAGCCAAAATAACATTTTTTGTTTAACTTCAGTTCAAATACGGGTGGAATCGAATAGAGGTGATATTGGTATTCAGCTTGATTTTGTACGTGTAACTCCACTTTAAAGTCGGTATATATATATATATAATATATATATATATATATACCGACTTATACCGACGATATATATATATATATATATATATATATATATATATATATATATATATATATATATATATATATATATATATATATATATATATATATATATATATATATATATATATATATATATATATAAGCTACATTATCAGCCAATAACATGACCTATATATTTATTCCGGTATTCTCACAGGACCTTAAACAACGCGGGACAGGACCTTACTCAACATACAGTAACAGAGCAAAGTCACATTTATTTGAAATATTTATTTAAAACAAAGGCTGTGACGTATATTTTATTAAATATGGTCTATATTCAAAATAATAGTTGTTAAAATTTTTGAGCGTTTGTCTGTTTGTCTACTAAATTTTGTGTAGTGATAATTTATTACTCGGGTCAACATTTAGGATACATTTTATTGAAGAAAATTTTTTTCACTGAAACAGGAAGACAAAATAATTGGTTTTATTGAGTTGGTCTAACAAAGCTACCAGTGGCGAAATCTTAAGAGATACGACAAAATAATGTAGTAGGAAATTCTAGGTCTAAAAAAGTCTACTGAAAAGTCTACAACACCAAAATATATGTAAGTTACACTCGCAATACCTATTTTTATTATTAGTATCTATATGTATACATATAATATATATAAATATAATAAAGCAGAAACTTTCATTCTATGGTATGGTCATTACTGTGGTACTCTTTATTGTAGAAAAAAACATTTCCACAGGAAAACAAAATAATTTATTTCATTGAGTCGTCCTTAGAAACCTAGCTGCGGGTAAGCCTTGAGAGATACATCAAAACAATATTGTAGGTCTTAAAAAGGGCTACAGAATAGTTTACAATATCAAGTATCTGTCTCCTAAGCTACACTCACAGTACCTATTTTTATCAGTACGTAAAAAACAGTACCTTTGTAAATCGAAGCGTGCGTTTCACACAAAAAGTACATAACTGATTTGAATTAAGTTTTGTATAGTGATACGTTATTATACGAGAAAACATTTAAAATACCTTTTATTGAACATTAATCTTTCATTCCTAAGTGAAAACACAATTACTGGTTCTATAGAGTTCTTACAAATTTATATAGATACCTCTTGCTAAAACTTAAGAGAAACATCTCACAGGATTACAAAATAACTGGTGCTATAGATGAAATAGAAAATGCTATACAGTAGTTCCCAGGAAAGAGGGCCAGAACTTTAAATAGGGAATCAGTCCTTGGTACATTATAAGTAACAGTATATAAGCAAAAATGTTTATTTTATTCACTCTTAGCGCGAGCGAAGCCGCGGGCACCGCTAGTATAAAATAAGGATAAAAATAAGGATAAAAAAAGGATAAAAATAAGGATAAAAACTATCCTATCCTTCAATTTCAACAAATCACACAAAAAAATACATTAAGATGTGATAAGTATTTTCAAAATCATCACGGAACATCATTTTTTTTTTTATTTCTTTATTTTAAAGGGGTTTGGTCACAAAGTGATCAAGCCACCCCTATTTGAATAACTAAGTATAAATCATCTTAGAGTAATCATCCTTATAAATAACAAAATTAAAAATATCAACGTCTTAACACGGAACATCATGGAATTTTATATATTAACTAGCTGTTCCCGCGGCTCCGCCCGCGTTTGTAGAAGCATGAAAATTTAGGATTATATTTAGGTTTTGAAGCCAGATCATAAAAAAATAAAATTAAAGATTTGATTTGAAATTAAAAAATGAAAAATCTGGAGAGATCCCTACATATATTTAAAATGCTATGATAATTTTTAAATAAAAAAAATGGTTGTTATGCCTCACTCGACATAGATATGTATAGTGTGTCCCGGACTTTTTTGTAGATATTTATAAGATCTACAATTAATTACAACATTTTATGGTTCTATCTTTTATAGTTTAGGCAGCGTACGCAAAATAAGTGACTTTTCTGGTTGATTTTTTACGCCTTGTGTCCGAAAAACCAAAATATCTTACGGAACCCTATTTTTTTCCAAAATAAAATATAGTCTATGTTACTCGTGGATAATGTAGCTTTCGAATGGTGAAAGAATTTTTAAAATCGGTCCAGTAGTTTTTGAGCCTATTCATTACAAACAAACAAACAAACAAAGTTTTCCTCTTTATAATATTAATTATATAATTATATAATTATATATTATATATTATATATATAGTGTAGATACATATTGTTATTTCTTGAATAGAATACATTAATCTTACTAATGGTTTTAGCTAGATGTGCTCGCTTAGCATTGAACATACTACGTATACATGTGTACGTATGTAGGTAAGTAGCTATTACTGAAATTTTATACTTTGAACTGGAAACATGATACTATGTCGAGTATGTATAAAAGGTGAACTTTTCAAGGATTCTTCGAGATTTATTAAAAAAGTTAAAAGTACCTCTTCTAGATTTATATAATGTATAATGCACAACAATATTTTTAAATAATCATATTAATATATTAATAATACGTAATACGAAAATATAATTTTGAACCATTTTGAAATAGAACTTTAAAGGAATATGTATTATTTTCATGAAAAGATATTTTAAAAGTGATTCCAAATACACATCAAAAAATCCAAAGATAGAATAATTTATTACCTTACGTAACACTACTGGAACTTGAAAGTCTTTTAACTCACCTAGTTTGTACTTAGTGTACTTTGTACTACAAGTTAGTTATTCGAGCATTTGAATTCAAAAATAAAATTAAAATTTAATAAATATTTGTTTCAATAAGTTCCGAATGTATAAAAAAAATAGAAACAGTATCATCTACTTTCCTCAATACATTAGGTGACTGAGACTAAAATACCAATGTGGGAAGTCTGAATACATAAGTCGAAATGAAAGAACAGAGGAATCACATTTACATACAAGGATACCGGTATCAAGTCTTGATTGATACTATTCTGTTGTAAACGCATCTCTATACCAGATGTTTTGCGAGATCAACATAATAAATTCTAATGTGACCATAACTTTAGGATCAACGTAAAATATATTCGACGAGCATGTTCAAAACACTTTTTAATATGCAATGGTTTTGTAAAGCTGTCTATTTATGGCTATCAATATAAAATTTAAGCAATAAATTTATTCTAAGTCGTATGTATCCATAAGCCCATATATTGCTTAAGAGCATTAGCTACAATACTAAGTTGTGAACCGATGGCCGGTTATAAAACATTTTAAAACATACCTGTTATAATATTTAAAATAATGAAAGAAAATACAATCACTTAAAATTTAAATTGACAATTTGATCAACAAAAGAACTAACATAAATAGTTTTTAACATTTTGCAGCTTTAATAGAATTTACAACAGCTATGTAGCACAAGTGATTCAATCTAGCTAGCATTAATATATTAAGTACAACTTCGAATGCACTAGTGCAGTACGTCAAAATTATCAACAATCTTAGGCCTACAATGGCAATTTATTGTTTCAGTGATGCACCTACGCCAATACGAGCGTTTTAAATAACCCCAGCTGTGCTATCGATTAAGCATCCTCGAAAGGACATGGCCGATGTATTATCCGCGAAGAGCATTTGATCTCAGTACGCATTACCTTTAGAGGCGGAAATGTAAAGTGATACTGTATAAATCTTGCATGAGTGAACATAGGAATTTCTGAAAAGGTTTGATTTATTATGTTAGATCCATCTTGTAAGGCAAATATATGTCTATAATTTTACATTTCGGTTTAATTCTAGACGGCTAAGCAGTTTATAGAACTAAATAAAATAAAATGAGGAAGTCGAGGAAATATGCATAACATTATACAAATATAAATCAGTCTTTTATCTCATATAGGTCCGATTTCACCAAAGTATAATAAATTTTATTCCTAGGATAAAGCTGCTATTTACTCTCAGATAACCATATTTTCATTTCACCAACTACTTATCCTAAGCATAACAAAGTTATACGAGAGTAACTCTTATACCACCAATTTTGAAGGAATAACCGGCTTATTCCTCAGATAAAATCAAATTGGTGTCAAAATTATGTCACCTGAGCGCTTAGAGTACATTATTACTGAGCGACCATTACATAAATAAATAAATATAAATAAGCATATAAGTTAGCACTTCGTTTCCTTTAAGATATTTTTTTTAAACAATAAACACAACACAAAGCATATTAATGAAATTTAAACACCAGGCAGCGTGACTTTACAGATAGTTTGTTTGAAAAACAGCACTGACACATTGACACAAAGAGTATAGATAATATACTGCATTGACACAAGTTCAAAGTGACGACTAAATTAGAAATGTCCTGTTATGCTATACTGTACTAGACCATGACAAGCCTATTTAATTTGTCTGCATTCACTTATCTAAGAATAGTAATACTAGGAGTAACTTTTTGTCCTTACAAAGTGGTGAAACGTACTATAAGTTATTCTGAGAATAAATGCAGCGAATAATTTTATACCTGGCATAGCTATTCTTCGATAACGACACCATTGGTGAAATCGGACCTTAGACTTATAAGTGCTTCCAGAAGTACTTTTAGACGTAGACTAATGTCAGCTTTTTTAAGATTTGATTACTCAGGTATTTAGTTACTAATGAAACTAATAAAGAAGTGTAAAAAACTTATGTATCTGGGGCCTACTTGTAGCGAGATATATAATGCAATCGCTTTGTATTGCATAATGTAATGAAGCTGTCACTAACATTGAAGTACTTATTATGCAAATACTCGTAATATCACAAACATGAATCCAATAAAAATACTGATACGATAATTATGTAATTATGAAATAAAGAAATTTCTATGTAATGCTATAAAACTAATTTAATTGGCTTCTTGTTTGAACCTGGATTAAGCTTTAAACTTATTATTAACCTCCTTTTTCAGTAGTAACCGTTTACTTCCAACATCTTTTATTAAAAAAAGATAAATATAAAAACATATAATAATACTTATTAATAATAATATTAACTAGGTATTCAAATATATATATATATATTTGAATACCTAGAAATAAATTTTATATGATATAAAGTACTTCAATTTGATAATCGCATGAAAATGTAGCGATCACAGCTAGTTAATAAATAATCCTAGTTTTAGCAAAATCCACAAAGTCTACATATCATAATTAAGGAAGTGCCGATGTTATTGCGGTGAAAGGAATACCTTATTTGATTTATTTTATAAGTTTATCTTCATTAGACGTGACAACTCTATGAATAAGTAATGAAAATCGTATCTTAGCCCTAGCTCATAAAATATTTGTACTGTAAAAATAAACTGCCATTGCAGCATAACAAGTACCTAACTCAGTCTACAGCCGTTAAGATTTGATTTAAGGAATGACGGAGATGTTAATATTAATCATAGTTATACATGTATGTATAGGTCGAGTTCAAAAAAGGAATTATTTTATTACCTGTAGGTAATATTTCTGTTTCTTTATATTTCTGCAAGGAAAGAAGCAAGAAGCTAAAAGTGAATAAATATGAATGTACATAGACTTTATGTCTAAGCATATGAGGATGGCTTCATTAGCAAGTGCTTATTATTTACCAATGTAATATTTGTTTTAGCTTTCTACAGAGAGGCCTGCGGAAGTGCTAATAGCATTGACCTAATTGAGCGTAGTGTGGTCTCGTGAACATTCAAATGATAATTTTGACTATTTAAAAAATATTTGCATAATACATACATACCCAGTAGCGCAGTATTAGAGAATTCGTAACGTTTTACCATAATATTCAATCACAACGAATTATATATGTACTAGCGACTAACCCTCGCTTCGCTCGGGTCCGTCCCTAGGTTTAGCATGAGCGAAGCCGCGGTTTCCGCTAGTTGTAAACAAAACTTCCACGAGAACCACTCTATCTATTGGTGAAAACAGAATGAAAATCAGTGCAGTAGTTTTTGAGTGTATCGCGAACATACAGACAGACAGAAGACGCGGCGGAGGATTGTTTCATAATATGTAGTAATAAAAATTATTTTAAAAAATTCTAAGCAAAGCTAAAACTACTCTTAAATAATAAATATGTGCACTCTTATAGGAAATATCTTTCATTTCCCTTCTCCATACTCGCATTATACATATTATAATTACTGGGTTCCTGCGGTTAGGAGAACCATTTATCATTAATTACCGGCGGAATTACTTTTATATCAATTTCGTCTTCGTGAGAACAAGACTCGCAACACGCAAGCGCTAACGAGGTAGGTACGTGATGATTTTTCAAACGCTCGATGCATTCGAATTAGGCTTAATAAACCTTATGAGGATAAAATAGGTTTTATATGTATAATTTTAACAAATTAAGACTAGTAGAGCTTATAGCTAAAAATATTACGAAATTTATAATATTGTCATATATGTAAGAGTAGGTATATTTTGTAATATGACGAACTGAAACTATTTAAAGCAATATTATAAAAATGAAAAGGTTGAAATTTTGAAAGTTTGTAAATATGCAGTAATTTTTGAAACTGGGCCGACTCTGAGTTCTTCAAAATTCAAAGTCTGTCACTTAAAGGAAACAGAATTTCCGCTGAGTGCTATGGGATATTTGTTATTCCAATAAAATGGGTTTACTGTCAAAAATTGAATAATTTTTACAGAAATTGGAAGAAAAGTGATAAGTTGAGAGAATAGACCGAAATACCAAAAATTCTTTAAAATTGTATATTTTCATATATAAATAACATTTAATAGAATCAAGCAAAGATGCAGTATATAGACTTATCCGATTCACCGTTATGGCGGCTAATCTCAATGAGACTAGTCTGTACGGAGGATGTTATATTCTATAAGTGTTTACGCAAACACAAATGCACTCGAATTCTTTCATGCTTATGAAGCGATAAGAAAACAATCTGATACGATATAATGTGTGTAAAGGTTTATTACTATTGATATCTAATACTCACGTTTACTACAGGCAGTGGTAGCCCAGCGGTAACGCATCGCTCGTATAACCGAGTGATGCGGGTTCAAATCCGGGTCTCGCACCTCTGATATTTTCATGTGCGAATCATCATTACCATGATTCGCACATTAAAATATCAGATTACCACTTGTCTTCCGGTGAAGACAACCATGATTACCACTTGTCTTCCGGTGAAGACAACCATGATTACCACTTGTCTTCCGGTGAAGGAAAACATCGTGAGGAAACCTGCATGTCTGAGAAAACCTAGCAAGTTTTCGTAAGACATGTGAAGTCCGCCAACACGCACTAGGCCAGCGCGGTGGACTATGGCCTGATCCCCCTCGTACTGAGGGAGGCCCGTGCCCAGCAGTGGGACGTTAAAAAGGGCTGATGATGATGACTCAGGTTTACAGTTTCGGATCTCTCAGTTCATAAGAATTTCTTAATAGAAGAACTTCACTTTTTGCACGATTCAAACTTACACTCTCATATTTTGCAGCCGAACTCAAACCACTAATAATTTCGAAACACAGGCATATATTGTAATAAATGAATATAAAAAGTCTACCTGCATTAATGGTGACTACGTTTGCGATAATATCTTTTGCCTTGTCGTAGGCGTCGGCAGTTGGTGAAAACTGACTCGGATAAATTGACCGTTGGCTTCTGTGAGAAAGCTGTATAATAAAATAAAATAGCATAAAAGGTCGTGACCGTAAATAATTGTACTGGGTGCAAAACAGACGTTTTGTTAGTGCTTTAATAAAAATACGTTCATTATATAATTCGAAAGGATTTTTTGTTACGAAACTCATATATGAACTTCAATCAAAATACATTTTCTACGAATCATTGATTTTGATATTAGATGTTAGTAAATTTTAATTGCTATTGAATCGTTAGTATTCATTGGCTAATCTAAAATACGAGATTCACATATGCATAAGAATTATAAGAAAGAAAGTCTCTTTGCTTTTCTTTTCTTATGTAACATACGTAATTAAGCGAAAAAACTATCTTTCACAAATTACAAACAATATCAAATGTGCTTCAAGAAACGGTGCAAAAAACAAATGTGTTCATGGATCAAGAATTTGTATTCTCCTATTTTATACTGATACAAAATCAAATTAATTATTGTCTAGTAAATGTAATTATATATAGAACCCTTTAAAAAACCATGAGGTATATTAATATTTCAGCGTAACAATGATTTACATAAAATTAAAAAACAAAAGATGTAAGAGGAGAGGATGTTACATAGGCTATTGTTTTAATTTTTCAATGTGGTCCTAATATTTTCATTATCAAATAACTGTATTTCAACTTCACATCACCAATTGTGCAAAAGTTCTAGCCGATTAAAAGATAGCCTATGCTATACTTAATGTATATTAAGTAATCCCGGATGCTATCTATGAAATTAATATATTATAAGCATTAGTTAAGATAAATGGTAGATATTACGATCTATTTAAGAGGGGGCAAGCGTATTCATAACCTGCTGCGCCCGTTCAAAATTATTGCTCGCTAAAGAGATGCCACGGTTTGCGCACTATGTTAGAATGACAGAAGGCTTTGATTAAATACGTCTTAAGGCAATGGTGCGTATCGTAAATAGTATAATGTACCCTTATTTATGAGACTTAAGTGAAAATATAGTATTATGTCTACTGGAGTTTGAAAATGTACTTTATTCGATACTGTTTGCATAACATCGTAAAATATGCTAATATATTTTTTTATTTCTATATAAGTTACACTTTATGACAGGTTTGCGATAGTAAATAAATAATGTTTCTGATTTCGCTTTGTTCTGTCGGACGTAAACATTAAAGGTAGGAGACAAGTTTAATTCGGCGCAGGCGCAGGAATGTGGCGTAGTGTCGAAATGCAAGGCCATGCTTAGCGTGCCCTAGTATGTCTATCTGCAATGTTGATAGATTGTGTACCCACTGCGTATTCTTGATTAAGTAAAAATTAAATTGTTTATAGTGCTCCGAGGGTTAATTTTGAATTACTGTGAAACTGGAGTTTTTATTACAATTACGATTTATATCATACAGTATTTTAAATTATAAATTGTGTAACATATGCCACAATTTGCGTAGAATTTTAAATATTCAAAAATTTAAAATGTTCCATAACTTAATTTTTCCACTGTTCAATTAATTCAATATATTTTCTACTTGAAGTAATTTCTATAAGATATAATTTATTTACTTACATATGCAAATAAATGATTTATAACAGACGGAAAGCTTAAAAAAGTTAAATATGGTTATATCCAACCACCCGTCGCGTCGCGAAGACACGTTTAAGCGACAGGTGCGCGGTGTTTCCATAAACGTTTTTGTACAAATATTGAAAAAGACAGCGGAATCGTATTTATGACGATTACCGTTACGATTTCATTGTGTTTTTGACTTCGTTTTTCTATCTTTAAAATATTGTAGCAGTAAAATATTTTGAAGTTCTTATTTTTCTGAAAAAAATATCGGTTACTATATAATAGAAAACCGTGTAATAATTATGAAGTAGACACAAATTAGAATTGACATTAACTTGGCAATAAAAAACGAAACCTAACGCCTGCTTATAAACAGACGCAAAGAAGCTGAACGATTATTATAAAATCTATTACGCATGTAATGCTATAAATCGTAATAAAGTTGAGTAATAAAAATAAAAGAACCGAAGTATTAGTGTCGAAAACAAGTTAATGGAAGCATTCCGTGAGACCAAATTGCTTAATTTTAGATGCTTTACTAAATATTGAGTTATCGTTGAGAAAGATAAATAGGCTTGCTTCCAAACAAACGGACGTGACTGTTCCCTCGCCTCATTTCAATTTTATACGGTAAATAACAAGTTAACCTAATTTAGTAACACTCAGTTTTTATAATACTACAGTTTTTTATACGTATAAGTTCTAAGCCTTTGCCTACTAGGTATTATTTTAAGTCACCACTAATTCCCAAAATAAATAACAATGATCGAAATAAGTATGCCTAAAGCTGATTTCTTATGGACACAAAAGCTATTAACACAGCATGTCCCAACCATATCGAAGAATGTCATACAGTCTTGTACCCTAAAGGAAGTTATTAGCATAGATATTATGGCATATACTTACGTCACCCAATATAAGTTTGAATATGCTTACTACTACTAAAATATCAGTTTTCTTCAGCGGGTACAAATGTTAAAGCTATAATTAAAAAGGTGGATAGAGTTTAATACCATTTTTTTATGATTAAATTGATTTAGAATGTCTTAAACGATTATAAAGTTGCATTTTTAAACGTTTATAGACAGATTATTTTTATAATAAATTATAAAAAAGTATTAAAATTTCCAACAAGTTTACTGTTTATTACCTAGCTTTTTAATTGCCCTGCACTTGGTCGTATAATATATGTATTTACAAACTACAATGTACATACATTGCAGTATGATCTTTGGAATCAAAGGTTGTACTTAATTTATTTATTTCATTTAAAAACAATATTTGGCACTCAGACCTGGTGCTGGGCATTACAACTACCTACCTTATATAAAAGTGAAACAAATGAAACTGAATGAACAATTCATGTACATAGAAATGTTTGTATTCAGCCCATTTTAACGTCGCACTGCTGGGCACGGGCCTCCCATCCATACGAGAGGAATCAGGATTCAGGCCATAGTCCACCGCGCTGGCCTAGGGCGTGTTGGCGGACTTCACATGTCTTTCGAAAACTTGCTAGGTTTTCCCAGTTCCTCACGAAGTTTTCCTTCACCGTAAGACAAGTGGTAATCAGGATAGAAAAGATTTACACTTGAAAATCTCAGAGATGCGAGACCCGGATTCGAACCCGCAACACTCGGTTATCCAAGCGAGCGCGTTACCACAGGACTACCACTGTCTTTTTACCATACCATACCATAGATATGTTTGTATGTTATAAATTTAAATTTATTTCTTGTATCTCGCAAACGACGAATGATTAGGATAAAATTGTACAAGTATAAAAGATTTTGCTCATTAAGTTTATCTAAAAACACAGGTGTTTTTCGTAAAATACGCTGTTATATTTTCCAAAAAAACGACAGCCGCCAAGCAAAACTCAACCGCCTAGATACTAATTACAATAAATAATAATTACTCAATACATAGGAATTTAAAATTATATAACGCAATGAAATATTACATTTATTTAGGACAACTTGTCAATATAACCTTAGTTTTATGTCAGAGTACGAATAAAATAAATAAACCTACCAACTTCTTATGCTTATTGCATGTCTGACATTATGTTGCTACTATATTGCCTTGATAAAGTATTTGTTCGGTAGAATAAGTTCATAAATAAGAACTTAATAACTTTATAGATAACTAATTATTTATTTATGATTGCTTGCGTGAATATTAAGGAAAATATTGTTAACAGACTTGATTAGGTACTTTTCAAATATTATACACGACGTTATAATTATTTTTTAAGAGGACGTCTTTGTAAGAGGACGTGTCTTTCCTATATTAGAAGATAGTCAAAATAATACCTACTAATGAAGTAATTTAATAAGTGCATCGTAATAACTAACAGTTATATTACGAATATTATATCCATACCAACATAATAAAAGTGAAAAATTGTGAGAAATGATGAATGGATGGACCTTTTTTTTTTGCCATAAAGGCTGAAAAAACTAGTTATGCACATAGAATATAATCTGAAATAGCACATATGTTACTTTTTATCCCGGTACGTATAAGTACGGTTCCGTGAGACAGATTGGTATTTCACTAGGAAAGAATTAAGAAGCCAAACTCCGAAGAGAAGCGAGAGTGATACGCTAGTAGGAGTAGGTACCTACTAAATTCTAGAATGCTATTAGGTAATGTAACATGATGTTACCACAGTCTAATGAAATATTTCCGAGTTACAGAGAAAGTTAACCATAAATTGCGGATTGAAATTACCAATCAACCACAGGTTTATTAGTTTTACTAGTGTTTAAAACCGAAATAGATTTTGATATTTAACATGCGTTTCAATTACGGCAATAAACGCTTGTATGCAATTTCATTTAAAATTGATCTCTATGAAAAGTAATAGTCATTATAGGTACATATTTCAAATTCAAATAAAAAAAATCAAAGAAATATCTATAGTATCACACTACTACTACAATACTATAATACTATAAATGCTAGTTGCGTACCTACTCATCTGTGTGTACGTTTGTTATTCCTTTACATTAAACGGCTGGACGGATTACGATGAAATTTTATAGATAAAGTATTCAGGAACGAGTAAAGCGAGGTAAGGACTATAAAATAAGTCAATTCGTAAATGCACTTAACATTATTTTTTTATTGCCATTAAAAGCTAAATTCTGTTTATAAGTAACAGATTTTCGTTGATGTCTTTTATTACAAATTAAGTAGCTTTAAAATTTATTTGTTACTTACTACTATCAAAAGGAGAAATACATTTTGTTCTTATTACAACATGCAAAATTAATTTGCATAAATCGATAAAGACCTTGATAAGGCAAAGCTGTTAGACGTATAATTTAATATGGGCTAATCAAGTAATGTTGCGCAAGCTAGCGAGAGAAATTGCTTTTATAACAACTTTTTTAAACTTTAAGAAAATTGAAAATAATATTGATTATTTATGGAATAAATTAATTTTAAATTCATTAAAAATCCATATGCAAATCGAAATTCCGATGTTATGACAAATTAAAACCTTTCATTAGCTTTTTCGGAACTTTATATATTTAACATAATTACCAAATGATTAATTAGCAAATATGTTGCGAAAATCTTTAGGTGTAATCTATAGGAACCAAAAGTTCGAAGGTACGAAAATAAATAGTTATAAAAATAAAAAGAATTTATGTATGACATGTTATATTGTAGTGATATATATTTTTTGTAACTTACAAAAACAGTCTTTAAAAATTCATAGTAATTATTGCAGCGTTCAAAGTTATTTTTTTTTAATATTATTAATGATTAAGCAATCATAAAATAAAACTTACTCATTAAAATGGAATTATAAAAATACATTACATTAAAATATAGAACTGGATTCAGTAACTTATCTTCTTTTTAAGTCGGTCAAAAACATGGCCGTTTAAACTAATTTATTACCCAACAAAAGCAATGCTAAAGAAAACTGGCAAGAGAGTCATCAAGTAATTCTACAGAAATGCCAACTCAATTATCTACCATAAAATACCTTCTGGATTTATGTTTATTCTATTTAATAAAGCAGTATTAAGATTTAAGGCCGTATACGTATAAGGCAATATTTAATTATTTTACTGCAATATTCTTACTTACAATAACTACATATCTGTAGACTGTACCTATAATATAGCCCGCTTTTTACTTATTTCAAATATGCGATATAAAAATCTGAGATAAGCTTTACCAGTTAAAAAATAAATTGATACTCACGCAACAATTATAAGCCCTTGTTGTTGGCATTCCCCATTTCACGCGCCCATTCTATCTGAAAAGAAATCAACGCTTATTTTATTACAAGTCTGGAAAAGTTTTAATATTTTCTAATGTAAACATTCAGAGAATAAAAGTCTGAGTCGAACTTTTAACGTGCAGGCCAAATTTAGAGTTTTTAGAATTTTTGTCTGTCTGTCTGTGTATCTGGAAAGACATTAGGAGAAAACCACTGAACATATTTAGATGAAATTTGGTATGATGATAGCTAATATTCTGGGTGAAAATGTACTGCACTCTTAATATCTCATCTTAAAGTAATCTATACTATCCGATTAAACGTACCTAGGGGCGAACTCTAGCGAAGCGCGGCTAAATCACTAGTAATATTATACAATTTTAGAACACGGCAATGTCGTTTAACTAAAGGGCGCATTACCTTCAAATGAAAAACCTCGACGATACACTAAAGATCAGATCGCTTTCTTAGCCGGATAAAAAGGCATTGCATCACGCTGAGGTCAGCTCCCAACATTGTCTAACCACAATAGCAATTGTGAGAATCATCCGAAACAATAGTGGCTCGGTAATTAGCAACCAATTAAATATTTATATGGACGCAGCGTATTGTTCTTGCATTCTATAAATTAGATATATAAATAAAAGGAATTTTTATGTAAGTTTTCAGTAGTAACTGTCGTATAATTCGAAGTCGGTGAAAAAATATGAACTTAGGTACACTACGTATAATACTTAGGTATAAAAGCCAGTATAGTGATATAATGATGTCAAAATTATATATAACGAATAAAATAACTTTTCATTTAATTTATAAGGTTATTATTTATCAATAATTTTTAACACTAACAAAGCTAATAATTATAAGAGAACAGTAGTAATCGTATTTTTAAGCTTTGATGCTTTAAATAAATTACTTCAGTCAGTTTTTGAACTGTCGACTTGTCAAATAATGCGATAAATTTTGACATACTTTGCATCTAGAAAAGGAAACTAGAATGATATATTTGTCTGGATTACAAAGAAAACCGTAGAGACCGTTATCGATTTTTGTTTATCGAATACCATAAACTTAAATCATGCGATAAGTTACATATAAAAGGCAAATGGCAAGTGTAAAGCCGTATATAGACGGCGATCAAATAAAGCGAAGCATAAACATCCCTTGCATAAAATGATGTCAACGGACAAGTCTGCGTAGGCAGAAGTGGGTGTGGGAACCGGTATCCTCTCGGAACAGAGAGCAGACGAGAAATGATATAAAGCTTGTATGAATTCAATTAAGATTGAATAAAATGACACTAATTATACAACTTATCATTAGGCAAAAATAATGTTTCTAAGACGCGTTAATGAATATTAAATATATGTAACGTAAGGATAGTGATAATAATATAATATTGAATATTAAAAAGCATATAGAACTGTAATTATACTAGTATTGAATTGGACGAACAAGTAATTTGAATTATTTAATTAATTTAACAAGTAGTAATAAAATTAGCATCATTTAATACATATCATACATTTACTATAAACAAACATCCGGTAAGTAAAATGTAAAGGGTGAAGGATTATCTTACTTCGCATCTTAGACTATCAATGGCCTCGATGACTCATTTACTCGGAATAATTTGGTAATCATGCAGGTGCGTGTAAAAGCTGCTGACCAACAGCATGTAGAGTCACGGAAAGGAAATAATACTAATAATAATTTAACTTAAAGATCTTTTTCATAATTTTAAGATACATATTGCCATGCAAAAATAAAATATATAGAAAATGTTGTACGTATGGATGATGGAGTGGTTATATTTATGGACGCCATAGGTGAAATATTTTAATAATAAATAAGTTGGGACATTATTAGTTATTACACCTAGCGCCATGTAGTTCCGTGGTAAGATACGAGGCTTTTGTTACGGATACCAGATAGTTGATATACTATACATATATTTTATAAATATAAACACCCAAAACTGGAGTACAAACATTCGTGCTCAACAAATGAATGCCCCCAAATGGACGCGAACCCGCGACAGCTGTTCAACTATGTCAACATGTATATAGTTCAGCATTCATATAATATTCTGACATTGTGTTAGTCAATAAGTAAAATCAATTGACAAAACAATATAGACAGAAAAAGTGAACATAATATTGCACTCTATACTACTTTTAAATACTACTTTCGTTAACGCGTAGGTGGATGGGTGTGACACGATCAGTAATCAGTTGTATAAATATGAACAGGTTGTTAGGTAAACTGTCTCAACATTAATAAAAACAGGCTATGGTAATAGTTATTCTGCTGTATGATTTTGTACTTAAATATTATATCTAATGACTCATTGATATCGTTATTTTAATAAATTTCTATGTTTAGTTCACGAAAAAAAACTCAATCAAGCAATATACAACAATTTACCACTTTTTATAAAAAAACAGCACACTACTGTTTATAAAAAAAACACCCAAATCCGTCCAGACGTTTAGGATAAAGAAATAAGCAGCAAATATGTGGGTAAAATAAAAAAATGATCATCATATCAGTTACAACTAGATATATTCATTTATTTATATATTTTTTCAGAAGATTCGGAGAAAATAACCTACGGCTTCGAAAATAATTTTAAGTATTCCGTACATGTGGTATGTACGAAATCCTAAAACCAGCCATTAGCCGTTAACTTTATTAGCAATAATGTGATAAAGGGAACCGAGCTTACCGCTTTCATCCAACGCACTTAAGTAAAGTTAAAATTCCATTTCACCACAATTAAGGTAATTAGTGTCATGCGAGCTTTGAATTTAATAGAATTTAATTTAATAGAATTTGAGCGATTCGACTTCCTTGCCTAATATTTTTCTAATTCCTTCTTAAAAATGATTCAATTACTAAAATTTATGATATGGTGGCAGGGTAAAAACAACTGCGGTATTTTATAAAAATTCAAAGAGGCTATTTTAATAAGTGTTAGTATATTCTATTCATCTACGGCTTACTTAGCTGGTTACGGGTATCCTATGTGAGAAAGAGAGATAGACCACAGTGGGAGTAGGTAGACTTTACATGGCTTTCGAAATTTCCCAAGTTTTTTCTCAATGTGTTTTTTTTGTCTTAACTCCTTATGACGTTTTCGTTCACCGCATTAGACGGCGTTCACGACAATCGTTTGAAAAAGAATTGAAAAAAAATACCATTACCATTTGAGAATACCATCAATACGAAACCCAAGATTTGAAACGTTTCATTATTTATCTCACTGCACTCCAGTGCATAAAAACTGCACATCTTAGTGTCTGATATCTAAACATAATACTCGTATGATAAAATTCTATTCTTGACAGTCTGTCTGTGACCTTATCGAGAGAAAACCATTGAACTATTTTTTATAAAATTTTCGTATACATACTTATATACATAGATAGATACTTATATACATAGATAGACACTTTTTACTGCGGGAAAATATCGCGTCTACATTATATAAATTCATGGTGATATCAATCTTAATTAAATACTCATATAAAATTCCTAATTACAAATATCTCTCAACTATTTCGCAGTTAGCACACTTAACTTCCACATTAAATTATTTCGAGTGTCAATAAAACTATCAATTAAACATCAAAGAGCGTCAATTTATATTCATAGAAGCATACAAATCGCGAAGATTCATTAAAATCTATTCGCTATTGCTTTTTACGTAATTACATAAGTGTCGACTTCATAAGAAAATACTACTACTAGAGACTTACCTTAACTTTTCATACATATGTATATGTTATTCTAAATCTATCTTTCTGAGTACTAAATTTTATTCAAAGTCGTTTAAGCAAACACCCATACATATGAACTTTCACATAGTAGTTCGATTATCACAATTTACACCACACACTTATGCCTAAAACGCGTACTTTTGAATGATCATTGTTACTGCTTTAATTTTATTATTATTCCATTTAATTGCATATTGGCCAATAAGTAGCATCTCTCTAATTGACAGATTAGGTGAAGCAATTTGTCATTTTTGTGACGATCTCTTCCAAGTAATAAAGCTTAAGCTTCAAACTCGTATTGAAGGCAATTACCATTATTTACGTCTATTGAATAATGCAACGTAATATAAGTGATAGTAAATACGAGAACATAAATACGGCATACTTTATATATGTTCGTATCATTTGGTATGCCGCTCATTAAATGTTATAAGCCATATGCGAAGTAAGTTGATATTTTCAGCTGCCTTGTATGATATGTGATAATATCAATCACAAAGTCATCGAATATCTTATTTCAAATGCTATAATAACATAACAGTACTGATTAATAGAAAATGGACTGACGTAATATGTAGTAGCTACATGAGGTAATTTTAAGTTACCTTGAATTCTTAGCTTTCGATATAATTATCTTAGGATAAATATATTATTCGATGGGATCGTGAATAAGGATAGCAGAAAATACTGAAATTATCAAAGATAAAGAAAAATATCCTAAAAGGCTAAAAACAAATCAACAAGAAACTAGCCTGAAAACTAAAATCCGGATGAAATGCATTCTCTTGAGTGAGTGAGTGATTTTATTTTATTGCTTTTACTATTAGAATATATCATATATCGTAAAAGTGCAAACCGTTGTGACCATTTAATAAATGGTAATCACTAAACTTTTTCTTTATATTTAAATATATTTCTTTACTTTTATAATTTTATATAAGAGCGTCTTCGGCGCAATAAAATACAGCAAATGCCATCTCTGATAGGATGTTCTCTCTCATCGCTTTCGGTATAACACGACTCTGAGCCCTAGTGACATTTAAAAGCCATAGAAAATCAACCAGGCATATGGATGCCTGGTTGATTTACGGATCACCTGCATAGAAATGCGCAGATCAAGTTTAATAAATCTAACTTTACTTACACATTCCTTATACATAAAATATTTTCTAACCGTCCTAGTATTTATTACAGTTTTAAACTCATAAGATACAAATGAAGGGTTTTTCATATTTGTTATTGACTTTAAGCAACCGTCATTTTGTTGGTTTATAATTAACTACATAAGGTAATTGAATGTTTATATCGTATATTTAAACATAGGTAATTAGTCTTTTAATAGTCATCGAAGTCTACAACTTAGTCGTTAATTATTAACTTTTAATTTATGCACTACATTTATATTCATTCAGAGCTTATATTGCAAATTAGCTTTAGAATATTCTTAACTGGTTTTCTAGGGAGTAATCTTAGACAGGCTGTAAAGGATGGCACATGATACGTGGGTTCAATCTAATAAGGACCCGGCATCTCCGTTATCGGGACAGTGTCGTCACGATGTTAGCGGGTATTTGAAAGCCGCTAGATCCGTTCTGTTTTAAAGGAATGGTTGATAGACATCATTGAATGGGTTGAATGGGTCATGTGTTGCTTTTAGAATATGATTTCATATGAAATGTGGTATAACTGTAACCTAAGAAAAACTAAAGATAGATTATGTTTAGGTATAAAATATACCTGCATCTAATTAACTAACACACCGCGTTAGGTAATAAACTATATGATAAGAAATTTACTTCTACTAGAACTATGTATTACAATTGTAACATCTAGATTTAACAACTATTACAACTAGAATCTAAATTAACATTGAATATAATATTATATAAAAACAAGATACATATGAAAAAAATAAATAAAATTGAAATATGTTCAATAAGTTAGGGCGATACAGCACCTAATTAAAAAGTTGATAATCGAAAACGATAATGATATGCAACATGTAAATTCTGATATATATTAAGCAAGCAGGTACTTATTTTCAAAAGTGAATTTTAAGAGTGACATTATCTTGCATTAAAATATATAAACTTCAGGAACCTAATTTATTACACTGTTTAATTTGTTTGTTTTACTAATTGCTTAATACTGCTTATCTTTCATTTGATAACATTAATTCGTTAATAAAGTGTTTTAATTATTTAACTAAAAGGTTTGGTCGCAATTCAAACGGAATCATTATACATGGAAAATGTATCGAGTTGTCAGACAGCTTTTAGTACCTGCTCATGATGTAATAAAGTATCTATCGCGGTAGGTATAAGAACGACAGACATCACGTAGGTTAAAAACCATTTTAACAAGTAGATTACACAGCTCAACTAAATGTTCACGCATAATAAATAATGCTAATATATTTCATTAATATTAAATCCACTCGCAAGTTAATCATTTAATTATCATACATTATAGAATATTTTGTATGACTCTAGGCTATGTACTCTAGATTTGTTGTTTCATTACACTTGATGTTCTAATGATACACTGTAGAAGGACTCAATATTACTTTAATGATATAAACATGCTTGAGACTTTTCTTAATGTTGTCGCATTAAACTACATATGAATCTATAATTATTTAACAGTTACATAGTCCAGTCTAAATACATGTATGTATATTGAATAATTTACTATAGTGCTTTTATATACTTATTATATATATAGCAAAGATTTCATTCAAAGAAACGCTTATTGAAGTTCGATCAACCAAAGAACTTAGGCGATAGCCTTCTATGTATAACCATACGTTTTAGTAGGTTAAATTATTTAGATTAGAATCTTTGAAACGAAATCGTAAGTGGTATACTGCGTGCCTCGCCGTTTTCGGAAGGTTGGTAGTAGCTTTATATGCAAAGTAGGTATTATTCATGTAATTATACTCTTAATTTACTACAAAAAAAATTTCTGTCTAAAATATATGTATGTATAAACTTCAGTATTATGAGAACATATTATTATTGTTGTGTAAATAGTTACTACCTATAGCATAATTCTTAGAAGAAATTTTAGAAAAAGGCACAAAATATTCTATAATACAAGAAATCGTCTAGAATTTGTATTGAAAAATGCCCAATAAAACTAACTATGAAAGTACCTGTGCAATGTGCATAAATCAAGACAAGTTTCGATTTCGTTTTCAATACAAAATTGCCTAGTATTTCTTTAGTTCAAAGGCGAGGTCGGTCACTTTTGGCCCGGCACGATAATACCGCGGTTACAAAAGTCACGCGCCATGTTCCAAATCACATTTGCGAACAAAAAATAATAAAGTTAAGTCGGATAATTTGCTACAATTGCGTGGTGAAACGCAGTAATCTTGTTTTTTTTTTTAATTTAGTTCTTTCTTCTCATTTTATTGGTCACAGGAACAGTTTACAACAAAAAGGTTAATTTAGATTATTGTGCCAAATGCATTTTTCGTTTTATTCGCAAATTGCGCTCGCTTGTCTATGCAATTCAAAACCTACAACAATATTCCAAACAATTATAATTGGATTGATATTAAATAATTATGTATTACGAAAATATTAAATTACAATGATTAATATTGATTCTAAAAAATGTATACCTTCATTAGGTCAAGGTAAGAACAATTATTTGTACAGCTATTATAGTGTATAAATGTATAAAGTTCAATACTAAATCAATAAAATCGAAGCACGTTACAATTAACCAAGCAGGTTAGTTGCTGCATTAAAAGCTTTCGACTAATTAATTAGAAACAATTACACACGGGCGAATTCAACTTAATTGTCCATTAAAGATATGTAGGTAAAATCATAATTACTAACCTTGTAATTAGATATAACTGTGGGGAGTAATAAAGTTTCATCAAGTAAGTACGCTTAAATGATTCAAATAGCCATAGAGATATTTCAAATATTATTCGTATAGTAAATGAATGAAGAACGCTTTATAAAAATATTATTAGTAACGCAAAATTGAGTAACATTTGACAACGTTTATAAAAATTAGAAGGTCAAGTTTAAAAACAGTTAAAATAACGTAAAAACCGTGATACAAACTAAAATTTATATATTCTTGGAACTGATTTCTATTTTCTAATAGTATTGCGACATTTGTTTTGAAATAGACATTTAGTTACCAATGGTAAGACAATTTCAGTGATTAAGTAAAGCTCGTTTGCTGAAGTAACGGACAAATATATGTATTTGGGCTTCTCATTCAGAATACAGAACAGCCTGGCGTAATCATTTACAGTTAACCATTCAGATGTTAGTGTAGTTTGCTATTCCGTAAGTTAGTAATGTAACTAGTAGCGATTATATGACAAGTTTTCTAATAGCTCAGCAAATAATTTATAATGCTAATTTATTTTAATAGCAGAGTATTTAGTTGCTATACCACTGCATCGATAGCTTATTAACGGATTGAAATATACGTTATTTAACGTGAAACATTTTCAACAATGGATGAATATCATCAAAATAGACAAGCACTGAAGACATTATTACATTAAATAATCAATAGTGAATTGATTAGAATATTTATTAACAATCTGAAGACAATAGCTTTGTTCGTGGTTTATGCTAATAAAGTAGCAACAACAAACAATAGCATTAAATCAGCAAGTGGATCCGGAACGACTCCAAACATGGAGTCTAACACAATATAAATCATAACAGCGAGCAAGATGCCACATCTCGAATTGTATTTTAAATTTTCTCTTTTCATTCATGCATAATTTCCTCTAGCTTTTATATGCAGTACCTATATTTTTTATGTATAGAATTCTCTGGATTTTGTAAACAATAAAAATTAACAATTATAATAGATATAGGTCATTTAATATCGTATAACTAAATTGCTTTACGTTGCTCTGGTCATTTAAAAGTTTTCTTTAAACATTGGGTAAGATTTGTCAATATAAATTCTGGAGCAAACTATTCGACATAGTACTATAAGATATTGCTGTAACAAGTAGGAGGCAGTAAAGTTGCGAGTGACAGGTATCGACGTTGCTTACAAAATGGTACCTTTTCTGTTCGACAGTGGAAATGAGCCCCGCCTACATCCCTCCACCAGTAGACGAATAAATATCCAATAAATAAACTGGATTATTTAGTATACATTAAACAATGTTCTGAACTAGTTTCCATTAGCCAGTGACAAACTATCAAGCTAATAAAATATTGGTTCCTTTAATAAATATGGAGCCCATGAAAAAAGATTAAGGCAATATGTATTTCAAAAAGGCATATCAGTTTCTTGGACATAGGACATTACTTTTCTTCTTGCACCTATTAAATTGATTTGCTACAGATAATGTTTTCTCACATTAGAATTACAAAAACGTCGACTAGTTAGCTATAAGAATAAATTAAAATAAAAAACATCAATCACTGTACCGACAGGTGTCAATGTGTTAACTAAACACCTACTTATCCCACCTGATTGATAATATAATGGTGCTTTAAGAGAATATATGTGTAAGGAAACCAAATAAAAATGTCTTAGTACACGTAGAAAGTCCTTTAGTCGGCCATTAAAAGGGCCACCTGCCGTCTCTGTCGCCGCGGTGCATAACAAATCGCAATTTATACAGGCATTACGTAGGCGGAGTCTATAGCTAACTGAACTCGCAAGTGATATTTACACGATCGATCTCTTCCTTGCCGATCCTCTTCAGACGCCGATATAATGGAGGATAGAATAAAATCAATTTAGATGATACCCGCTCTGATAAGTGCCTTCGTTATACTGGATATTACGTTAATAATGCGTACCTTGTTTAATGGCCTGCTTTAAGAGTGAAAAATATTGATTACTATTTTACATAATATTTGTGTTTATTGTATTATAAATTTGAAATTTGTGATTGAGAGAAATATATCTGTAAGAACTTGACTTATACCTAAGTATCCTTAGTTCACACATTTTATTATATTTTATTGCGAACGTCGGCGGCCAGTTTTCATCGATTTATGACTGATAGATAAATGCATTTTATGAAATACATCCCATAGTAAATACCATTAATATTATTATAAATGTCAAAGATATATAAAGGGATTTTGGTTATTCAATCACGCCAGAATGTTTCAACGGATTTAAATGAGCACAGGGATAGATTATAGTTTGTAAAATTTACATTACTTTAGCTTGAATTTGAGCTTATTAGCATTATTTAAGATGGATGAGTCTTTACTTAGATAAAACGCTATAAGCTAAAAAGCTAATTGAGCGGATTAAACGATACAAATATAATATAATAATGCATATTATTATTTATAGTATTGTCAGCCTACGCCTTAGCAACTAGCAAGTGTCCACTTTGTCATTTCTTGTAAATCTTGAGGATTGTACAATTTGAATGGGAGTAACTAGGAATTGTAGCCGATTGTGTATCTAGTTCATGATTCATTTGACGTTTCGAAAAGGTTTAGTAATGATTTTCAATGACTCGTATCTCAAGCTTTATATTTATGATGACATGTTGGATTTCCGTCAATCGAAATAATTTATTACATAATATATTCTTATGTTTTTATTTATATAAACAAATAAGTA
The DNA here is from genome assembly GCA_951802675.2 of Boloria euphrosyne. Lineage (NCBI taxonomy): Eukaryota > Metazoa > Arthropoda > Insecta > Lepidoptera > Nymphalidae > Boloria > Boloria euphrosyne. Next base: position 5,027,395 of record OX637881.1, read on the forward strand.
TTTAAAAAATTTATGAGTTCCATTCAGATTTATTCAGATTTTACTTACATAAAGTGAAATTTGTACCTTCAATTGAAAGTGTTTAAAGAATCGCTATATATTCCAGGCACAACTTCATCGGTGTAGTTCTTGACTGACGTAAGAAGTTTTGACAGCGTAAGATCGGTGCGCCATTCAAAAAACTTCAACGCGCTCTACAAATAAATTTACTTGTGACTTTATTACTGTTATTTACATTCTAGCGCTAATGGCATTCGACTATGATAATAAAATAAAAGTGTACATTTATTAAAAAAATAATCTAGATGTTAGGTTGAGAAAAAAATATATGTGAGCCGTCACGGGACGCCTGGCAGATGTGAAACATCGAAATTTTTTTGTATAAGTTATATGCATAAAAGAACAGATCACGACAGGAATCAAATATGGCATAATAAAAAGATAAATCATTACAAATTGGTTTCATAATATAATGACTGTTTATTACATAACAATCAGGTTTATCCTCGCCTATATATGTTTCACATCAAAAAATTTTGTGTCATATCATGTTTACATTAGTATAAATTTTGTGATCAAACAATAACTAAGGTACAAATGTCATGTATGTCTTAACAAGATGTAACTGAATTGTAAATCATTATTTAATATGAGAAATCTCCTGTAGGTATATTAATTTCAATTATTCACGAAGTTCAATTTCATATAATTTATAGTATGGAGAAATGCGTAAATGTCGTAATTAACACATATATCTTGATATATACTACTACTTGAAGTATACGAGTTAACACGACATATAAGGCCACATTCCTAATTGATTCATTGCATTTGATTAATATAACAGATAAGTAACGATATGCAAATAGTGTGGCAACATGGCCATAATTATTCATGTATTTAGGCAGTGCAAACTTATTAGAATATTTCTATTTTATTACAATATTAAATTCCATAAGACGGTTTAAACAAAAAATGCGTCAACAACTGTCTAACTAAACAGTAATCTAAAACCACAATGAAATTGATTTCCGTACAGTATATCCTGCTAAATAAGCGGCTGTGGTCTCGAGTAATACAATGTTAGATACTATACATTTTCAGAAAGTACGTTTACATTACAATATATGAAATTACGTATACAATATATGAAATATTAAGTTTAAAAAAAACTAGTCTCAATAAGTTATTACTATCAGTACCTATCTTCTATTAGATTATTAAAAACAATGGCTGGTACATATTTGTAAATTATAAGGCAGTAAATTAATATTTTAATATTTCCTTTATTTAGTTAAATATATTATATCAATTCAATAAGCTCTACCTTAGCTTATATGAATCGTTACTCAGCAATAAAACTTATGGAACCAGTGTAACTATAGCAATCTAAGGTGACTTAATAGAAAGCCGATTTACCAAGAATGACTCTACTCGTAGCGCTCAACGTAACGTACAATAACGGGACGTCTTTATGCAAAATTACACGAAGCTTTTATCGTAGAGCATTACATATCACGCAGATCGCATAACCGTAAGTAACTTAGTCTTGGTCTTGTTAGGCCTTGTAATAAGATGCGCGTGAGTATTGCCGTGAATTGCTGACCGATTTGCGATATGACATCATAATTATGGCCACTGTACAAGTTGCTTATTAATTATATATTTGAAGCAAAACATAGGAAAAACTAAGTTACACAGTATCATGTTATAGTTTCTTATATACATAGTTAAGAAAAAGGCACTCTAAGAGTACTGAATAAACAAAAAGCAGAGAAAACAAACTTAGCAATAACTCGACGCACTCGTATATTATTTCATGAAAAGAGCAAATTAATAATTTGATTTCTATGGTTTTGTCTTTAAACGGGATTTATTAAATTAGAATTATTTTGATATTTTAAGACGCCGTTTTCCTAATTGAAATTGTTTTTTTTTTTACTTTTTAAATAAAGAATTATTGTACTTTATGTACAAATATATCTATTACTCTGGAATAATAATATTAATGAGGAATTAAAAACTACATAAAATAATTTAAGTTATATTATATATATACAGAAATGGCAATTATTGTGTCGTGTACAAAATGCACATTTTAATCCTTGAGCAACGTAAAACATACTTTTAAAATAAACACAGCATTGCAAGGAATAATTTCACTGAGTCTTGTAGACTGTGTTCATAATTATTTATGCTATAATGACAGTTTACTCATCTTCCTGGAGAAGGTAAGAAAATTACTTAATGAAATAACTTCTTAGAGCGTGAGCTCTGGCTAAAAATATATTAATAACTAGCGACTAACCCCCGTTTTGCTCAGTTTTGTCCTGGGGACGTTTGAACGGTGGGTATAGATTTCGCAGAGATGACATATTTTCCTAAAATAAAAAGTATCCTATATATACCTGGATACCCGGCTAAAACCATACCAAAATCTATCTGGCGGTTTTCTCGTGATTCGTTTCCAGATAGATGAACAGACAGACAAAATATCTAAAAACTACAGGTACGACTTCTGTATTAATAATAATTACTATTTTAATAAGATTTTCCACAAAATATTTAACGTACAGATTTATCTCATGAATTTTATTATATGTATAGAATGTTTTCTAATGCATCGTAATTATTGTCACGCGCACGTGCGAGTACCTACGTAATAACATTTATTTAACCTGAGTGATTATGTTATCAAGGGTCTGCTAAAGTAATAGGGATATTTTAACCAACTAAAACTAGGAAGCAAAGATGTTTTTTTTAAAACTCTGGTTGTATCTTTAGTAGGCAGACTTTATTACGAAAAAGATATTTGCATTATTTTAAGTATAGGAACGTAAAATTTACAAAAACTGATATCAAGATATACGTCTTACCTATTAATTATCTATATACATATTAATGTTGCAATAAGTGTCATCTGTTATTTAAGCTTAATCTTACAAAATGCGTTAAAAAAAGCAATATTTTTTTTAAATAAATATTGTGGTGTATTAAGCTTTTATTACATTCTAAAACACCAATTTAAACTTAAAAAAATAATAATTTTAGAATCTATAAATTAAATAAAAATATCTTCACGTCTTTATTATCAACAGAAATAGGTTAAAATACTTTCTAACACGATTTAAACAGTGAATGTGTGAAGGAACGTTCAGGTCTCGTAAGACACGTTCAGCCGATGAGATATGAAATTAACAAAAGCTGATATTACATTCGAAAGATTAAGGACTTTTAAAGATTACGAAATATTGGATTTTAAAATATGATAACTGTTCACATCTACTACTTAAATTACTAAGGAAGCGAAATTGACATAAGACGAGGACTTAAATGTATTGAATTTGAAACTAATAATAGCATTAAATTTAATGACCCAGTTTGTTTCCCAGTAATACAAGTTTTGCAACCCGGTTTTCTGTTTAATAGTATTAATAAATGCTTTTTCTTATGCAAATTACACGGTGCCTAGGCATTAATTGGTATAAACTAGAATTTGCTGGCTGTATAATTCAAATCACTGTTAAGTGTTTTTATTATTTCTATTACATTTATTAAGTTTACGTTTCTGCTTGCCCGCAAGGGTTTGCGGTAGGTAATAGGTACTTTCATCTTAAACACAAAAATGGACAATTATAAACTATGTACATATAAAATTCCAAGTGAATCGAATCTGTAGGAATATACAAATACTTTTTGTATGATCTGTAAGAAGAACCTAAGTTTTAAAATGTTTGTCCGTCGGTCTGTCTGTCACGAAAAAACCATTGGACTGATTTTGATGAAATTTGGTATAATGATAGGTAATTATCCTGGTCGAGAGAGAGAGATACATTTTATTGCGGGAAAATGTTTCATCTTGATAATCCTAAACTTTCCTAGGGACGTTCCTAAACGAACCTGGAGCACAGGTGAGTCGCTATAAAAAAAACAATTTTTCGTCCAAAATAATCTTAAAATGTTTTAATTGTTATTAAATCTTTATAACTATAAAGATTCATTGATGAGTTCATTTTTTGTATCATCAAGCAATACCTAATAGCTAAAAAACTAACTACCCACTATTGAAAGTGCAAACGATCTGACAGTTTAATGGTCAACGTTTTTTACAATCAATCTATTACTTTTTCTCTAATCAGTAATTTAGTTGTGACGAAATCTTTGTACTAGTACTATTGAAAGTTTTTATTAGGTGACGCAACTAGTCCGATACAGGTCTAGAATCTGGGATTACAAAACAAATTTTGTCCACTGGATGTTGCAACAAAACAAATAAATTAGTATTAAATCTACTATTTAAGAATATCAAATACGAGACATGAGGCTACTTGTCTTGAATTTTTAGCAACTTTAAAGCTTAGATAATTTAATAACTAAATAAAAGATATATCTAGGTATATCTTTTGAACTAGAGCTTATCTCATGCCATCGTCGATGTAAGCTACAATATAAATATCTGCGTAAACAAAACGATCGCATTACTACAAGAATGTCTTAACTGCAGATAACAAACGATAAGTTACAACGTGTTTTACACGATACCCCACTGAACAAAATTAACGTCAACTGTAACTGGGCCCAACAATAGAATAATGGCGTTATTACTTAAGATTTATTAGTTTTATCGATAAACAATGCCCAGTCATTTCACCGTTCCTATAACGGTGTTGGCACAGACCAATTTTAACGAGCGCTGAAAATCTATCAAGTGTTGCGGCTCGCCCGCAATCACACTCGTGTTGAAAACAGTATAATTAGCTGATGGTACATAACAGAATGTATTTATTTATGGTACATAACAGAATGTATTTAACTGTATTTACATAAGTACATACTAAAAGTATATATGACTTATTATATATATAACGTACAACTTTACATACATAGGTATATATGAACAAAAATAACCGTGGTAATTTCACATAAAATTTGCAAGGTTTACTCAATTACAGTATAGATAAAATCTTTTCGGAAGCTAGAATTCTACATGTAAACTAACGATACGATCAGCGTACGAACTTGACACTGAAAAATCGTGGGAAATCTGAACGTGTGAAGCAATTATTATGAGAGCACACTGCAATAAAGAAGCTCCTGAAGATGTCAGGATAAGCTCCTATGTCGACCTCCAAATAACCTTTCGTAGATAAAGACAGTACAGCACAGTATTTTGTTTTTGAGGCTTAAAATCGCATGATAAGATTACTAGAGGTAACATTACGTTAAAGGACCATCACATTCTGATGTCAGGTATGTACCTACTTCAAGATAAGTTTAGAGAATTAAAAACAGATTTATTTAAAAGTGTATATAATATTACATATTAAAATTATTAACACATTTTCCTTTTTGATTTGGTAAATGAAGTTAGGATGAAGTTTGATAAATGAAGTTAGGATAAAAATTTTAGAATCGGACTTCACAATTTTAATTGATTAAGTATCATAAATGTAAATCATTTTAAAATTTTATAATCGAACTTGACTATTTTAAATACGAAAGTTTGTATCACGTGTGTGTTACCTCTTCACGCTGAAACGGTCGAACAAATATGGATGAAAATACTCATTTGTAGGTACAACCCGTCTCGTGTAAACAGATTCTATATAGATACTGATTATGCTTCTGAGTGAAGGTAATCGATTAGATTATAAAGATAAGGTGAACACTTGGTGTTTAAGACAAAAAGTAATATTAGGCGAACAAAATCACTTTTTTTTATTAAATGTAAGGTACTCGTAAGTCAGGTGAACAGTAATAAAAGGGCGCCAGCGGTAGCGAAACGTGAACGATAACTTAGCGATACTGCAACGGTACTAGAGAGATCGGTAAAGCTATTCCTTATCTAGAATCACCACGATCGGAATTTAAAAGATAGGATACCAATTCAAGGTATAGTGCAACGCTAATAGAGGTAATTTTTTAAGTTCTTTAGTGACCTTATTTTGAAGTTTTTAGTAATAATAGGACTGGGAACACCTAACTTTAATTTAAAACGCATTTTTGTATGAATACTTATAATATAAAGAAATGTTCTAATAAATATTAATAATATTATTACATTTATTTTAAACTTAACTATGATTACAGGCAAATAGTTGGACGGAATTGGATTAAACAAATATACACTGTATCATGTAGTACCACATAATTACTTTTAGACATCTAAGGAAGCACCCAAGCGAACCGAAGTGATGACGCTATTTGATTATATATATTATCCAAGATCCAAGATCAAATAAGGCAACATTGACAAGTCGGTATACCTGTGTTCTACACCAATCTTCACTTATAACATCCTAACATCCTCGTATACATTGAGGGACGTGTAAATGGTTGCCTGCTTTGAAACACCACGCCTCTATACAAAGGTTTACATTAAAGGAGCATCCTAATAGAAAATTAAATGGTATAGCGGTTATTTGCAACAACGTATAATAAACGCAGGCTATAAAATACTTTGTAAGAAAATACTGGCCGTTTCTAATTTGAATGTTTATATAAGCCAACTATTTGCACCTTTATATCAGAAAGGTTTAAAACGCACAATAATACATACCTAGCACTGATTATAATAAAGATGACCTAATTTAGTTTTAGCTCTAATTTTAATTAGATGCTAGAAATAGCGTGTGTTGCTTCAAAATATACAAAACGAATACTAGAAAAAAAATGTAGGTACATTCCTTGATTACTTGCAAAAAGTATCGTACGTGTTTCAGAATCGTGATCTTTAGAATAGTGATGACTTCATATGGCATAAATCATTCGTAAACCGAGAATGTCTTAATATTCTAAAAATACGTAGGTACTCCGAATTTTATAAAAGCTTAGTCATTATATTATGTAGCTAACTAGCGACTCACCCTCGCTTCGCTCTGATTGGTTCATAAGCACGTATAGTTTAATTATATTATGACGATATGAGATCACATGACATAATATTTATAAAATTTTTAATAGTCTTCCTCAATAAATGGGCTATCTATGCAAAAATAATCTTTCAAATTGGATTAGTAGTTCCTAAGATTAAAACGTTCAAACAAACAAACTCTGCCTCTGCCTCTAATATAAGTATAGATTGTACTAATGTTGTATATAGGCAACTACATCCGTAAAATTATAAAAAGTAATTGTTATAAAAATAAGTAATGTAAAGCAAAAAGAAACGTTTAAACACTCACTCAGACTTTTGAAATTCCCATGAATTATCTTTAAAACATCTTTTAATAATATGTAAGTGACAAAATATGATTGAATATGTTATAAAATAAGTCAGGATAAGATAATATGATTACAATCCCACTCACACATTTTGTTTGAACAAGTCATTAGAACTGGTTGCTTTTAAAAAATAGAACCGGTTAGAATAAAACTTAGAGACGCACCCATAACGGTGCAATCAATGTTCATAAAAGTATAATTAACGAAAACCCTACCTTTGATAATAATTGCTTACAACTGTGACGCCACAGCAATTATTTTCAAATGAAAACTCAATTCTTTTTGATATACTCATCATAGTAAATCAATAGTACATCCAATCTTACATAATAGCAAAATAACGAAAGCTGTAACCGCATTTTTTACTACATTAATAATAACTAGCATAAATTCACATTACACTTCAAACTTAAACTGTTTTATAATATTAAATTCATACGCATATTAAAGATTTTATATGGTTACAGTTTTATATACATATTATTACCTATACAAATTATGAGAGTTTTATATTTATTCAATTTTGGACATTTGAAATAAAATAAATAAATAAGTAGGTACGGACGTTGCTTCAGACTTCTTAACAAAATCTTTTCTTAGCCTTGGGTTGTTTGATACCAAATGCCTAAGGCATAAAGTTCGCCAATTGCACTTATAACAACAAGAAAGGTCTATATAAATTAATATATAATAATAACATATGTATGAATGTGCATCTGTTTTTTTCTCCTTCATGCTGACATGGCTTGAAAAATACATGAAATGTGTTATACAGACTATGACCTGGAGTCACACAATCTAGTAATAGGTACATGGTAGTTAAGCAACTAGGCAAAAGTACATGATATTCTAAAAACCAATCAATTTTAACAATAACGAACTATACTGCTCGTGCTAAAATTACTGGGTAATGCAACTTTCTTGAACTTTGCAGGCTAACATTTTACCATTAGGTAAGTAAAATAACAGCACATTAAAATAAGTCGAATACATTGTCTTACAAGTTTCTTAACGATTAATGACTTGGCTAATTGTAAAGATGAAAGTCCTAGTCTAAATGTCTAAAAAGATGTTTTGAATTATGATCTATTCACTTAATGATGATTTTAAATAATTAATTAATTATTAATAATTGGTTACAACATTTAAGAGTTAGCTTCCCATCAATGACCATGACCATAAATCAACTAAATTAGTACTTTTCAAACAAGAAAATGTAAAGGAAAAGGTCCTTTAAATGTCTAAGTTCTAACACTCTATTACTGTATAAACAAGTTGTTACGAACAACATAGAAAGACAACAGAGAATTGATGATAGCGATCGCACAGACAAAGATGAAATGTATAGAGACTAACAAACGACGTGGCTTAAACAATGACGAATATTGTATGTATTTAGATCGCAACGCTAAATAAATTACATGTAACGATGTGGCGAGACTTAAACATCCATTAGGAAGTTTAAATCGATCGTATGAGAAACTCGTAGATATGTAATATAAACTATAATATGTAAGGAAGTAAATGCATTACAAATATATGTAAAAAGTAAAAAAAATATAATTATTGCTATTATCGATCCAATGATAATAAATATTTGTTGTATATTTCATCGGCTATCGATAACAAAGCATTATCACTTAAAATGAGGCCAGATTTGTTCCGTTATTTAAACCTGAAATACGCATGGAGAAGAATTTCAAGCATACAATTTGCACTAATATTGCTAAACGTTTTGTTTACTTAGAATTCAAACAAGTATACTTTACACGTAACTGCTCATTTTTTGTAATTTTGACTTAATAAGTAGTAAAATCAAGCTACAGTAATAAATTGGATGGTATATAATATTATGTTTGTTACTCATCTATTATATAATAAGTTAATTTAATTAATTTTACTTTCAACATAAAGGAATGTTTCAATAGTTATACGAATTGTAAGCTCTTGAACACATTCTAGACTCCGTTAACAACTGACAAAGACCTTATTAGCTTAAAGTTCGTGTACAGTAAAAGATTTACCTAATGCGATTTCGAAGTACCGTGCAGAATTACGTGTGGTCTATAGTAATTTGGTAGTCAATGAGGCAATTTAACTGAAACAGTATAATAGTTAAATTTAAATATATGACAAAATTGTAATGATGTTTGCTTATAAAATTAGAGGGTATGCACTTTGGACAAAGTGCGGGTCAGCGTTAAGAGGTCGTTAACGCTTTGAATCCTATAGACATATAGCTTTAATTTAAACTTTGATACATATGAAACTAAAGGAAATGTTCTCTTAAATTTTATGATGCATTACAAAAGGTGCATCGTTAGTTCCTAGCCCAAAGGCAGAATTTATACACCACTAACCTAAATAGTAATGACCAAGTGCCAACAATATGCTTGTTTGTCTAACTAATCGTAAGTAGTAACCAAAACTTAAATGTTTAAAACACATTTTATGTCATACATCATACATACGTCATACATAATTGTTTAAATATTATGTTAAAATTTTAATTTTATAAAAAGTTCCCCTTTACCACATAGGTGCATTAAATATTATTGATCTTTATTTATATAGTAAATATAAATTGTACGTTGCAATCTCTCTTAAGATAATGTTCATTAACATTGTCATTTAAATCAACTGTGTTGAAAGTGCAGATTTGTAACACTACTCGAACATAGCAATCAAACAAGCAGTATGTATCCCGATAATAATTATGAATTAGATAGTATTTGATAGCAGAAAGCAAATTTTTGAGATTTTACTCGTAATTATTTATTTAATACAATACAGTATTTAATACCTACAATAGTCATACTTTTGGCAATTTTAACATAAGTCTAGCCTGATCATTACGAAACACCCTCTCTCCAAAATCGTAAATCAGATGCTGTAAAAGGCATCATATCCACATACTAATTAGAACTATAAAACAGTAAATCATTTAACGTCACGATAGTTTAATAATTTTGTATGGCTAAACGTGCGTAGGCTTTAGACTAATTCCCTGAACAAAGCCACACCCATCACCGAGAACAACGTCCATAATAGATCAATTAAAACTAGTATAAGCCTATTACGTAACTAACATTTGCACTATAATCAAATCTTACCTAAATAAAGTTTGCTCTTCATAGCTGCATCGAATCTGTGAAAAGAAATGTAGTAAATTAATTATCAAATCACTAAAAATGCCAAAAAATATGCTCCCACAGAGTCAGAATATTTAGTAAATATTAATTGCTCATCTGGTAGGCGGGTGATAAATCTTTACAGTTTATTCCTTCAGGTATAGAGCCTTAAATCTATTAAATTTAATCATATTAGATAACCAATAAAATGCATACGTAACGTATAACATATTTCATCCGTCTTGACATCTTAATGGCATGTTAAACTCAATAATAATTCATATAGCTGCTTTAGCTATTAAAATTTAAACTTTAATTGCAATAGGTATCTGTAGAATTCATTCACGTAAGTAATTTTAAGGATTCCCTACTTTTGAATATCTTTAAGTACAAAATGTATTTAGAGAATTACTAAAACGATTTTATAAGGGAAGTTGTATTGGACTGTGGACACGTGCAACATAAAGATAGTACCTACGAGTATGATTGAAAATTGAAATATATAAATCAAAGGCATGTGCTATCGAGAGTAGAGACGCATTGCATCACGTTGAGGAATGAATGGCTTTTTGCGCGCCAGTACCATTTCCTTATGTAGTCACTTGCAATAATTTGAGACAGAGTAATAACAGAAATGGCCCTTACAAATACTTTTGTCAATAACAATGAACTCTCATACAAATTGCTTGAGTGTAAAAAATGAATTGTTAAAGAAATATGCGCTACAAATTTATTGTTATGCTAGTCACGTCTCAGTTAACGTGCAATAAATTAAAAATACATGTGGAGATTGAATTGGTAGTAGTTTTGCATTTTACAATCCATACATATCACGTACTCTCTCTTCTGAACAGTAAATCTAAAGGACTATTGTAAATATATAATATGCAATATTACCAATACGTAAACTTGTATCTGTTCAAAACGCTATTTCATTCATGTTGCGACGTCTAAACGTATTAGGAAATTTAGTGTATCTAACATTTCTATACTATGACCATAAGTAACGCAGCTCAGTCTAGGGTGGAGGGTAACACGAGAGTAGAGAGTAAAATCATAATAAAATCTTCATGTATAATATAAGTGAGAATTCAATGGATACAAAACGGTGAACGTCGGGCACACCTAGTTGCAAAATTATACGAGAATCTTGATCATGGTTTCGTGATCACAACTACGTGACTAACGCAAGCAAACGTAAACAATAGTACACATAACGACTAAATATGTAATAAAATAATGTAACTTTATAAAATTAGGAGACACAGATGGCATGTGAACATTCTTTCATGTAGTTAATCTTCCAAAACAGGCCTTTATATATAAAATTATCATTATGAGTTCATTTACAATAAAATGAATAGTGGCGTTATTAATAGTAGGTACACTTCAAAACATTTGACCGATTAATTGGTTTTATTATGAATTATCTCTTATCTATATATATAAAAATGAAACCCGTTTTCCGTTGTCACGACATAGCATGAAAAAGGGCTTGACCGATTTGGCTAATTTTGGTCTTGAATTATTTGTGGAAGTCCAGGGAAGGTTTTAAAGGTGAATAAATATGAAAGTTGTGCGGGAAAAAAAGGAAATTAAAAAAAATCTTTATAACATTAATGGCGTTTGACGTATCATGTTATTACCGTTGCCATGGTGCGTGCAATGGTAATTAAATCAGCGAATACATACTGGGAGGTGCGAAGTAAATGTTGTTTTGCGAATGCGTAGTAAAACATTTCACCGGAAGGAAAAGTTTATAAAAAATGTATATGTGGACAGAACAACGTCTGTCGGGTCCGCTAGTATATAATATAAAAATCTCGTGTCAATGTGTTTGTTATCGAACTCCTCCGTTTTGGCCGATTTTTTGTGTACATTTGGTCTGAGAATAGGTCGTAGGCTATTTTTTATTGTGCTATGATTAGGGTGACCCTCTCCAGATTTTTTATTTTTTATTTTTAGATCAAATTTTTGTTTTTTTAGGATTTGGCATCATAAGATAATTATAACCCCAAATTTTCAACCTTCTACCACCAATCCTATACATATTTTCAATAATGATTAGAATGCGGGCGGAGCCGCGGGAGTTGCCAGTATTTTTATATAAACAATCTAACTTTAATTTTAAACTAAGCTTTATTCTTAATTTATAGAATTTTATATGTTATTTTTAAACCTTTTGTTACCCATGGATTGAAAGATATAAATATCATATCAATATCAGTTTCATAATAAACAGGAAGAGATTTAGGCTTGGAACTTGACGAATGCATAACGTGAGTCTATGTTAAACTCTAAATGTTTAAATACTCTCACACGATCGTGATTTTGTTATTAAAATTACAAGGGTGTTCATGCCTGAATGAGAACGCCACTTTTGACTAACTGTTATTTCTGGCGTAAGTTTAACAAAAGATATATGGTTGCTTGTTACATATAATAGGCATTTTGTTAGTTTTAATTTAATTTTATATGAATATTTATTTTAAAAAATAATTTAAAATATATAAATAATCACACGTAATTTCAAATATATTATACTTATAAGAAAAGTAGTTATTGTAGTTTGATAAGTTCCAATAAAAATCACAATGTTTTGCACATGTTAATATAATATAATATTATGATGGTGCTTTATTACATTTATTGAGGTATTTAAGTTTCAATCTAAAGGTAATATTAGGATAACAATTATTTTCTATAAAGTAATTAAGTTCTAGCCTTTATATAGCATAATATATGAATCTTAAGTCTTCATGAATGGGCAAAAGCAATTCAAAGCTAAATACAACGTCTCGTCTTTATGATGATGCTATGTTTGTTGATGACATGATTAATTCCCATGGAACGTGCTTTATGTTTTTTTTCCTTATAGACATTTCACATAAAATTAATGGGTCTTCAAAGTTTTACTGTTAATGGGTTCAAGATTTACGATTTACAATATACATGTTACCATTATTTACTTATAATATGTTCGATATTTAAGTTAAATTGAAAACGATGATAATATCTATAATATCTGAAACAAGTCAGTAGGTCCAACCAATAGCGATCTTCCGTGCTAAAACATTAGAAAGTACTCAAGGTACGTTCAATAAACCTCAATACAAAGGGCTAAGTGTAAAAGTATAGTTTCAACTACTTCATCGTACCTACATCTATGACCATTGAACCACTATACTAAAAATATTTTTATTTTGCAACAAATGTACTAAATTTCTACGATATAGATACCTGTATATAATATATAATTTGACATTACGTTATAATTATACTTTAGTTTATAAATTTTAAATTGTTAAAGGTTAAGTACTAGCCTATCCTTTCAAACATATACAATTTGCTATCTTAATCACGTCTCTTGACAAAACGACTGCTTTGGTATGCTATGACGTCAATGTTCAAAGTTAAAACAATCAAGATTTATTAACAAAAACTTGAAATTCCAAATATGGTATAAAATATATACCTACAGGCTACAATATACATAAGTTTGAGTATCTTATATAAAGTTTTAAGTAACTTATTATTTAATATTAATATCTAACAGTATTGTTTAAATTTAAAATGTAATAAAAATAATACTTTATAGGTATAATAAATACATCTCATTATCCTCATTATAATATTATAAATGCAAAAGTTTGGATGGATGGATGCACAGAAATCTAAATAATATTATTTAGATTTCTGTGGATGGAAGTTTGTATCTCAATCAGGCCAGAACGGCTGAACGAATCTAGATTAAATTTGAAACAAAGATAAACGATATCGATTCGATCGATATCGATTTTATCCCGGAAAATCTATCCAGATTATTATTTTTTCAGAGACGAATCTAAGCGAAGATATGGTGACCCGCTTATAGGTACGAGAATCTAAATGAATATTAGCTATAAATAATTCGGCCTACAACCTTTGAATTATTAACAGGTCCATTAATAACATCGTTGGCCATTGACCAATGTAAAGATGCATGAATGGACGAAAACACTAATCTGCGTGCTTAGAATTTTTAAGACGTTTAAGCTATTTTCAGGTTACGCATGTGTGCTCTAGTGCTATCGAACTATCGCCATGTGAACGATTGGAGATAGGCGTTGAACTCTGATAAAGTCGGGAAAATGGATGTTGAGTGTATATGTCTAAGCTCTAGACTTAACACGTAAGCTTTACTTATTTATGGGCACAATTGGTATTACATGAAAGGTTTAACCTGCGTTTTGTTGAAATAGACCATGTTATACCTAATACGTGTATGCAAAATATTGTTATTTAAAATGATTAATACCTTTTAAGTATTATTTAACTGTGCCTTAACTTCACATAGGTTTTTTGCGATAAATATTATTTAAATGTAGTAAACAAAATATATTATAGTAAAGTATATTATTAATTGTTAAAATATGTTTAGTACTCTGAATGTTGTAGTATTCAGTAGTGCACCAGTATTTGCTTTCTAGTAAATCTTTAGAGATAAGTGCACACCTCGGTGATTGTAGAACAATTGCAAACTGCGGGAAGCTAATTATTTGTATCAGTGATCAAGCTTCCAACTATTAGATTTATTTACTTATCTACAATCTTAAGTGGACCTTTTAGATATTTACATAATGGTCCTGATCTCAGATAAATAATAAATAAATTATATGTAGGTCTAGATTCGTATACAGTTTAATTTTCATGAAAAAACAAAGAGGTGAGGCCATAAATTTTTATATAAGTTCAAATTTTTTTACGATTCTTTTAAAGAACACGTTGATTACAACATGAATACCTTCTTTGATTTGCTCAAATAGTTGACATTTTAAATAAAAATACCCTTTAGGTTTTCTTATAGGCATTATAATTACAAATGAAATTAATATTATAATATAGAAAACAGAATACTCGTTTCGAAACAGCGGTTCACAAATTAACCAAAAATCATCTAAATGGTTATAACTGTCTATAGCTATTATTTATATCAAAATTGACAGCTAACCTGTTCGGAAGGGAATTGATATGCGATGGCAATTAATCGAAACATGATGTGGAAATTTTAAATTAATGATAAATGAAACGGCTGACTCCGAAAAATCAACAAGTTTATATTTTCTTTTTTTTTTTTGTAGTTTCCAGTTACATAAGTATATTTAATTAACAAGCTTAATTATACGAGAAAATAAAAACCTTAGAAATATTTTGTTGACATAACGACAAACATAAAATGCCTATCAATAAAATTGTAATTAATGAGTGAAATAGAAATTTAAATTTCAATTTTAAATATTTACGTAACATTTATCAGCAGTTACCCCAATGGTAACGCGTTCGCTTTAAAACACAGACACAGAGTGAAATAGGTAAAAGCATCTCCTCTAATATTTTCATGTGCCAACATGATTACCACCCACTTTTTAATGATAAAGGAAAACATCGTGAGGAAATCTGCATGTTTCAGAGAACCTCGCAAGTTTTCGAAAGACATGTGAAGTTTGTCAACCCAAGCATGGCCAGCCTAGTGGACTGTGATACCTCTATTGCAATGGGGAGCGTGCCTAACGATGGGATGTTAAAAAGGGGGTTGGATAAATATTATTTTACACTAAAGATGCTATAAAATCAATGGCAAAAACATATTTTTATTAAAAATTGCTACAAATAATCATACATAATTTCTAATGTAATCTATTTCATGACAGTATTTTATTTTACTAACTTCGTTCGTATTATAAAACACTCTACCCACGATTCTAAGACGCTAAGTGACCAGATTTGCACGTGTATCTACTATAAACCAAAGCCATTAACTTCAAATGTCAATAAGAAATCAAGTGTGCCGTCCCGTTATACGCACAAAAAGTTGTTGTGGGTCAATGGCACAGAGACGCATCTCCAGCATCCACATAAAGCTAGAGTTAACTTTTTTAATTAAATTTGAAACGGTCGCAATCACTCTACCAATAATCATCGAATCGAATACTTATAAAATTTCCTAAGGTCAATCTCGTATGAAAAGATCAATAGTATGTCCCAAATACCTGACAATTCAAAGCTATAGGGTAATGAAATACTACCATTGTATAGCTTACGAAAATCTCAATTTAAAGTGGAATTATATTTTTTTCAATAGGCAATAATTGGTTTAAACTCCTTACAGCAAGTTGTGTAATCTGTACAGATTAATTACTGTTACCAAATCTGAGAACCAGATTTTCTGAGTGATTCATTTTGGCCAGTTTGTGGGATATCTAGTTATGTGAACTAAAACTGCATTATTATTTTTGGCATGTCTAATTTATGTGCATATATTTTATGGTAAGATATTATTACATTATAATTTATATCACAAAATATAATACATTTAGATTTTAGTTACACATACGTGTAACATAATTAGTAAAGTGTCATATTGCACATCGTATTTTGATTTTTGATGCCCTAAAAATTAAAAAATATGACCTGATTTTAAGAATTTTGAATTGATCGTATAAGTCGATGATCATACATGTGAATTGTAATTCAAAGACGCTTTCAAATATAAAGTTACTGAATACTTGAATACCTAAAGCAGATGATCCAAGCGTAGGTATGCTCATCCAATACAAATACTATTTAAATTAGAGGCGAATGAACTCTGTACAATAACAGTGATTACCATTGCAATATTATACACGTGCTTATATCAGAATAAATACATTTTAATATGTCATATGAATTTGTTTAAACTTATGCAAAAATTGTTATGCAAGAAACCTTAAGTAGCACAATTAATTTGGTTCTTAAATTATCTTAAATATTCAAGATTATATAATATTTCAGCAAATAGATTTTTATCAAAAAGAGAAAGCGCATTTACAACTTCAAAATTTCAACGTTAAACGCTCACTCGTAATATTGATAAAGTATTTATTTGCAAGAAATCCGTCATACACCCTGTTACTCACACGTTCCGAGAAAGGGGCCGCTACAAACCGGTCTGACAGTCAACTTGGCTACAGTATACTGACATGTACTTTGAGACACTGGCGTAAAAGTTATATTGCTACTTAAATCTGTACAGTCGTTGAGCTTCAACTCGACACCAGGATATGAAATACTAACAAGACTGGTTAATCAATGGAAAAATTAAGATTCTTATTTCGATTTAATTTTAATAAAAACTGAGCATTCATATTTATTTTTACTTAGTAACATTAAATAAGATAATTCATAATATACATAAATAATCACCGCAGATAAACTTAAATGGGCTATATTCAGCTTCAAACCACACAAAACACCGGGTGTGGATAAAATCACACCACACCTATTACAGATAAGCTATGAGATAATAGAACCATGGCTGTTAAATATCTTTAAAAACAGCCTTACACTGAGCTACATACCAGAAATTTGGAGAACGGTGAAAGTCGTCTTTCTACCTAAGCCAGGTAAAGACGATTACTCACAACCCAAAGCCTTCAGACCAATTAGCCTCACATCGTTTCTACTCAAATCCCTGGAAAGACTATGTGAACGCTACATACGAGACACAATCCTAACTGTAACGCCACTAAACGACAATCAACACGCATACACCGTAGGTAAATCAACAGAGACAGCCCTACATCAAGTAATCAGCACCATAGAAAACAATCTGATCAACAAAACCAGCACATTAGGGGCCTTCATTGACATAGAAGGAGCCTTTGACAAAACAACATATAAAAGCATCAACACAGCTTTACAAAAACACAACACCCCCAACCTTCTTATTGATTGGGTAAATGAAATGTTAAGCAGAAGATTAATAACAACAGGTAACAATGACTACATAACGGGAACGGTCTCAAGAGGCTGCCCACAAGGAGGAGTCCTATCACCACTGTTATGGAACCTTGTGGTCAACAACCTCTTGGAGGAATTCAAAGCGAACGACATACACGCCATTGGATATGCAGATGACATTACCATCCTAATCAGTGGCAAATTCGAACCAATCTTGGGAGAACTTATGCAAAGTGCACTTCTCATAGCAGAAGAATGGTGCATAAGGAATGACCTATCGATAAATCCCGCCAAAACAGAATTAATGCTGTTTACAGACAAACGTAAGATCTCATTAACGAGAATGCCTCTTTTATTTAACCCTAGATAGCTAACGTTCGTCAAAATGACGAACATCTAATAAATATCTTCTTCTCTCGTACTAATGAGTGTACCTACATACTCGTTGTTTCGTGCCAACTTAGTGACTACTAGGCTACGTCGCGTGGTAGATGCGTAAGCCGGTAAGTACTTTGGTTTTTGAGATACCTACTACGTGCTCGTCAATTTGACGAATGATTAGCTTATACGTAACTTTTAGATCTGTACTTTATTTGTTTTTTATTATATTATATATTTTTTTAGTTATAGAGTTCATAGTGAAGAATGGCTGCTAGGTTGACGGATAATGATATTACAGTTCGTGCGTTAGGTGATGAAGTTGATGAAGATTATGTCGATACAAATGAAGATATTTCTGATGGTGAGAATGAAGATGGCTTGTTGATTGATGGCGTGGAAAGTGATAGTTGAAGAAGAACAAGGAAGGTCTACTTCCGATGCTCTTCATCCCAGTGAGAATTCTTCATCAGGTTCCAACTACATTATTCACTTGACTCAACCTAATATTACAGGCAAAAATCGTCACATGTAGGCGACTCACAAAGGACATACTTCTTCCCGAATTACTGCGCTCCTTTATAACTGATGAAGTATGTGAGGATATTTTGCAGTGGACTAATCCTGAAATAGCCATAAAGAAACATAACTATGAAACTATGATGCCAACAATGCCTAGAAGAATTAAATATAAAATAAGAGTTGTATTGGGTTTGAACCGTAAGGAACGCGCTGAAGGTCAAGGTCAAATTCTTGGGCAATCTAGTTCTCGAAGTCCCCTGATACCTGATAATATCTTAACAAGGAAAAGGAAAAGCTGCAGTTTGTGTTCCTATAAGAAAAGGCGCATGATGAAGAATCACTAAAAGTAATCACAGTACTTGCAGAGTTCCCATTTGTGGCGAACATAGAGTCGACTTTTGCCCAACTTGTGCCAAAAAAGTGTAGGTGATTTGATACTTACGGCTAATTTTAACGTTCTCTTTTTAAATATTACAAATAAAAAACGGAAATTTAAACCAATAGTTCCTAATTTAGTATTTGTAAGATTTAGTGCCTTATTGATCTCAAAGAAACATGTGCCATTTACGATTTGTGATTTACTACTTAAAAATTAAATAAATATTCATTTTTGCAACAATTATTTTTAATTTATATCCCATATTTCCTATAAATAAAATAAACCTGATCAAACTGAAATAAAATCTTAAAGAAAAAAGAAATTTAAAAAATGATCAAAAAGACGAATGGTTAGCTTATCATAGAAGTTTGGGAACGTTAGCTATGTAGGGTTAATGAACCGCTGAAACTATCCAGCGAAGTGAAATATCTAGGAATAACACTAGATAACAAACTCAGCTGGAACAATCACATAAACAAGAAACTAACCTCATGCCACAAAATCCTAAATCAGTGCAGACGCATGGTTGGGAAACAATGGGGCATCAAACCAAAGATAATGTTATGGCTATACACCGCAGTAGTTAGAACAGCGTTCTCGTACGCATGTCTCGTCTGGTGACCTAGAACCGACCTGAGCACAACCCAAAAAGAACTCCAGAAGTTCCAAAGAACCGCTTTACTTGCAATTACAAGCAGCATGAGAACAACCCCATCAGCAGCACTGGAGATAATCCTGGGCATACCTCCATTTCATGTCTTCATAAAACAAGAAGCTGCCATGGCTGCTCTACGACTTCGATCTACAAACCAATGGAGCGGAAACCAAGGCAGACACACAAAAATCATAGAACTTTACGCAGCAGATTGCCCAAAACTAAATTGGCCAAACGACAAGACAAACAAAACACACATTATAGATAAAAACTACAAAATAATACACAGCGATAACGTAGAGGTCAACTCGGACAAACCAAGTACAAGTTCCACACACACCGTATATACGGACGGATCTAAGAACAAATACGGAGCTGGAGTAGGTATCTTCAGTCATACACTAAACATCGAAATCAGTCACCATCTAGATGCACATAATTCTGTGCTTCAGGCAGAATGTGCAGGGGTTACAGTAAGTGCCCAAGAACTCCTAACCAAAAACCTCAAGAACACAACCATACACATTAAAACAGATAGTAAGACACTCTTACAGGCACTAATCAAAAACACGACAAAATCCAAATACATTCTGGAATGTCACAAAACACTTAAACGTCTTTCAAAAACTAACAAACTTACCCTTTCCTGGGTTAAAGGCCACGCTAACAATAAAGGTAACACAACAGCAGATGAACTAGCCAAGAGTGCCTCAAAACTAACCATTCAAGGCCCTACTCCACTAACAACAATACCATTTAGTGAATACAAAACATGGTTACACGAATTAACTATTAAAAAAATGAACTCACTGTGGGAAGCCAATAGCGACTGTCGTCAGAGTAAATTGGCCCTCCCAAAAACAAACAAACAACTAACAACAAAACTAATACGATTAAGTAGAACAAGACTCAAAACGGTGGTGGGACTAATAACAGGACACTGCCAACTAAATAAACATTTGTTTAATATAGGTATCACCGACAGCCCCCTATGTAGAGCATGTCTACAAGGGGAAGAAACACCGGCCCACATTCTACTAGAATGCTGCGAGCTCGAACGCCTGCGTAAAGAAAAACTAGGCCCCAGCGGGACGCTTCAGGAAATCATTCAGGACACCGGCAGCCTGCTTGACTACTGGGACGCCCTGGGGTGGACAGACTAACGCTTTCAGCACAAGCTCACGCACAACGGGCATTTACTGCCTAAGTGCGGAAACCAGCCGTGCAAAGAAGAAGAAGAAGAAGAATATACATAATATATACAATAAATTAATTACAAGAACTACCTACCTCGAAGTACTGCTTCATACTTACTTATTTTTACTAGTTTAAAAAAATTAAGTTATTATAGTATATTAAGAAATAAAAGTACCACAAAATATACTGTACAACAGTAACCTGCAATAAGCAATTCTCTTAAAACAATTTGCGTAGCTCTAGACTAAAAAAATACAGTTTTCGTAAATAGTTTCGTAATTTGAGCTATTAAAGTAACATTACATTATCATTATTATTTTTTTATACATGAATATATAAGCAAAAACGTTTAAGGCAGTGGTATCAAGTAAAGCGCGGGTTCAATTACTTCGTCTCGTAATTCTGATGTTTTGATATGCTTATCCTTTTGAACTACGTGTCTAAGAGAGCCTTTTTAATGTATTTACGCATAACACCTGCAGATATACAGGTGGTGGTTATAATTAGCCGGTACGGTAGTTACTGGCCAGTACCTCCGCCTAGTAGTACTAGTAGTACTAGTTCCGTACTTAGCGCCGAAGCTCCATGTCAGAGAGAGATCAACAAATCTTTAAAAATTATGTAAAGTCGAACAAACCGCACTTAGACATCGTGATGTACTATCACCTACTGCCCCTCGTTGCGACACAGTTAACGAAATAAGAAGTAAATAATCTAGCACAATCAACCCTTATATATTTTAAGAGTCACAATTTACTTAATATTTATTATAGCATTATAATTTGTTGCTGTGCTTTTAAAATATACTTTTTGTGAGTAACAAAGTGCTATTCGTGACTCTTATTTCTCAGTAATCTTACACTTTCAATGATATCGCAACACCATACAATAATTTGCTGAACTAATAAATGACAGAGCTCTGCACGATATTCAAGTATTTTTTTACTTAGCAGCAACATGATATAAATCTAATCGAATGAGTTATCATAAAATGAAGAAATACTTTATTGCTATGAAGTACTGTTATTTTTAATTTATTATTTTTAATGTACAAAATTTACTTAAATTCTATGAAATATCTTATTTTGTGATCGAACAAAGAATAATAAATACGTTCCTATTTCTAAAACTTAATTCATAATCCAATAATATAATATTCTAATATCAATGGGTCAGACCTCAGACCCTTACGGTTTTCTCGTAGAGCAGTATCAGTACACACGTTTAAATTGTCGCGCGAATTTGTAAATTCTAATATTCTGATAGGAATCCTAATGTCCTGATGCATACTTCAACATGCTAATTTAACATCCCATACATGATGGTTATCTGTATAGGTTGTGCAACAAAGACCGTTTCAGTCGCAAAATCTTATTAGAATTGAATCTAAATTATAATTTTCTACACCTAATGGTCAGCTCGAAAGGAGTATTGAGGTTTTGTCCTTATAAAGGTGTAAATATACTGTTATTGCCATTCGAATAATGTTATAACTTTAAAAGCAGAGGAATCTTACCAGTTTCTAGTATTTTAAAAACAATATTAAATGTGATTCGCAATCGTGTTAAAGTTACGGACCACCACAATGTTTATATAATGAGCATAAGCGACCAAAACAGGATTGAACAAAAATTCAAGCACCTAGCACGATCCGACTCATATTTGGCCTTCTATTTCTTGTTTAACTTTACACACATCAAATTATCTAGTCATATTAAACTACTTACTTTTAACTTAGGTAGAACCTTACAAACATTTCTAGTTCCCGCGGGGCCCGCCCCCTTTTCTTAAAAAAATTACATCAAGTTCAATAGATACATAATGTATCTAATTAGTTTTGTATAAAGACATTATATCACGACTGTCATCAAAATAAAAAAAATCTGTTCATATTTATCCGTACAATACTTGACTGGTTTTCATTCATTCTTTATATCTGCCATTAGATTAGAACATTAATTGGCACTCGCATACTAACGGCACAGACTGAGTTACAGAATGCCACAATACTGTTAGCTTGTTGGGTGGGCACACGACATTCAGCAACATAGTCACGAGACTTACTCGTTGTATTTCATAAAAAATATAATCTTTAATAATTCCTATAAATAATAATAAAAAAACACTCAAAAGAAATTTCTAATTTCTTACAGGAAGTTATAACGTTGCGATAAATTCTAAGATTATAGCTATAAGCAAAAGCTACGTTACTTTTCTAGCTATTATTGATATGATGTTAGTCAATAAATATTAAAAGAATCGAGAAAAAGCAACCACACCTACGAGTATGTTATTAATACAATATGCTTGTGTAAAAACTGAACAGCTATATCCGCGTACCAAGTCATTTTATCTAGTGTAATAAAAACGATTATAATTGTGGTGCTTAGTAGGTAGGTACATGTAATAATTATTTTTTTTAACAACAGTTTACAAAGCTTATGATAGCTGATGTAAAAAATGTTATATTTATTATTAGGAAAATAATCAACAATTGAAAATATTAAAGGAGATTTAGGATTCCAACCCGCTTCATTCGGGCTTAAATCGATATCGTGACTACTAGGCTAGGCTAAAATGTCTTAAACTATAAATAAATAAATATGTTGGGACGTTATTACAACAGCGCCATCTAGTTCCGTGCTAAGCTACGAAGCTTGTGTTACGGATACCAGATAGTTGATACTTGATATACTACACAAATAATTTTTAAATATATACATATTATAAATATAAACACCTATGACTGGAGTACAAACAATCGTGATTAGCAAATGAATTCCGCCAGCGGGACTCGAACCCGCGACCGCTGGCGCAGAAAGTAGGGTCACTACCAACTAAGCCAAAGGTGTCGTCGAAACTATGGGTTCAAACAAAAATAAACAATTTTTTCTATACAATTATCAATTGAAATTAGCATAACAATGAGCATGAGATTAGGACATCATAATAACATCATAACGGTACTAAGTGTTGTAACAATATCGAATCAACGTTACAAATCTGTAACCGCACGTTACGCATAAATATTTACAACATACGATAAGTATTATGATCGATTTTGCGAAACAAAATTGCAGTTTTGACAGTTATTTGATACGTATACATAAATGTAAATAAAAATAAAGTATACCTAATTCATTTCAAAGCCTTTATTATACTTTTGTTATAATATAAGAAAATTTTTTATAGGGATTATTAAGGCTTAAATTGATATAACTCAGACACGGTAGGATATTAAACAGCATTCATATAAACTAAAACAGGTCAAATAAATAAATCAAGTTATTAAAATAGACGTCAGGGTATAATAAATCAAGCAGTATCAGTAGCGAATCTTATGAAATAATTCTTTGTGCAGATGAATAGAGTGTAGTGAAAGAGACTAATCAAAGTTGTAAATTAAACTCATTGCAATGAAGGAACTGGTCAGCAGTTATTTGAATGCTTAATTATATACATCATAATTAATAACGTAAATAGGCTGCAACATTTTTATTTTTTTGAATTTTTTACTAAAACATATTTTTTAAGAACTAAGCTAATTGCCTTTTATACGCTAACTTCAATATCCCACAGCTAGGCACAGACCTTCATCCAATGCGTGGGACAGACCAACAGAACAGGCTTATTGCCACGCTTTTGCGAATTATTTAATTTTTTTCGCGACGTTTTCGACGTCATGATTAATACTTACCTTAAATGTACCTAAGTAATATATTTTAATAATAATAAGAGAGAAAACTAGAAAAAAGCACCTTCTACGACACAAAGGGGTCAATTAAGCACACGTGAGAATACATTTCTTCAAATTAATATTTCACTGGAACGAAACGGCTATAAAACTTAATTTAATTAATGTGAATAACAAAACAGCCGGCTAAGTTATTAGCATGTTAGTGTGACCCTATAAATTTTACTGTGGCCTCATGAAACTACCGGGACATCTTATTCAATACGGTTACACTTAACCCCAGAGTTAAGGATTCGAACATGCAGCGCGAATCGATTTCCTTTAGTTTCGCATACACGGCCCCGTTCTCAGAGGAGATACAAACCCATGCAACGTATAGTCCGCATTTATCTATATATATATATATATATATATATATATATATATATATATATATATATATATATATATATATATATATATATATATATATATATATATATATATATATATATTTAATTATTACGTATAACTTGACTAAACACTTTACTTTAGATACCTATATCAAAAGGTAAAAGGTTTTAAACTTATTTTGAATACATGTATTGAACAGTTACTTGAAGTCGATCGATATTTCGAACTACGAGTATATCAGAGTAAGTAGGTACTTAGTGTAAGGCAAAATTTGTATGATAAAATTCGAGGTTAACTTATTACTTAAAAGAAATAATATATTGGCGATGATTTTACATCATGTACAAGGGTACAAAATCAAAATCAAAATCCAAATATTCTTTATTCAAATAGACTTTTAAAAGTTCTTTTGAATCATCACTCATTTTACATGATTAAACTTTAAATTTTAAATTAAATGTCAGTCTGTAAGTCTGGGACTTGGGAGCAAGCTACCACCGACTCGGAATGCTGTTCTGCCGAGAAGAGCCGGCGAGAAACTCAGCAGTTGCTACAGACACACACTGAAAATTTGATATTGCATACTAAGTAAAATATGATAAAGTATAAAACAAAATATGACTTATTTCAAACTTAATTTGCGGTATCTGTGTGTGACAATTCTTGTAATACTTAACCGTTTGACATTTGATTTCTGATTCGGTGTCAGGGTAATTGGAATATAATCGTGTTTCACGATATCAGACAGAATAAAACATACTACAGTTTACTACTACAATGTTCTATCTCAGATTGTTTTACACGTTTCTATGCTACCTATAGTTATTGATATAAGTTTAAGTTATTACATATTTGTGTGTATATATATATATATATATATATATATATATATATATATATATATATATATATATATATATATATTTAATTATTACGTATAACTTGACTAAACACTTTAGATACCTATATCAAGCAGAATAGTACCTTCAATGTTAAATTTGTAGAAACCATGAGTTTATGATTCATAAGCGCTTAAGTCATTAAACGGTCCGTGATTTAAGAACACCTAAATTATTTTTATTAATATCTATCCGGACTTTGTAAAATAAGCTAAAGTAATACACTAAATACGCCCACTTTCGTAACCGGCTATTTCTTTCTGTAATGTGAGAGACGAGACCCACGCATTGCAAAAAGCAAATGAAGTAATTGAATACATTTGACAATAAAGATTTTGAATGTGCTAATAAAATAAATACATATTTAAACTAGTTTTTGATTGCGGCTTCACTCTCGTCAAAAATGGAAATATTTTGTTAATCCAGATTATATACTTTCTCCCTTCCATACTTCACTCAAACTCGTTAAAGGTAAGCGAGAAAAAGTAACAAACTGACAAACTCACAAATTAATTTACGCATATTTTGCATTAATAGTAATAGAGTGACACGTGTATTATTTATGTAATTTTAATTAAGCATTCAACGACTTACAAAGTATGTCACTAAAGACTTATTTATAAAACAGTATGGGTATTTTTAAAATATCTAGTACACTAAATGCTATGTTCAGTTACCTACAGAGTTAGCCGAGTTCAGCTATTAGCATAACTAGAGAAGCGCGGGCGCAGGTGAGCGGTTAACGGGACCGCATATCGATGACGCATCTATTGCCCATCTATTTCAAATTCACCTTTATCGAAAACTGCTTAAACGCCATTTTAAGTTAAATTCATAATATTTATATAAGGTTATTACACGTATCCAAAAAGTAGTTATAGACTGCCTGGCGTATGTCAGATTTTATAGGCAGAATAAATGATGTACTTGTCGATCGATCGATCAAAATTATATAATACATACATGATTTTGCATATTATCGATTTTGTAATACAATAAATAAAATGTAACAAACCGTCACACGTTAAATAGTAAATACTTCCGTTTCGACTAACGTGTAATTGATTTACATTTTTCCTTGAAGTAAAACGCTTGCAATAATAAAAAACACTTAAAGCAATGATTGAGTAAATATCTTAAAATTTTAAAAATCATAAGATCTTAAAATTCAAAATCTTATTTTTTTAAGAATAATTACCTTCTAAAATAAATATAGACTTATAAGCTACATTTATATAAAGTTTCATAAAAATCAATTCATTACACCTCAAACATACATCCATGTCAAATCACAAACTTTTGCGAAATAATATAAGTGAGATAAACGATTTCAAAACATTGTTATAATACATTTGAGTTTTTTGTATCAAAGAGAATATTGAATAATGAAGAGTAATACATAATAATAACAGATATAACAGATAAAGTACCTCAGAAAGCGAAATTCGTGATCTTGAAAGTGAGTTCAACTATTATTCACAAGCGTTTATAAAATAGCGTAACTAATGTGCTACATATTTGGACGTTACATGACTTTGTTACGTATTTTCACTGATGAGTGATTTTCGTAAATAAACGGCAATTTGTATAAAATGTAGTCCATTAGTTAAGTGAAAAAATATTCAATAATAGCAAAATATACAGTAATTAGTAGTCTTTATTAATTATGATATTACTTAAAAAGGTTAAACATAAACTTTAATGTTTCACCAATAATCAGAAACCAAATTCTTACATTTTACATATTATCATGCCTTGTGACTTTGTATAGTCTTCCTAGATATATTTATGGGCTATCCATCACTAAAGAAAATTTTCTATTCGAACCAGTAGTTCCTGAGTTGAAACAAGCAAACAAACTCTTCAGTTATATCATCATATTGGCAAAGCGATAGCGATAACATTATTTTAAAAAATGACATGTGGCCTATTGTATTTATTTTTTTATTTAAAAACCTAACCACTACTTCTTGAAAGTCGGTCAAAAATACACGATTTTTAAGTACCTAATATCCATTATTAACACAAACCGGATGGATTATTTTTTCTTATAATATGTTCTCGTTTAACTTGCGCAAGGCACATGTCACGAATTTGCCGTTTTCAAAACTTGGTTTACATAAAAGAGCGACACTAACTCGCGGCACCGATTTGCGATATGGTTTAACGGTAGTTTACAATACATAATATCTTGTTTTGTAACCAGTTCAGTTTAAAAAGCATGATGTTTTTATGAAGAAAATAATATGCCTGCTATAATAGCAATTTTTAAGTACTTTTCGTAAATTCAAAATTTATGTATGTAAATTATTAATAATATTTTTTCATTGAATTGAAAAGAAAGCATTTCGTGGCTATATATCGTGATAAAAGGAAAAAATTTGCAAAAGAAAACAAACAAAAGATTAGAGTGACATGACAGACATCAGACAATAATGCACCAAGATCTATGTCAGATCCTAATTACTCAGAATGGTTCCTTCAGTAGTTTGCAGGATAATAGCTATAGGTACTATACTACATGCGTAAGACATACATTTACTCTAGAGCCTTGCCTGTAAGCTCCCATTAATAATGAGTAGAACAAAGCGAATGCTCTTCTGAAGCGCAATATTGAACGCGGATGCGGCATTCGGCGCCCAACACAGTACTTGACAACAAAAAGGCGTGTACTTCATAAATATGAGAAAGGTTAAGCGATAAGCTTTAGTAAATACATTTGAAGTAAAGTAATTGATTAATGATAGAGATTGGAAAAGGTCTTAAATTTAATTTTGAATACATGTATTGAACAGTTACTTGAAGTCGATCGATATTTCGAACTACGAGTATATCAGAGTAAGTAATTAGTGTAAGGCTAAATTTGTAAGATAAAATTCGAGGTTAACTTATTACTTAAAAGAAAACAATATATTGGCGATGATTTTACATCATGTACAAGGGGACAGAAAATTTGATATTGCATACTAAGTAAAATATGATAAAGTATAAAACAAAATATGACTTATTTCAAACTAAATTTGCGGTATCTGTGTGTGACAATTCTTGTAATACTTAACCGTTTGACATTTGATTTCTGATTCGGTGTCAGGGTAATTGGAATATAATCGTGTTTCACGATATCAGACAGAATAAAACATACTGCAGTTTACTACTACAATGTTCTATCTCAGATTGTTTTACACGTTTCTATGCTACCTATAGTTATTGATATAAGTTTACGTTATTTCATATTTGTAATCGCTGAGCTGTACGAAAATATTAAAACTATTAATGTAGGTAAAACATAAAGCTTGCTGAAAACTTCTTATAACAATAATGAGCTTTAGTGGGCTTATTACTATTTTTAGTAATAAGCCCACAATAGAGGGTAAGTTAATAGTGGTGTAATTAATAGATATTTAACTAAGATGTTTAAATGGATAATATATAGCTATATTTATGTATGGCCATTTATCATTTAGTAAAATCTTTAAATGAACAAATAAATTCAATGTATGAACTTACAATATCAAATATAAGCAGTATTACACCAAGAAAGGCAATCGGCATTCACACAAGAGCTCGCCAATCACAAGGAAACACAAAAACATCTCGCAACGTCATCATATGTTGCACAGTAATAAAAGCTAATGTATGTTTTGTGAGCAGTCAATGTAACGCCTATTCTATGTCAATCTGTCTTCAATACATCCTCTTGTTCAATTTCTTAGCTTCGATGGTTCTCACGTATGGAATTTAAACAAAAACAATGTTCTAATAAGATTTATACACCTTTAGATAAGTCAATCGCAACTCAAAGTTCTTTATAACACTTATATTTTACACCTTAAAAGGCTTAACTCATTGACATTCATTGAATTAATACTGTTGATGAATTACCAAATTAACATAATTCACATCTACTTCCAATAGAAAGGGAATGTGAGATAATATTTTAAGAAGTTCAATAATTCTATAAATTCTCGATAGCTATTCTACATTTCCGGATTGATTTAATGACGAGTATGCTTTATGACATGACTAGTCTAACTGGATACGATACATATTTAACTCAAGCTATAATTTATAAGCATTCATTATACCTGCGCAAGAAATTATAAATGCAGACCTTAATATTTAAAGCATAATATATTAAAGATTTATCATTTCAGTAAAATAGTAAATCAATGCAGTAATCAGATTAAAAAAATTAAATATTTCGTAACTTATCTTTTCTCATTAGACTTAATTAATTTGACAATAATTAATGATACTTTTAAAATATGATTAAGTGGGCACAAGCATACTTATGCTAATCAAAATTTTATTATAGCAGGCCTATGATATTAACAAACTTCGTTAAGAAGTGTTGAGTTTCTGATAAACGCTTAATAAAGCTTATTTTTATCTCTATTTACGTTTTCCTATTGACTTTTAATCTTCTACTTCACGTCAACTGGAACAATATTGTAACCTATCGTCATTTAAAGGACCTGGGGTTTGTGAAAATTAATAAAAAAGACAAATATGCACACATATGCATTGTACGTATTGTACTATATTTCAGTTAAGTATTTCTTAATCACAATGTAATCTAAATATAATTAAAAGCAAAAGGTTAGTTACTCACTCATCAAGTTATTTTGAAAACCGCTAGACGTATAAAGACAAATTTGGCAGGGAGGTAGTTTATAGTTAGTAGACGTCCGCTATGATCCGGATCCGTCCGCGGATTTTGCCACAGGGCCGGATTAAGGACGAAGGCAAGTTTGAATGAAAGTTCTTAATTTTTGTGCTACGAACTTTAAATTTAGCACCTAGGGACGAACACGAGCGAATCGAGGGTGAGTCGCTAGTGTATTATAAAAATCAAAATAAATAATAAGAAAGCAGAAGCTCTCATTTATATTTTTAACTTTAAATAAAAATCGACTATAATAATTAACGTTTATAAAATGTAATGAAATAATAAACCGTGAAAATTTACACTAAAGAATGACTATAAATTTCCCATACTATAGTACTTATTAGGTAAGTGAGACTATTGGCTAAACTAAATGGCTTTTAATGCAAGAGCTGGCTAATCTCTGCGATCTTCGGAGAAACTGTCGCTTTAGGCGAAATGTCCTTTAGTAAATCACGCGACCCTAGAGTTAGAATTAAAATTTTGAAAAAGTGTTTAAATATACACTTGAAAAAGAATAAAACGTACTAGAAGTAAATGTTTATATATAAATGTAAATAAAAACAATACGTGTACTCTATGAACTTGAAATAATAATAATAATATAAACCACGGTAAAAAATTCGAAGCAGGATAGCGAGATAACTTTTACAATTGAAAAATATTAATTAAAATATGTCATGCTATT
The DNA here is from genome assembly GCA_951802675.2 of Boloria euphrosyne. NCBI lineage: Eukaryota > Metazoa > Arthropoda > Insecta > Lepidoptera > Nymphalidae > Boloria > Boloria euphrosyne. The sequence continues at coordinate 5,058,979 of OX637881.1, forward strand.
CTTTTAGGATATTATCGGGGATTTATTATTGATTGTAACAGACATCGCCTACACATAATTTAAAATAAAGAATAAAATTGTAGATAGGTACTTTCTGTAACTAGTATACTACCAAAAAGCTGAGCTTTGTGAGGGCTCTCGTAGTTTTTCTAACGGGTAATAATGTTACAGCGATGTTAGCTCTTTGGTTTTCTAACAGATGGCGTTAGTACTATAATAACATTCTATCTAATGAACACAAAATTGTTACTGTTCATTTTTTAATGGTTATAAAATTATATTTTTTAACAGTTAACACATCTAGATATGAAGGTTAATTACTATGTTAAAGCACAAATCTATAGGCGTGATAGTTTTTCGGTAAAGTGTACCACAAAATTCTCAGGTTGTGGGATAGGTTAGGGCTCACTTCGCTCGCCCCAATAATTATTAATTATCTCTGAGACATATAAAACTTTAGTGCCTATGATTGCTGTAAAACATTCGAGATATCGTGAACCAAAAATCATCATAATTAATTCTGAAAAGATTCACTTACATTGTCAAAAATTGGCGTAAATCTACGAAAGTACTGAACATCGACTTTTTTCTCACTATTCATTTTCCCTTCCCTTTACTGCAAATTAGAGCTTTTGGAGCTGAAAGACGTTAAACATAAGTACCATTTTCGTTGACAGTATCTTCCGTATTCATTTTTGCTATAAGTATAATATTAAATTTATGACCGAGATATTAAAATAAGCTGCTATTTATTTTGTATTGACAACTTGCAGCGGCCACTTATCTATGGAACTAATGTTTCCCATAAACTGTAATGTAGCACAGTAGTTTAAACGCATTTAAATATAGACCAGAAGTGTGAAAATACGGAAGCTGTGTGCAATTTTTATTTCCACTCTTAACTTTTAAAGCTACTATTTATTATATATTTCTGCCTAATATAACATTTGCTCTTAGACGTAAAATATAACATTTATAAGTTTAAAGTTAAATACATACAATGTTATTTAAAAATTGCATGAAATTAATGTATACAAAACAATAATATAAAAATAACAAAAATAAATACATTATATCAGAACAATGACAATATAAATCTATCTGTACGGGATGGGTGCACCAGTAACAAAGATTAGGGGACATATAAAAGATTCAATATTATAATTAATATATAATAAGTATTAAGTTTGTATCGTTATTTCACGTTATTTCCCAACGATAATAAGGAAAACAAAGGTAATTTTGTGGTCTCTAAACATTACATAACGTTCACGACTTTAAGCGCATAACCAAGCAATAAATATTGACTAAGAAAAAGTTAAACTTTATAATGAGGTTTAAATCATTTATTAATCAATTTTGATTTTTTAATTAATGATTAATTATGTCCAATTACAAGTGTTTTATTAGAAGATCGTCTTTTAAATTTCGTTAAGTTTAGAATATCTACCTTCAAGAAAAAATAAAAATATTGAGGAAAACACAAGCTTTGTAGATAATATATATTATACAATAATACACAATTATTGTGGACACCTACCTACAAACTACCGTGTATTTCATTTAAATAATTTCCATACTAGGTAAGAGGTATACAGTAACACTAAGATACCATGCACTTGCTAACTAGCTAAAAAGCTTAATAGGCGGAAAATATCCTTCGAAACTGTCAATTATTTTAAGACATTTGCGTTGTATTACCGAATAGTTTCCTGTTTCTTAACAATTTAGGAATAACGAAATGTCAGCTCATTATGTATTCCATAATAACACTGAATTGTGCATCTAACGATCTGGTGTTTGCGTGCGAAATCTACTCATCTGCTTGTAATTCTTGTGAAACCTGTGACCCTTGGTACAAGATGGCGGTCTCACTTTCGAAGCCTTAGAACAAAACATAGATATGAAATATTAGATTGAATCTATAAGCAGTTATTTATATATATATATATATATATATATATATATATATATATATATATATATATATATATATATATAACTACACAGCATATATTAAAGTATAGGAATACTATATACAGGATAGAAAAGCATGTAGGACTAACATTACTGTAAAAAAGGACGATTACGATCAATAGCATTTTATAACTGAGAAATCGGTGAATATACATAAAAACATATGTACAGTGGAACATATAACATCCTCCTTTTTTGAAGTCGGTTAAAAATACACACTGAATTTTTTTTATATCTAGGTAAGTATTTTAAATGTACATAATGAAATCTCTTATGTACTTTGGATCTTAAATCGTTTATTTACGTATTTATATAAGAAATAACATTATGTAACCAGCTCCAACTTCCCATTTTTACAAGCTTTTATTTAACTTGTATAATATTATTATGGTCGATAAATCATAATCACTATAACGTAATTACATCCTTTCCGTTCGTATTTTGCGGACACATCCCACAGCGCAATTACCACTTCTATTATGTTTCAGAATCTGCGTGTTAAACTGACTTTTACTTTCCTTATCCAATGGATTGTACATGCTATTCTATTTGGGTGTATTGCAATCGGTACGGTATATTATAGAATATGTATAATATGTATCTATAGTATAATATAATCTTATTGTAAGAGATATATTTTCGATTTCGACACTTTCGTCGATCTGTGTTAAAAATATAAATTAATTACCCTTCATCTTAAAGTTTAAGCAAAAACATTAATTTAATAGCATATTTTTAAGTATTAAAAGAGATAAAATGTAATCATATCCGCAATAACTTCTTAAATTCATTATGAAAAAGCTGTGAAAAATGATTTTTTAAGTGCATGTTGACTTTCAAGGATTCTTGTAAATCCTCTTTTTATAACGTTTGCAATATTAACGGGTTATGTGTGATCTTGAGACGCCCCATTAAGACGGGGAAACTTTTGTTGGGTATTATTGGTTAGTACTAGCATTTCTAGCCAGTGAGTCGTACATAACCACTGTATGTGTACAGGTGCTATGTTTAAATGTATTTTCCAACATTAAAAAGGCATACTATAATATGACATAAATAAATTAAACAAAATAATATACATGTATGCCTGGAGGATGGAGGGCACATGCCTCCTTCAATACGAGGGGGATCAGGCCATAGTCCACCGCGCTAGCCTAGTGCGTGTTGGCAGACTTCACATGTCTTTCGAAAACTTGGCAGGTTTTTCTAAGACACAAAGGTTTCCTCTCGATGTTTTCCTTCACCGTAAGACAAGTTGTGATCATTTTAGAAAATGATTCGCACATGAAAACATCAGAGATGCGAGACACGGATTTGAACTGGCATCACTTGGTTATCCAAGCGAGAGCGTTACCACTGGGCCACCACCATATATTATACATTATACATGTATTATGAAATTTAATTTTTTTATCTCAATAGTGACAGATATTAGAATAAAAAATGATTTATTTACAACATAAACATTTCGTTATCTTATAGCGTCGCTTATAAGAAATGGGATGCGATTATCTTCAAGATGAACTCTTGTTTGTATTATGTTCGAGCGGTCAAGAAGTAGGACTCGCTTTCTACTTAAGTTAATAGCCCGCATATGATAATATTGGTGATAACCGTAGAAACCTTTCCGTGCATTATCAGGCTAATCTTTTGTTAATATGCATACATAAACCTTGTTGGCGATGTTACATAACTTGCAAGAATTTAATCAGTAGCTTAGATAAATGTTATACCTACTTACACTAAGTACATGCATATTTTTTTTAAAGTTAAATTTTGTCATATACTTATACCTTATAATATCGATACTTTAATTCGCAAAACGGTTAACTTCTAATATTTTACCACATCACCACACATTTTAGCACTTTGGAAGTGTCTCTCGCGCAAATCATTCAGTTTAGAAAAAAATGATATTAGAAACCTCAATATCATTTTTGAAGACCTATCCATAGATACCCCACACGTATGGGTTTGATGAAAAAAAATTGAATTTCAGTTCTAAGTAGGTATGGGGACCCCCAAAATGTATTGGTTTTTTATCTATTTTTGTGTGAAAATTTAATGCGGTTCACAGAATACATCTACTTACCAAGTTTCAACAGTATAGTTCTTATAGTTTCGAAAAAAAGTGGCTGTGACATACGGACGGACAGACAGACATGACGAATCCATAAGGGTTCCGTTTTTTGCCATTGGGCTACGGAACCTTAAAAACTAAATAAAATAATATGTATCTAATACGTACCTAAAACTTTGACAATTACCCAATTAAAATGTCAATTTTTTCATTGTTAAACAAAAAAGGCACATGTATATTGTCACGCCCTAAATATACCGACATACCACACCAGTAATCCACTGAACAGGGGAAATGGAGTTCACGGGCGGTGACCCGGCAAAACGTCAGGTAGCGTAACGCCTCTTCAATATCATATTCTATAGATGAATCTGTTGATTTTGAGCTAATACAACCAATTTCCCATAAATTGACCGGGATAGACACCATCGAATCTTACAAAAATAGAAGACTTAAGAAAGATTTTTGTTAAGATTCATACAACACATAAAGTACCAACTATAAAGTTCATTTACCTGAAGGCATTAACCGAATATGGCAGCCTTGCAGCTACTTGTGTTACAAATTTGAAGAAAGAGCAAAAAAACCTTGTAAAACAGGAATAAGTGATGGCTAAAAACGGTGTTTAAAGTTAAAAATAAATTTAACTTTAAGTAAAATGTCAATAAAAACATGGTGAGAGATACAAGTGTCATACGATATTATCCTTGGTTAACGTGGAATGCATGACAAGTACATCCACACATGAATCGCCTGTTAAAAGGCAGATTATGTCTCAGGATACGAATATGTAATTCTAAGCAGTAAGACTATTTCTAGGACTCTCATGTACATTAGCACATTTTGAGAAAATTATTTCAATGAATGAAAAATGTATTAAATTGTCATATTTATTACACCAAGCACGATTTTAAAGTTTTCAACCGTAATTACTGTTGTATGCTTCCCAAATCAAAGTTAAATTTATAACAGCAATTATAAAGATCTATATCTAAAATTGTCTAATATCAACTGTAAGCATTATGAAACGCGTGATTTTGCCAACTATTCGCATTGTTTATAAAATAATTTGATAATTTATCTCAATCGGATTTCACAAAAGCGCTAAATAACTCTAAAGATACAATAACTGTTTGCAATCATAGAATAACGTGCATTTTGAGGCAACTTTGTTATTGGGTGCTAAAGGTTGATAGAAAATTGTATATTATATGAAATATAATTTAATCCATTGATCGTAAATTCAGCTTACTTAAAGGACCTATTTCATGATATCGGCATTAAGCATATTAGAACGATTTAATAACATATCATGAATGATTACTAAAACTAATATAACGCTCACGTTTTACGAATACGGAACAATTAGGCTAATAATATATTAGGTACAGTTAAATGTTAACACAAGTTTGAGCAATATTAATTTAAATTTATTTTACATCAAGCTTAATGTGAAAGCTGTAACCGTAAAGTGATAAAGTTCACGCGATTTTTGAATGTAACATATTTTGCTGTCGGTCTATACCTGTAACATAAATTTTGTTTCGCAAAATATTTCAAATTGTTAATTTCAATAATGTAATAATTAATAAATGAACATTTTAAAAAAAACATTTTTTTCGAATTTTTTACAGAATTATTTTGATTTTTTTCTGACGTTTCGAATACTTTAAAGCTATCATGGTTACGGGAGTGTTCAAGATTCGCGTAAATCTAAGTTACGTAATCAATGAAATTGGGTACATCCCCCTTATGTTTACTACTTTTAGCTTATTTGTAATTCAATTGTATAATCATTTTTATTCTTATTTTACATACCAAAATGTCATTGTACTAATATTTCTAGGAAAGAAAATCTGTTCCTTACCTGAAAATAAAGAAAATACACATTTTTCAATCATAATTTATAGTTTATCCCAATATTATACATAATATTAACACAACTTAGTATAAAGTTAAATTGGGGTTACGAGATGCAAGCGGCGAGAATAATTTATTTTAAGATAATTCTAGTATCATAACGGTTTAGTTCCCATAAAGCTGCGCAATGGTCTAGATAATACTTAATAATATACAAAATAATGTAGGTACTCACCGCAAACCGCGGCTTTACAGAGCAACCTGCTCTTCTTACAATATATTTTTTTTAATTTAGATCACCATGTTCATTTTTGAATTATTTATTACTGTTTTACTGGTCTTAGCATATGTGAAAAACTTTTAAAATATGTCATACTAGTAACTAAATTGTACAACTTTGCAAATAATAAAAGTATTTTTCAAAAATAATTTTAAATAAAGTGAAGTAAAATTAACAAAAGTAAAATAAAAAATTAAAGATTTACTGAACTATTTTTTGCATTGAGACTAAATTTTGCTATACTTAACTATGTACATATTAGGGCGCCGCGCCGTGAACGCGGAAGCAAATGAGAAGCCCGAAGGAAATCTGATTACTGGCGTCAACCTCAATCGTAAAACACAAGAAGTATGCTAAATACCATTATTACACAACATAGTCGACTTTACTTAAGTAAATTTCATAAAGAAATTTTTGTAATAGTTATGTTATTGAAACATTAGAAAACAAACAATACACAAGCCTTACCGTATTTCTTTTATTACAGTTCCTAGTAGATAAATCTTGAGGTGCACATTCAAAAAACTACTCTTGCTTTAACGAAAGCTGATATAAAGTAATAATAGAGAACCAATTCTGCTATTTAAATAAAAATGTACGTATTTAAATATGAAGTGCGAAAACGTGGTTTTTCTCCAATACAAAAGGTATTAGATAATGCAAACCCTATCGCATACCTTTGCGTAGTTGTAACGCCTATCAACGGAACTTTAGTGTGAAAGTCACGACCTGAAGATGTGAATCATCTACGTGACGTATTTTAAATAATTAACGGCAAGACAAGAAGGTCGAAAGGTCTTCACATCCTATTATTTTCGATTTTGATAAATTAATATTAGTGAAACTTATATTATATGGGGCGATATGATATAATTAAATAACCTTTCTAAACCTTTTTACCCTCTTTTCTAAATATTCGCGTTATACCTTACAGCGGTACACGTCTTAGTAGGTGGTATATTATCTGTGTAGTCCATACTTCATTGCAGTAACTGGATTTATTTCTCGTACATAGCGAATCTTGGTATGAACGAATAAGGTCTAGCAGTGCATTTAGTCAGACAATATTCAATGGGGGGCCACCATCCATCACTCAATGGCTTTTAAAAGATAGGAGTCACTATGGTACGTCTATTCCGCAAGGGAAAGTGTGTGAAGTAAATCAAATGTTCTTAAAATAAGAACAAACACTATCTAAGACTGATCTCTTGTATTGTCTAACTTTGATTAAAAACTAATCAATGTCAACATTTTTTATAATCAGTTTTACGAAATATATATGTAGAGATTAGAACGTCATACAAACTGTTTTAATTCAAATGTATATAATTTAAAAACTATTTAAGTATGTATTTATAAAATTATAAAATATTAAAAGTAATAACCTAATTTTGAAGAACAGAAAGGTATAAACCTAATGAGAACCTGTGAGAATGATTTCACACAATCTAAGAAAAAGCTATCACAGCGAGAATGCGATGCCACTAGCTTCCCTGACGCAGCAATCCATGACCCAAACTCTTGACCTCAAAATCTACTGCTTCCTTATTAAATAGATACTAGACTAGCAACTGTCATATAAGTAGGGGTTAACCAATAATAATTCATGAATAATTGAGATGAGTTTTATAAAGCAAAACGTTCACATTCCCACTTGCATATGTCCTGTCAATGCATTTCCACACGTTGAAAGCGCTTATTAACTCGGCGAGCCGTTACGATGGCGTGGGAGATCTAAACAAAACAGCTACCTACCATTCAAACACATAAATAATTTACTGCTAGAATTGCAAATGTAAAATGTCTTTATTTATTTAACCCTTAGACCTAAAGGCACTTTGTTTTAGGCCCGCGATTATATCTCAATTCTATAGTTTGAGTACTTATTCACTTGCGAGACGGCAAAATAATTCATTTACATCTAAAACTATGCTTTCATATAAACAGCATACATGCTTTGAGCTTTACACAGTTAAGTCTATGAAAAGCGAACCTTTAAAACTTCTATTACAGAGATTCGCAACGCAAAGTAAAGAGGAACGCATCAAGCGACCTATTGTTCCAACTGATGATTTGATTGAATGAGGGATAGCGTGCCAGTAACGTGGGAGAACCAAGAATGTAGAACATGTGAATGCCAGTTAACAATGTTTATAGTAAATTAGTTTTAATACCTATTCCATTTATATTTACTAATAGTAGTTAGTTCTAAGAGGCCACGTTGATATTAATAAATTCTTGGGCCACCTGTTTTATTTCATTGTGAAATATCAAATAATGCATTTTTTGTAAGCTATCATTAGTATGTAAAACAAAGCCATAAGATTGATGTAAGATTTCATAATTATAAAAACTAAAAATAGGGTGCAGGTATGTAATTCAAATGGTAATTTTGGTGCATTAAAAGTTAATGACCTGACGACGACGACGACTGTATTATTGCAAACAAATGAAACGGGGTAAATCAAACAAAAGTTTCGAACCGGCTCCAGAGTCAGGCATATGATGTTACGGAGATCAGCCCACATCCGGAGTCAGTGACGCATGCATATCGGATGACAGCTGCTCTACGATGCTATAGGTATCCTTTTTGTATGATTAGGTTTCAGAACGACTTTATTGTAAAATTTTTCATTTATTATTATCTTAATATTTTCTTAAATGAAACTACCATTTCGGATTTTGTCGCGGATTTATTTTGATAATTTGTTCCCGACGTTTCGAATGCTTTACAGCGATCATGGTCACGGGAGAGACTAAGGTATTTGACGTCTCAGGTTTATATACTTGTTATACTTGTAGTTTCATTTATAATATCATTATATTTTTATATCAAAAAATATTAAGTTATATTGTAATGGATATTAAATACTATTTTAAATTACCGCCTTTTTGAATACAGATAAAATATGCAATTTATACGAAGCTTAACTATAGTAAAAGATAAACTATTGTGAAGGCAACATTAGATTACGTTTTGATAGAGACATTAAAGTTAATACAGTGAATCTAAGCAAAGTCGTTTCAATTTCCCACGCCTACCCGTGGCACGATCTCATTTTTTGTGGCCAAATTTTAACCAAGTGCTCCATAGCCGGCAGCTACCCAGGTTTCACTGTAATAATGATAGGGATCAAAACAATTATTTTGAAATTTTATCACATCGCCCATGTCTGTTATGGGTGTGTCTGGTATAGCAAAAGCATTCACATACAAACTTATAACTTTTAATTTAGATAATGATCAATCTGTGAAACTTTGCGGCTTACTTTTTAGTTTAATAATTTACTTAATTCATTTTGTAAAATACCGACGACACTTTTTATTAATACTTATTCTTCTTACCGCTAAAAGATTCTTAATTAACTCATGCAAATGGAATCGATAGTCTAATTTGGTTCTTCGTTAGCAAAAGCGAAAGTCTCGTGGCGATTGACACGATTCTTCCTGTATACATTATAATGACCAAGAGTAAAGGTACTAGAGCAGATATAATCAGTAATGGTATAAATAATTGCAAAATTGAATTGTTGGAAAATATCAATGTAGAGGTTGTTTCAATTATTATTACTAATATTAATTTTCTTATCAGCAACTTAATCCTATTAGTTTAGCAAGTTAAAGGCAACGGCTTTAACAAGATTTAGTTGAACATGAAAACGAGTGAAGTGGTTATATCGGACAGTTCGGTTACTTACTGACACCTTTTATAATGAATCTCTATTGAAGACTTAGCGGTGTTAGTAGACAAAAGAATATGATATTAAAAATTGATTGTCATAGTATGAGCACTACTTTATCAGATTCATTAAGCCTAAGGAAATCAATGGTTCTTTAACAGTAATTACTAAGACTTTAATGGTTTAAGGTCTTCAAGAATTGAAAAATCCTATCTTACAAATTACAACAATCATTGCAAAAGTACAAAAAAATTAAATAGCTAGGAATACTTACCAAAAAAACAAGAATCATTGTTAAAGAAAAATAAATTGCAAGCTTTTTAAGCTTTCAATTTGCACCCGATTATTATGAAACACGATTTTGAAAAAACTACAATACTTTGATAAACCTTATTTCTTAGTCCGTGTGGGTTTTGTGTCGCATTTAATACACAAAAGACTATAGGTCGAGGTTGAGATACTCGTACAAGGGGCAGGGATACGGCACGGTGCGCATTCAAATTTCAAAGAAGCCGCAAGATAGGCCCGTTGTGGACAGGAAGCGGCAACGGGAAATCAGATTTGATAGCCAAAACAGTTTTTATTAAGATGTACTGACTCCAAAAGGCACAAGTTTCTTTGTATGTAAAGAAAAACCTACAATTTATAATTCATTTTTTGACCGACTTTAAAAAGGAAGAGGTACTCAAGTCGTGTGACTTATTATGTATGGATGTTACGTTTGGACCAATGACTATATTTTTTGAATCGAATGGGGAAATGCTATTTTAAGACGGTTATTATAGATATATATCTAAAAAAATAAAATCTATGAAAACCTTATAATAATAAAATACTCCAATTAAACTAAATTGACCATGCTTTTAACATTTAATTAATTGTTAGTAACTGGTAATACTAGCTTATGTAAAGATATGAAAGGTGGCCATGTAGTCTTTGTCAAGGTTAGGTCACCGATTTAAAATGAATTCAATCATATTCATTGTTAAATTGGTCCTGTGGCCATGACTCAAGATCATTTAAATAAATTATAATATTTATTATTATAGATAAAAACAATATTTTACTGTTTAAATAACGTTCAGAAGTATAGTGGTTTAAAATATTAAGGTTTGTTTTTTATACAATACGAGTATGTTAAAATATAGCAAAGATAACTCCAAGAAATTATCAAAATGAATTTAATTTATAAATGTGTTTAAAAATTTATGGCAGTGTGTTTAGAAATTTATGGCAGAGATAGCCCAGTGGTAACGAGCTCGCTTGGGAAACCGAGTGAAGCATGTTCAAATACCGGGTCTCGCACATCTAATATTTTCACGTGCGAATCATTTTCAACATGATTCCAACTACGGTACAGAAAAACATCGTGAGGAAAACTGCACGTCTGAGAGAGCCTAAGCCTAGAAAGACGTATGAAGTCCGCCCACACGCTGGCCAGAGTGATGGACTATGGCCCGATTCCCTTGTATTGAAGGTAGTCCCGTGCCTATAGTGGGACGTTAAGAAGGGCTAAATACAATTTAAAAATAATTAGATTCTCAATTTTGTAAGAAATATACTATTCATCAAACCACATTCAACGCAAGCTCTTTGCAAATAACAGGGGAATATCGAGAAATAATGCTTCTTGTATAACAATAAAGATAGTGGGACATCGAAATCATGAAATAATTTCCGCATTACGTGTTGAGGATAAGGAAATTGCTTACAAAATTCACTCCTATTTTAGAATCTTGTGGCCTTAATGTTCCTGGAATTATGTTTGTTTGTTCGTGTAAATGTCGATAGTTAACATTAAAGGTCAGGCGTAGTCTACGTGCCGCTGTGGAACTATAATATGTAAACTTTTTTGAATCCATTGACTATTTTTATTGGTAGGTATTAATTATTAAATAAGTAATATTGATATTGTTTTAATTACTTATTTAAAGATATCTTGTAACTGTATATAAAAAGCCTTCCTAAATCAAGTGTATTTTTTCTTAGTTGGAGGCAGCCTACGATAAATCTTGAATCGACGAACTGTAAACGACGAGTAATTGCCGTCAGAACAGATTATTTCCGTTGCTTAACTTATTTCTAACCGAATGAAAGCGTTAACATGTGCCTTGGGGAGAGTTGCTTGAAATAAAATTTATAGTCATTTTAACAATAATAAATTAGTTGATTTATATATACATATTTTTTTCTTTTAGTTCTAACAAAAATATTGAAATAACATTAGTAAAACAAAAATACAGGAAAAAGAGCTCGTTGATGTCTAATACATTTGAATGTCACGAGGCGGCATCCGCAAACAACATGCTAACGATTGAGTGACCTCTAAAACACGAATACGACTTTTAAAAGGTGCATTTTACCATGTTTTATGTATCTTAATATATTTTTTATTATTTTTATGACTTTACTGTCAGTACTGTAAAATATTATATTTATAGATAAATTCTAAAAAAAATCATAGTTATTTTAAGTTAAATAGCTTAAGCTTAAATTAGCTGTGAATTCATACCATATAGGTACTTAAGTATTACCCGCACACTAACTCCTTCGATTTAGTATTTCCTTTTTTCGTATAACAAAATATACCACCCGCCGATTGCTAACATATGCATACTGCATCATGATCACAGATCAGTTGCCTTCAAAACTTGATTTGTAAAGAATGCCAAACTGCACAATTGCCTCGATGGTTTTTTTCCCATTTTTTATTAAATTGTTATTTCTTGTTATTCTTAGTATTAGATACCTGTATCACATTTTTTTAGCTAAGTATTTTTTACGTTGGTGATACGAATTATCATTATTATGGTATTAGCGGAAGTGGCTAGGTTATTTATGCAAGCCAAAATATTATACTTTAGGATTATAGTAATCGGTCCTGGATTAGCTTGAAAATATTATCAAGCTACCTTCAAATGGCACCCAGCTCTGCGACTAATTTGTCTCGAGAAGTACACAATACACTACATTGTATGTAATGCCGAATCCACACACTTCTCAATTATTGCAAATACAAATTTGTACACACGGAGACAAACATCGATTGTAAGTGCGCTTGTATGTTCTGGGGAAGCAAGCATGTTGGACGTCAAGTTTTTATCGGACCTTATTTTTATAAAATGAATTCAGATTTTCTTTTAAATGCAAAATATAAACAAGATTTTTATTATTATCAATTAGTGATTTTTTTAAATCATACTGAATCAGTTGGAAGCGTAAACAATTTTTTATCTATATAATGTTGTTTATTTATCCGACACTTCTTTTTATTTTAATTTATTCCTAATTCTATATATGTAACCGGATTTAATCAAGTTTCTAAGTATATCTAAGATGTGATGACTCAATGTATGATATACTCAGATGAGTTTACTCAGAAGATTTGAACACCCATCATGTTTATTTTTTTATTTACCATCCTCAAGCAAAACAAATTGCAACTAGGTACAACCTATTAGGTAGGATTGTGACTAGCTGTGACGGATTTCTCTTTGTACCAATAAGGCTGGAATGTCTGTCGTAAGAGATTAAATAAATATTAAGTAACATTAGATGTGCCGCAGCAAGTTTTTTTCCTCGTGATATGAATGTAGTGTAAAATATGGTGTGAAATGTGCAACAACTGCCTAGTTTAGTTTCAAACAAGGATGGAAAAGGCTTAAGGAAACTTGGAGTTTTGAATATTCCAATATACAATTTTGTGGTATACGATAATATGATATTCAATGGCATATAAATTGTTAAAAAAATATAATGCTATATTTAAAACAACACCAGTACAAGTAAACTAAAAGATAAACCATAAAAAATAATAATAAATAACATAAAACATTTTTCTAACAGTATTTTATTATTAATATGGGTATAAGAAATCCAACGAGACAAAATATTCAAGATTTTCATGGTAATTATAAACAAATATTTTATGTGCTAAGCTTAACCTAAAAATACTTCGTTAACAAATTAACAGTCAAGATTTGGTTTCAAAGAACCGTTTGAAAGATGACTAAGGTCAAGTTACACACGAATGGAAATCTGAATTGGCATTCTGCTGAATCGTGTCATGATTGGAAAAGACAGTTTGACGTACCAATCAAAGGGACGTACTGAATTTAGTAGATGTTATGGCGAAAATATAGACTAAGCTTTATATTTAAGGAGTTTAAATTGTTAATTTCTTTAAAAATACACAAGCTTAAAGCTTTTTTAACATTTGCAAGTGAACAAAATGAAAATATACAAGAATTTTAATTTTTCTACATTATTTTGTTTTCAAGGAAACCGAATCAAGTGTCTTATTATAAATGTTTTTCTTTATTTATAGTAAACTAATGATCAGCTCTCGATTCTATAATACTAGATACTATATTATATATTTTCTGACGGAAACCACTGATGTTCTGCGATAAAAGTAATGTATAAAATCACTCTCCGGACTACAAATTATCTTGCACGGCAAAAAATCACTTTAATACATCATTCTGTTGCTTCTTGAAAGGACATTATCACACAACATAATATGTATTAAATATTAGTATTAATGTATGGAAATTATATTTAATTTTTTGTTCGTTTTTTTTATTATTAAGCTAACTTTCCTAAGCATTTTATATACAGACATGAAGCACATTACCGACACATTTTCTAAATGTTACATGTAACAATTAATTTGTCAAAACGTCAATAATTCATTCAGAATGTATTAGCGACGAAGCAAGGACAAAACAATCACGACGGCACGAGTTACTGCCTTTATTAAACTTGAGTTAGTTAAGTAGGTAAATGTACAGTATTTCACATTTCACTACAAGATATACCGATAAAATAGCTGTGGAAGCTTTTTACTATGTTAGTGTAGGTATAAGAAAAATAAAATTATATAATATATACTATTCTAACATAGTATATATTATAGTATACAAATAAGTGCTGTACAAGGCAGTAGTAGCCCAGCGGTAACGCGCTCGCTTGCATAACTGAGTGCGGGTTCAAATCCGGGTCTCGCACCTCTGATATTTTCTTGTGCGAATCATTTCTATCATGATTACCACTTGTCTTACGGTGAAGGAAAACATCTTGAGTAAACCTGCATGTCTGAGAAAACCTAGCAAGTTTTCAAAGGACATGTGAAGTCCGCCAACACGCACTAGGCCAGCGAGGTGGACTATGGCCTGATCCCCCTCGTATTGAGGGAGGCCCGTTCTCAGCAGGGGGGCGTTAAAAGGGCTTTCATACTAAGTGCTGTATATGAAAAATTATATATTTAGATGATTTTTAAGAAATACGTAAGATTCAATAGTCTTTGGAGTAAGTATGCGTCTATATTACTTAACCGCGATTCGCAGAATATAAGCAGCGTACCTATTTAATTTATTAATTAATATTTTTCCCAACAATAGAATGTATCTATTGTTCTTGAGCATATTTAGGGCATAACTTATCCAAGTGAAATATTGCTCCACATTAATCAGAAATGCACTCAGGTGTAAAAGTACGTCCTCACTACACCTGCCCTTAACAGATGTTAAGGCCGACAACTATCGCAGTTTTGCATTCCTTATAAGACACGACAATTAATTTTCGTCCTAAAACGCAAGGTAATACACTTCAAACTTTATTATCCTTGTGGTATAAAACAAAATAGTTTAAGTAACTCTGAAAGGCAAATGACGAAGTTTCTGCTTTTTGTATTTATTGCTTAAAAATATATTCGCAAAATAAATAATGTATTACACTTAAGTGCAAGTGAAGTAATATATAATATCGACAGTCTAGACTAGATTAAAAATAGTAATTGGTGCCATAAAAAGCCAAAGCTGTCGGCCAACCTACCGCTTAACTCAAACACATTTTATATCATTATAATATTTAGCACCCACGTGAAATACCGAAATAGTATAGCGGAATTATCGAACAGTAGGATAACTAGTACAAGCGATGTAATTTGAATCTTGCATCAGTCTTACTTTATATTAAATTCTAGTCACGAGAGAACAACACATGCAATTGCATTTCATTACGCTACTTAGAAAATATTGAAATCAAACTTAACTATGCGGTATGTGTACGTTCTTGAGTTACAGGTACCTTGTACCCGATTGGGTATTACTTATCTACTTCTACTAATAATAATATAAAGAGGCAGTTTATTTTTTTATCGTATAGTTTATTTATCCGCAACTTTCTTTCCGCATTTTTTTATTCGACACATTAGCGTTTCGGAGATATAATAAAAATAAAATCAAAAAATCACTTCAGCTGTACAGTAGTTAAGATTAAAATTATTTTGAGTACATCGAAAAAGTAAATAACTATAACCTTTGTATGATACAAAGGATTATGATTCCTTAAAAATGTTAAACATATTGTAGCTGTCGCTTTTATAAGGCTTTAATATAGCAGGTGACAACCGTGTTACCTGCTGCCTTAAGGTTTGTCATAAGGGATAACACCTTTCGTGTAACTGTACTGTCTTTTGTTGCAGGTTTAGTAAGGATTTACTTCCCTTATACAATTATAATTTAAATATACTTATTGACTCTATGTTACCGACCAATTTCCTTTGTGTCTTCTCCATTCGACGTGACACTGGCGAAGTAATCTGTGCTCAACTGGCACGCTTGAAGCCATTAATAAGAGAATTGAATTGAACACCTTTCGTGACATGTTAAGGAAACTATCCTTCGGTCATAATTAGGTCTAACTTTGTAAAGCACTCTAATCACAAAAATAAGCAATAATTGGTAGAACTTTTCTAGAACGAAGTTTGATTTGTAACATTGACATACTTATCAAATAACTTAGCCACTATACTGTCATTAAGTGATACAGAAATTCCAACCACATCAAACCGTGTTATGAGAAATACTTGTGGCTGCTCCGAAGTCCGGAATGATTTGGTACAGTTCTTTTATTTTTTCATTTTTGTTTCCAATAAATACCTTTGTTTTCATTCACAACGACTTAAGCTACTTAAGTGGTTATCAAAGTCATCTTAATCTATATATTCCGATAAAAGTGTCACCCATTTACAATGTAATCTTTAAAAAGTTAATATATTCTATTCGACTAACTCTTAAAAGATCAGAGATTAAATCAATAAAGAAAACTATTTGGAAGTGTTAAATTTCTGGTTTTTAGTTAACCAATCGTTATTAAGTCATCATTGGCTCGAGGCCCATTAGGCAACATTCTTGACAAACATAACTTTAAAGAAATAAAAATATTTCAAATATTCTGAATAATAACGGAATACAATAAAGGAGGTTAGCGAACGAGGAGTCCCTTAAACAATCAAAAATGACCTTTAGAGTGTTGTAACAAGAATAGAAATAGCCCGTTAGTGTAGAGTGTCGTGATTTTAAACTAATTATCTAATTTGTCATCCCGACCGTTCGTGCACCACAAACAAACGGTTGCATTCAAGTCAAACTTACATGCTTTAGTCCCTCAGAGTTCTCAGAGCTGTCAGTTTGTATAAATTAGACACTTAGTCCTGCTTTAACATAGCGGAGTTTGGGCACGGCCTTAGCATTCCTTGCTAATAAAATAATTCAAGCTTTGAAACCATTAACTGAAATGATAATAAGTAATTTAATGAATATCATAGTTCTGTTTACTGGCTGTATATTGTATGATTTAACTTATTTATATTCTTTTTTCTTTTTATTATAGTAGTTTCACACAATAGTCGACGAAAAAATTAATAAATGTTGATATAATTGTGAATTACCCAATTACTTATAATTTTAGAGAAATAAAATATTATAAATAGAGAGAAATAAATTATGTATTAATCTCAGTTTCCTACTCCGGTAAGAAACAACAAATCTTAAAATTTGTTTTGTAACGTTCAAGGCTGCTCTGAAAACCAAGAGCTTGTCTAATTATCGACAAAATGGTGGTTTGTAACCGTGATTTCAATGAGAACGATAATAATAAAAATGTTACAACTTTCTACAAAATAGGAAACGAGACTAGCTAATATCTTTTTGCTTTTAGTTGAATATCTAAAGTATGTTAAAATTGTGATAAAAGAAGTACGGTTAGAAGGGCTTTATACGTTTAGTAATACAGATTAAGATAAACTTCTGGTGATTATCAAATGGAAAGAATTTTGATAAAACATTTTTATAATTTTAAGCAGTTTAAATAAACTCCTAAAGTATGAAAAATAAAAATGATTAAACTTTAAACGACAACGGAAAAATGTTGATTTAATATTTAAAATGAGAGTTTCTCACAGATACCAAATGAAAGTATATAGCCCTGGATATAAGTAATAGGGCGAATATAATCGTTACAGTATAAAGTTATGGTATACTACGTAATGGAAATGGTATTTAAATAAAACCTACCTGTACAAACCAAAAAAATAACATGAAACATGAAAAAAATTAGCAAAACAGAAAAAGAATACAATATGTTAAAGACCCTTTTTGGTTAGTCTCGACATTTTGATTCTTATCTTAGCTTATATACCGACACAAATGAAGATTTGTGGACTTGCGATATCGTGATAATGTCATGTATGTATTTTGTTTTGTCAATACTCAGTGGTTTATGATGAAGGTTTTTATCGTACTGAGGCTTTATTACTTTCCGTCCGAGAAACAAAGGGTTATTTTGCATACTGTAAATTAATAGGTAAGCAACAACGTAAAATATATTTACGGTATATTTTATACCTACTTAATTTAAATGTAGGTATATATAGTCGTTTATCATTTTATGAATGTTAAAATGATGTATTGATACTACTTTTGTACTTAATTGCAACTTATTAGAATGTTATTGAAGTTATATTATTATTTTACAAGTACCTACCTAGGTATGATACAAAATCTACATTTTCCAGGTTTCACTTTCATATAAGTTTTAGATACAAATAGGCCATAGAAATAATATGTGATTAATTACGTATTTATGTAACAAATACAAATTAAATAAAGTTCGCGACCTTCCTCTTAGAAGCCAGATAGAGACAATAATGCGCTTGATGTGTACCGTAATTCATTTAGAACGTCATGTAATTTATTAAATTTTTTCCGGTACAATCAAAGGCGTAGAAAAAAAGGTAATTATTTGGAAATTCTAGACTTTTGATTCTAGCTTATATGATATTGAAAGATTTCTACTGCCGAAGGCTTTGTCGTTTCGACAGATTTAGTGCTACGCTAGGTACGCAAGTTTATAACAGAGTCTTAAGCAAAGGATATTACTAAGTAATATTAAATACTAAATGTATATTCATTTATTTAAGGTACTAGTGACTTACTCTTGCTTCGCTTGGGTAGGTCCCTCACCTTGAATGGTTCGCATTAAAGAAAAACAACCAAAGATCCTATTACGTGCGTCAGGGGCGTATACATAATAAGTCACCGGAGTTTCATCACAAACGGATCAATGGTTCATTTTTATGGTTTATTTAATATTATACATAAGAAGGAAGCAAGTGGCACTTGGAACTTTCATTAACCAGGTACCCACAATAGCTGGTTTGTAGTAGGTAATAATCATAAAATTCATTTGTATACAATATCATATCTAATCACAAAAGCATTGTTCTAAGCAATTTTAGCAAATCATCAAAAAAAATCGCGAATACGACATTAAATTTCCATCAAACGATGCGTAGCGAATTAGTAAGTGATAGAATCGAATTAATAATCGCCCACACTGTCATTTATATAACAAAACGTGTTTGAATTGCAAATGTATTCAATATATAAGGCAAGGGCAATATTACAATAGTGATATCAATATCTCTACTCGATTGTCTTGACATGAAAACGCGACCTACATAATGCGTCTATATGGAGCTAAAGTTTCAATATGAGTCGATAATAACGGTATCTACCAAATAGGGATAAAGATAGCAGACAAAACTCTGATAACAGCGACTGTGTATGAAGTAAATTATTTTAATCTGAGCTTTCAACATCTCCAATGGTTGTTAAAAACCATGATTAGGTTCTATAATTAAAAGAAAATTTGAATACTTAAAATATTCTTTATATTACTAGCTTAAATACTTAATATGGATATTATTTAAAATTATAAATTACAAATAAAATAAAACAAAGGTTATTAATTTACGAAATGTACATCGCATGTAATTATTGTAAAATATTATTTTATAACTAGTAATTCTATATAATACCAAGCTCTTCATTTTAAACCACTTAACAATAATATTATAAAATAGGTACTTGTTTGCACGATATATATCATATCGATTTGTATAATGTCAGCATTAGACTTTATTTACAAGAAGAAGATAGCAGGCGATATACGAGGCGAGTGCAAGCGGCTTTAAGCTACCCCGAACGTTTTAAAAACCGGGGTAAAGATTGGCAAATAAAAAAAGCTAGTATAAATGGTTAGTTAAGAAAATACTCGCACAGCCTTGGTTATTATGTTAATATATAGCTATAAAATAAATTATCACCATCTTTACAAAATTTTAAATAGAATGTTAATTAATTTGTATTCAACCTGATTTCATTTAAATATTATTATAATAATCAACCGAATATCATCAAGTTCATGAATAAATAATGTTCAAAATGTCTCATAATCAATATAAAATAAAAACTAGGGAAATAAAATTCTTTTAATTAAATATTCAGTACAAACTTTTATAGAGAAACACTATTTATGTTAAAAAAAGGAGTCTCGATATCAAAAGCTGTGTTCCTGTCGTTCATCTTAAGGTTTTTTCAAAGTCATCATAGAGCATACCTCTTCCTCTATCGCGTTTATCGCGTTCGTAAAAGTAATCAACTATTTAATCGTAATATTATAAACGTGAAAGTAACTCTGCCTGACAATCTGTTAACATTTCACTTGTTTGATAGGGACGGACTAAGATTGACTCATGGAGATGCTCATCATCATGAAATTCCGCGTAGAGCTGCCATATTTCACTACCCATAAATAATTAAAAATAAAAATACCTTATTTACATAATATTTTTAACAGTTCTTTAAGTATCAAATAGTAATATGTACATAAAAACAAATAAACTTGATACGATCTTCTTGTATTTACACTCTTGGCAACTACGAAAATAATGTTTTCTTAAAAACATTGCTGTGATAAAAAAAAACAATGTAACATACCGATTTTACATTAAGGCTTAAAATTTATTGTAAGGAGATTTAAAGCAATTCTATTAAGGACTTGAAGGAAATGATTTTAATTTTTATTTAAATTATGTTTAATAAAGTAGTGGTGTTTTAATCTAGTTAACTAGCTATTTCCGCCGTTTAATCGATATTTAATTGCAATCGTAACGCCCTATTTCTCAAAGTAATATAGGAAATTTATATGGGTATAATGCAACACCTGTTAAATGACTGTTTTTTGTATATATTTTAGCAGTGATATGAATAAACATTATGTATGTCCGTAAGCACGATAACTTAAATAACACGAGAAATGTTAAATAATTAAGGCTATCGAGATTTAAACTTACTAAGGGTTTGATTGAAAGAGGTTTAAAAGCTTCATAATTTTACTTAATGAGTTTCAGTTCTATGTTTTGTTTCGGGATTGTTATAAAGAACATACCTATGTCCAAACAGAAGGACTGGCTTAATTCAAACTCGACTTTTAATTGTCACAAACACACTATTTTCATTGAAAGGTGCAGTTAGTATTTAGTTTTATTTAATTTAAATTTTAAAATATCGGTCAATTTTTGATTCATATTGATTGAAACTTTGAATAAAGGAGACAAAATATCGCCTTCTACATTACTACTATGCTTTATGAAAACTCGTACAGTGTTTACAGCTGTCCTTGCTTCGTTAATCCATTATTATGTAGGTATATCTGTTTTGTATATATCTGTTTTGTATTAATTATATCATATATATAATATTATGTTTATAGTTGTATATTGTTGTATTTTATTTATATTTATTTATTTCATAAATAATGATTATTATTTTAATATATTTAATTTACGTCACTCATTTTGTTCGCACCCCTTCCCTAACACAGTTTGTCATTTCCAACTGGAAGAGATCGCTGTTTTAGCGATAAGGCCGCCTCATGTACATAATCCTTTACATATTTGTATTTTTTTTTCTCTTTCTGATTGTGTGTGTGTGTGTGTGTACAATAAAGAGTATTATTATTATTATTATGTCTTATGTATATCTTGTAACACATCGTTTCAATCTTCTACTACATCATTCTTCTATGTACCTATATAATAAAATTCTAACTTAGTCGTTTGAATATTTTTTAGAAAACCTTATTTTATAATTTGTATCCGTCTGTCAGTCTGTGACCACATCACGGAAAAACCACTGGACAGATTTTGATGAAATTTGGTATGATGATAGCTGGTTAAAAATATTTAATTGCCCAGAAATCTCAACTAACCGTTACAAGCCGGTTATAAAACATCACACAATATGTGAAATCTTAAAATTTGGTTTCTGGTCTTTAAAACGCGGGCGCGCCGCGGGAAATGCTAGTCTTCTTATAAAGTTCTTTAGTTTCTTCAGCACAATTCAACCACACCGACCCAAATGGTGTGATTGAGTAACCTAATCGATCCATTCGAACTTTCGCATTTATAAAGAATAATATAAATTCTTTTCAATATTAAACAAATCCTGGGTCGTGTTTTTTGGTGTAAATAAATATTATTTTATTTTTAATACCGTAAATGCAATTATTTTTCAGGACAGACTTCTTTATTTTTTATATTATCATGCCTTATAGCCAGCCAGCCCCTAACATTTAAATTTATATACCTTATAAAAATTATTCAATTTTAAATTTCCATAACATCTTTATCAAAAGCCAACCATCCAACTATTTTCATTTTGATTGGTAAGTGGTAATTAAGCTTAAGACAGAAAACTTATTTAATTAAAACACGAACTGCAAAAAGCGAGAAAGATTTTATCCGATACTAACCTATATCTCATACTTTTCATTGAGATACGAAGGCTTTTTGCAGATAATGTTAATTAAATATTTTATTTACCTATTTAGCCAATTGCATATTATGTACATTCTTTAAATACCCATTTGTTGGTGTCTAATTACGAGTGTTGTTGAATTTATCATAGAATACTCAGGTGCTTATATTGTAATTTATGCTTATAGAAACTTGCCAAGTTTTAAAATATTTTTAATTTATATATACTCGAGTATAGCTTCTAATATAACAAAATTTAGTTCAATCAAATATAACAGAACTTTTTATGTTAGAGGGTTCTAACAGTATATATATGGGATAATATACCATACTTACTTATTGGAAGATGTGTTTGTCCACCTGTTTAGAACCTACTCGTGTAGGGTATGGGCAGCGGAGGTTGTGTGCGTTCCTACTGGAATGCGACACCTGTGACCACAAAACACTGTGCAAACACACCGCACACGTGTTTTTTAACAAATAAACCTTTGTTCAACACACAAAACTTAAGGTCAATCCGTTTAAAAGTTTGTAAAAGCGCGAATTTTATCGGCAAAAGTACGCGGGGCAAGACGAAAGTGAAGCAAATCAAAAGCAACCGGTATCGAAGAGAACGGCGACTGAACTCGAACTGACGTCACAACAAACGCGCGTGGTTCAGAAATCAGAGTAGAAGGGAGGGTGCGAGCGAGATAGCATGTTGCGATACTAGCGCTACTACACCTGTAGAGCAAAGTTGGGGGAAGAAAGTTGGAGTGAGACAGCATGATACGATACTCGCGCTAATTTACACCTGTGAAGGTAGTGATATTCTATGAAGTGCAAGTGAGATAGTATGATACGATACTAGCGCTGCCACCTGTGACGGTGTAAATCCGCAACTGGCCAAAGTAAGAAAGTTGACTGAACGCAAACGGGTCTAACGGGAAGAACTGTTGATAAGAAATTATTTGTCTAGACTAGTATCGCTTAGACTGCTTTTAATTGAAAATTTGAATTAATTACTTGTTTTTTTAATTCTTAAGGAACTATAGCAACTTTCAATAACTTATATTTAAATATTATTGTATAACTATTTATTTTCTGATAATCACGTGTTAAGCTATTATACACACTAGCGACTCGCCTTCGCTCTGCTCGGGCTCGTCCCTAGATACATTTTTGGCGATAATATATATTTCTCAGAAATTATATATTTTCCCGCAGTATAAACTATTCTATATATTGTTCCAGCTAACCAGCTATCATCATGCCAAATTTCATCCAATTCCGTCCAGTGGTTTTCTCGTGAGGAGGTCACAGACAGACAGACAGGCAAAATTCTAAAAACAATAGATTTGGCCTCAGTATCGATAATAATGTCTATTTCAATTAGATTTTCCAAAATATATTTAATTTACAGATTTGACTCAGTTAGAATTTTATAGATGTATAGATTAAACATTAAACATTTTTAGGTACTGCATTTGCTTTGATTAAATATATACATCGTACATGGCTAATAGTTTTTTTTTGACAAATTGCTTATTTCAATAAAAATAATATCCTATATCCTTATGGGATAAATCTGTAGGTACATAGACTGTCACTGTCGCCTAAATCGTCTATCAGTTAGTGAGTTTCATTACAATACGCTCAGCACTCCTGTTAATGAATAACTGGTATTTTTATATGATCGCCAATCTAATCCATTTAAGGTTTATTAATTTCCAAAATTACCAACATCGTAAAATGTTAAGAAAATCATACTGGGATTTTGGAAAAAAATAATATTTGCCAGAGTGCCACTTTATGCTGCGGATTATTAATATTATTATATGACAAGGCTTGTAGTTAAAAGGTTGGAAAAAAAGAAGCAAAAACTTTATTTGCTACTATCAAACTACCCGTGAATAACGCGGGCATAGTACCTACATAGTGATAGACGAATTATACAATCTATTAAATATACTTAATAAGTTTAGTCTAGTATCAGTTCTAGGCTATAACTTCAAGCTAGAACTACTATTTTCTTTTCTGTAAGCTTTGTCTATCTTAATTTATTAGCCTGTGAGTCTAACAGGAAAAAATAAAACAAGAAGTAGAATTAAATATATTTATTTATATAATTACGTGCCCGCGTGAATAAAACTTTATTGTGTTATATTGCTTTAGTTGGTAATAGTAGATGAAAACTTATCATTTTATAGAAAATTATGCGAACCTACTTTTAAATTAGTGTATGGCACAGACTATGTTACAAAATGTACAGGAGTATAGACTATTAATATTTATAATTATTCTAATATCACTTCACCAATAATAAAGATGACGATGCAAATGCGTTACGAGGAAAGACGTGAAGACCAGCTCTCCAAATAGTCCTTGAAAAGAAACAGACATAAGAAATTTTAATATTAGTGTTATAAAGAGAAATTAATTGTTTAAAAAAAACAGTGTTAATTCACAAAGACGGTGAACGTAAATCCAATTTGAATAAATTCAAATAAGGACATAGGTAAGTACCTAATAACAACATCGTGCTTTTGACTTTTTCGATACAGTAGGTAGGTAAGTTGGAACAAATATTAGGTATATAATTGGGTCGTATTTCCATTTAAATTAAGAATACTAAAATGTAAAAAAATCGTTTTATGGTAAATACTTATAAAGTATAAAAACTTCACTTTGAAGGCACTTTTTTACAGTACCAGTTAGTCAATCATTAATAATTGTATAATCAAGAAAAACAAGTTGCCTTTTAATTTTCCGTAGGCAAAACAGTTTGAATGTTTTTAACAAATTAAAATAATGATGTAACAATTATTGTATAACAATCCAACAAACTTACGTAAGGATTTAGAAGCCCTATCGTACATCGGTGCTTGATATTCATCTGAAGCTTCTAAAAATTGATACATCGCTTTAAAGCCGGTGCCGTCAAGCCGATCGTTGGACCGAAATGTCACTTTGAAGAAATTTCTTTCCGATTCGACGTGAAATTCTTTCATTCGACCGCAATACCTTCCATATCTACTGTCTTCAGTCATGTAGTTAGAAAATTCTACGTAATCACTTGCGGATACGGCTTCACATCTAAAACGAAAAAAGACTTTAATATGCGCTATACCTACTTAATCTCCGAGAAATTTATAATAGCGCGAGACTCATTAAGTATGTAACATAACTTAAAAAAAACGATTCAAATTAATAAATCACATTAATATAGGAATACTACATTGTTTTACACACACATTTGCCAAGGGATAGATATAGAAAATAGAATATAAGTACACTAGTATTAACAAAGTTTGTTAATACCTGCTTTTAAGCAAAACACTTTAAAGCAAGCCTAGACAAATGTTCGTTCGATCAATCTATACATGCTTTTACGTCCTGAAATGAAACCATAGTCATGGAGGACGTAGTCATTTTCAGTCTCATAAAACCAACTTCTCTATTATTGTCTACAATAAAATAACTTACGGTAAAACACCTTCCACATCAAAGTGTGTAAAGTGCAAATGAACTTTTTCGGTTTGTCCCCCGTGAAAGAAGTACGAACATTCAGTATCTCGGGGATACGGTCCAGGCGAGTTCGGCGATGCGAACGTACCATTGCGCGCTTCACTACTATTATACACAAATGCGCACGGAAACTCCTTCAACTGCCGTCCCGTAGTAATACCAAAGTCTGAAAAATTAGAAAATATACAGGTATAAATATATGCGGAAAAATAAACTTGTTTCTCGTAGGCTGTGTACGATTATGCATTTAGCATTAGCGGTAACGGAAGAAAAACAAAGGCCGGATGTCTATGCTATCTAGCACAAAGATTACTCTGGTTTTGTTTTTTTATTCTATATCAATGTACCTACAAGGTATAAGTATACATGCATCATCATTTATTTTTCTTTGGCTTAACAAAAATATTGCAAATTAAATTATGTAGGTATAATATAAAAAATACATTTATTTATACAAAATAATAAATACAGTTAGTTATTGAATAACAATGGTAAGTACAAGCTTATTATGTGGTGTTAAAAATTAAAGAGAAGCTATGAAGCTAACTGCGCAACACGGACTCGTTATCCTGTCCTCCATCCTACAGGCTATAATTTACTGTAAACGAACTAAACTTTACGACAAATAAAATTACACTCACTAAATATTATTTTGATTCTTGACTAGAGTCATAAATGGACATGATAGTCTATTAAAATTACTGTAGAAAATGATGCGGATCCATTTAAATCATTATTAATTCCTATTACATACTCAGATATAAAATCGTAATTACTTCATGTTATATGCCGAAGGGTATTCAGTAGATATTATGCACAAGTATTTAACACTCGTCACAACGTCGTCGCATTGTTAATATTCAAAGCCTAGTTAGTATGTTTACACTTCCATAGTAATTTTATGATAATATATTGTACGTAATATCACGATTCATCACAATAAAATTATCTACTTTCATAGATCAATTTTCACTATTTTAATATCAACTCCAATAAGATCAAAACTTGAAAAATTGAGATGGAAAATATCTACATAATATTTTAATTATATAATTGAATTTATACTGTATTCTGCCTTTTTTAGGTTATAAAAATATGAACCCAAAGATTAAAATGGTTAGTGAAATGCGTGATTTGCATAATATAATGATATCCTTACTTTCAACGAACGCATATGATATTTTGAATCCTCTTGAATGTCTCGAGGAGTGAGTACCCCGGAATTCGAGCATTAGCTTGGGTCCATTCGACATAATTGGTTTAGGAAGGTCAATTCCACATAACGTTGCAACATTTTCTAGCCGTCCATCAACGTTAACGAATGCTTGAAGCGAGTCCACATTTGAACAGCTGGAATGAGAAAAATAATTGTTACTATATAATATTTAAAAAAAAAAAACAAAAAAATGTTATTTATTTTTAGGTAATTGAGAAAGGAAATATTACCTAGAGGAACCGTCTGTAGATTTGTACAAAAAGAAATCTTGAAAAAGTAATCTAATTCTTTCTTTGCCTCTTCCGAAAAATTCATAGTGGCAGTGTGTATTTGGAGGGTAGGCAAGCGGATAATGAGGGGATGTAAGTGTCCCATGTTTCGCTCCATCACTGTTGAATTCTTGATGACAAGATGAGGCTGAAATTAGAAGAATAAAATGTTCCTTAATTATTATAAAAGTCACACGTAATACGATCTTGTACTTTTCCATATTCATGTATATTGAAAAATAAATGTTCAAAGATTCTAAGCCCGTTGGTAAGTAACTATTAGTAAAAATGTTCAAAGATTCTAAGCACGTTGGTAAGTAACTATTAGCTTATAACTTACTTTAGTATGCAAGTTGTAGCTGTTTTAGTAATTTATATAATTTAGTTAATTCAAGTTTAAAATTACAATGCAATAATTTCTAGGTATTCAGTTACAATAATTTTATTATAATATTTGGCTATTTTTGAGCGACTAGCAAATAGCTACTAGTTACTACTTACTAGCATACAAATAAGTACGCATGCGTAAGATAATAATCAATACTCTAACGCCATCATTGGATTTGTAGTCGTTTGGAAGAAGCTTGTACTAGTGGCACGTATCGAACTCAAGTTATCGTAAAAATCATTAATATCAAGTTTTAGTAGTAATAATATTATTTTATTTTACAAAGTTCGAATTCGGTTTCTTGAAAATGTTATTTTTCATTTTTATTACTGAACGATTGACAAAACGTCTTTTATAATTTTGACGTTGACCGT
Organism: Boloria euphrosyne; assembly: GCA_951802675.2. NCBI lineage: Eukaryota > Metazoa > Arthropoda > Insecta > Lepidoptera > Nymphalidae > Boloria > Boloria euphrosyne. The sequence continues at coordinate 5,087,556 of OX637881.1, forward strand.
TTGACGTTCTTATGTCACTTACACGCGGATTTATTTATTTTCAAATCTATTAGATAAATCATAAAATGTACATAATCTTCAAATTATTGGTTATTGATTTAAATACTATTATATAAGTGATTGTTTTAAATCTAAAATAATAATATATTATTGGTTCCATATACACATATTAAAACAAGCAACGATGGCAGAGTCAACACCGTTTTTTGTTGATCGAGCTAAAGGCGGCCGAGCTTCTTGTAAAGGTTGTAAAGGTAATTGTCCTAGTGGAGAACTACGTATGGCAAAATTAGTTTTTAGTCCTTATGGAGAAAATCAACAAATGAAATCATGGCATCATATAGATTGTTTAATGAATGTATTGTTAAAACAACGTCCGACGACAAAACGAATAGATTCCATAGATGACATTGGAAACTGGGAAAACATAAGCAAAGACGATCAAGAATTTATACTAAAGAAAATTAATGAAATGGAAAAGCTTTATGAAGACAAAAATAGTGGAAAATATAAGGCAAAGATTATTAAAAATGAATCATTGCCGAAAGCAGGTACTTCTTCCTCAGCTACTGACAAAAAAGAGGAGGTCGACATTGAGACAGAAGATAATAAATTTTCAACTTTTTTTTCATTATGTAAAAAAATAGCTAAAGTTGATGCTTATACAGAAAAGACAGCAACTGTGAATAATTTTTTTACAAAGGGTTGTGATGGAAAAAAGTTTCAAGGAGATATTGGCTTGTGGTGTAAACTTTTGTTACCACAGGTTACAAAGCGAGTTTATAATTTGAAAAGCAAACAGTTAGTAAAACTTTTTTCTAGAATTTTTAATACAGATCATGATGACATGCTCACACACTTAGAGCAAGGTGATATTGCAGATACTATTACACAATTCTTCAAAAAGTCAAATACATTTAAGCCTACATCTGAAAGTACATTAACAATGCGCAATATAGATGATTTTCTTGAAGACCTGTCGAAATTAACAAAAGAAGAGGAACAAATATATCATTTCAAGAAAATTATTAAAAAATGCACATTGGATGATTTAAAAATGTTAATAAGATTAATTAAAGGCGATTTAAGGATTAATGCAGGACCTAAGCATATTTTGGAAGGTGTACATCCAGATGCCTATTCAGTTTTTCAAGCATCTCGAGACTTAGATTTAGTGTTAAAGAGAGTTTTACCTCAAAGTGATGTAAAACATAAAGATGCAATCCAAAAAAATGTAGTAGCAAAATTAAGTCTTATGACCCCAGTTTTACCGATGTTGGCTGAAGCTTGTAAATCAGTTGAAATGGCTATGAAAAAGTGTCCAAATGGCATGTTTTCTGAAATCAAGTATGACGGAGAAAGAGTACAAGTTCATAAAAAGGGTAAGGAGTTCAAATATTTTTCCCGAGCCTTAAAACCTGTTATGGCACATAAAGTTAGTCATTTCAAGGATTACTTGCCTCAAGCATTTCCTAAGGGAGATGATTTAATCTTAGATGCAGAAGTCCTCATGGTAGATGTGAATACTGGAAAACCTTTACCGTTTGGTACATTGGGTATTCATAAACAATCTGAATTTAAAGATGCACAGGTTTGCTTATATGTATTCGATTGCCTGTACTATAATGGAGAGATTTTAATGGACTATCCCATAAAAAAAAGACGTAATATTTTACGTGAAAATATGGTGGAAGTTACTAATCATGTAATGTTTTCTGAACAAGAGGTTATTCATAAGCCTGCTGATCTAGCTAATATGATTGCTAAGGTATTTATTGTAAACATTTAAATTAGAATTAAAAAAATATTTTTTCTGTTAAATTTTGAAATTCTATACAAACAATATTTAAAAAATAACCTATTTATTTTTTGATAATTACAGGTCTTACAGCTGGGTTTAGAAGGATTGGTATTAAAAGATTTAGAATCAACATATGAGCCCGGTAAAAGACATTGGCTCAAAGTAAAGAAGGACTACTTATTTGATGGAGCAATGGCTGATACAGCAGATCTTGTTGTTTTGGGTGCTTGGTTTGGTTGGTATTTGTTTATTTAATTTTTTTTTAATATTTTGCAAGCACTTACCTAATAAATATGTCTATGTCGGCATAATTTTTTTGTCTTTTTTCAATATATACATATTATGTAGAAAGGGATAAAGTGTGAAGACTTAATAATAGCTATTAATTTTTAAATTTGAGATTGTTTTATTAACAAAAAAAACCAAATTAAATTATTATTTTTATTAGTAACTAGCGGTGCCCGCGGCTTCGCTCGCGCTAAGAGTGAATAAAATAAACATTTTTGCTTATATACTGTTACTTATAATGTACCAAGGACTGATTCCCCATTTAAAGTTCTGGCCCTCTTTTCTGAAAACTACTGTGTAGCATCCTGCCGTGCCGCCACTGCTGCGCTTTCTAAAACTTATTTCCTATTTTTAACCAATTTTGCTACTATGTGTATCATAATTTCTTTGTGTGTTTTTCGTTAATGATAAACTGATGTACGTGGTTCATTGTTATGGACTTATGGTAAAAATTACTGTTAAATATTTTTCCTACGCAAATTGTGCCACCCCCGTTAACCCCCATAGGGGTTGATTTTCAAAAAACGCTTAGATATGTATCTCATAATTTGTATTGCAGAGCATTATTTCAGTTTCACGCAAAATATTTCAATAGAATTAAATTTCCCATACAAACTTAGCCCTTTAACCCCCAATGGGGGTGAATTTCGAAAAACCCTGAAATACGTGTTTCATCATTTGTACTAAAAAGCATTAATTCAAAGTTTCATGCAAAAATGTGCAATAAAAATATTTTTCTCATACTAACTTTGCCACCTCTTTTAACCCTTTTAGGGGTTGAATTTCCAAAAAATAATATGCCTATTTCCTTCTCATGAATGCAAACTATCTACATACCAAATTTCAGCAAAATCGGTTGGGTGGTTTAGGCGTGAAAAGGTAACAGACAGACAGACAGACAGACAGAAAGACAGAGTTACTTTCGCATTTATAATATTAGTATGGATTGTGTAAGGTCTTAGTTTAGGTTTCTAATTAAAAAATAATTACACTAATACATTTCATTCAATCCCATTTAATCTCGATTACAGGTACTGGTAAAAAAGGTGGCATGATGTCAGTATTTCTAATGGGATGCTTAGACACACGTAGAAATCGTTGGGTTACAGTCACTAAAGTACATACAGGTCACGACGATAGTACTCTAGAGAGGTTACAAAAAGAATTAGTTCCTTTAATGGTGAAGATATCTCAAGATAATACAAAAATTCCACACTGGTTGGATTGCAATAAAGGAATGGTACCAGACTTTGTTGCACTAGACCCCAAGAAACAACCTGTCTGGGAAATCACTGGTTAGTACATATATTTTTATTATTTACAAGTTTTTCGTTCTTTTTGATATTAAAAACATTTTGATATTTAGGAATGAGGAATCTAATTTCTGTTTGTACAAGTATTTAAGTTATCTACTATTTTTTATCTAAATTTGGCCACAGACCTGGCTAAGAAAACAGTCAACACTATTCCATTTCAAATTTCTAATATAAAATTCATTACATCAAACACTATTTATACTATATGAAAAAAATTGTAAATTAATAAATGCAGTACAAAATTAAATTTGTTTTTGTTAACACATTCAGAGCCACCGTCACGCACAGCGTGCTCACATTAAATTTCTCAGCCACGCCGCGGACACGCTAGGCGTGTTCTGAGTGTTTATGTGATATTTCGAAAAATATGCTGTATTTTTACTCAAATTTGTAAGTATATAATCCTTATGTGATAAACTACGCATATTTTAAATGGTTCGAGAAAATAAAGAACTTTTTTGAGTGCGAAAAAAAAGTTATTATACTATGCCGAGAGCACACCAAGCGTGACCACTTAAAAATTATAATCATAGATTCTCAACATTTTTTTAAAATGAAACTAAGCGTTTTAGAATTGTCTTATCCACATCAGTTTTTCAAATATATGGGTTTTTTTTTCAAAATATGGATTTGAAAGCGGTTTGGTGGTTGACTAGTGTTTAAGAAATTATATATCTAATCTTATATTTTATAATATGACAATTACTTGCGTATGCTTGTCGTCTAACTTCTAAATGGCTGCACTGATTTGGATGAAACTATTTGGTTGTATATTGTAATGTGTTGTATACTGTATGGTTTACAAACACATTTGTAAATATTAGGTGTCAATGTGATCGTGTTTTCATGCATGCATAGTACTGTAAACAATATAGCTTATTATTATAAATAAGTCGTTGTTAAGTAACCTATTAAAAAAAAAGATAAGTTCGCACGCGAAAGTAAAATTGAAGCACGCGTACTTTTTATGAAAACACTAGCATTCTCCGAGATTTTTCATAATGTACCACTTCTATTGCTCATTGAGTGTCTAAAGTGTCGTCGATTTGAGGCATAGGACAGCTATTGTGTATGCTTGTCACCTAACTCCTAAATGGCTGGACCGATTTGGATGACATTATTTTTGTGATAGGTTTCTGGATAGATTAAAATCTCAATTGGACTCCGTAGGTATCAATGTGATCATGTTTTTATGAATTGTCTTATTATATTTTGGTATACAGAATACATAAAAAATCTTAATCTTCTAATATTTTTATACTCTTAAAATATTTATTTATTGCAATATATTTCAAGGGACGCGACGTCATGTATGGTGCCCTTTATCATTTACTTCCATATTCCAACTTTGAGTAGACGTGGGTAATCTGGAGAGGAATATCACATGTTACTTTATATTACAGAATATTACTACAGCACTCTTATGCACGAATTTGACAATGATAGTCCTACAATGCTCTTTACGTGAGTAAATCACATTCAACTACACAACTACACCTTCCTTTATCAAAAGATACTCCACCACTCACGTAACGCGTTATAAAGAGATGTTAACCGCTTGCCGACTTTAATCTTTATTCCGGCTACAATCCCTCGCCACGCTAGCATTTTTAGTATTGCATCAAGAGAAGGTATATCTGACAGCCACGCATTTTTTTCTCATCGATGACACTTAATATTGACAACTTATGTGGCCATATACTTAAACGCCATTAGGTTGTCATGTTTTTAAAAATATTTCATGTACAGATTTTTTAAGTTACTGTTTTATTATATGTATAGAAATTATCGACAATCGACACAATATACTAAGCAGGTATAATCCCAACACAACACAATATTTTTTAAAAAAGCTACTATTTAAAAAAAAAGTATTTTTTAACTGAAACTAGCCTTCCTACATAGATTTTCTTCAATAAGTGATTTTGAGCTCAATATCTCTTTAAGTTTAGAAACTAAGAGTGATAGTTACAATAACCCCCGGTAATAACGGGCATAATGTGGCTTAAATCAGATTTATTATTTTGTAGTTACAAAAAGGTAGTATGAATAAGTATTTATTAGTTGATACTGGTCAATGTTATTTTTATTTTTATGAATATGTAAAACCTTTTTTTAAAGTTATGAATTTATCTTGGATTATGTCAGTTTGAGTTGTTCGTTTGACATTGTAAAAAATATAATATAATATATTATATGTATCAATTCCCACTTTTATTGGCCATCCCGACATTGTACCGATGTCGGGATTTGTTAGAGATCAGATGATTTACCGATTGCCGATTTACCTTACTTGATGAATATTCGTTTTATCGGCATATTCATTATAACTGTCCAAGTCGGTAAATTATTTTTGTACATCGCTAACCGATCAATATTTATTGGAAAATCTTATTGAAATAGGATAAGAATATTGTATTGAATTTGAAATAACAGCCAGATTTCTTTAACTTTTTAGTTGCCTCCAAATCCAAATCAGAAAAAAATACTATTTATTTATTTATTTATTTATTTATTGAAGTGAAACATCTTATGCGACTTCCAACAAGGTTTCGTTAAACGTTTAACGCTACCATGGAGGGGTATGAAAGCACTGTTCAACGTGCACGTAAATCAAGTACCAGGCACTCAGAGACGGAGAAGAGTTTGAGCCACCACCACCACAGACGGTCAAGATGCGCAGGTCGGGGATCTTGCCCACCGCAAGTCGATGATTTTTTTATGTGACGTTATGTGTAGTAAAAGTATTACAATATACAGCCTAACTTATGACGTGGCTGCTCATGCTGGTAATCGTGAGGGATTGTTTTTGAAGTGAAATTACAATATCATTAGTATTTATACAGTGTGTAAGCAGTGAGTTAAATTTATAAATAAAGAAGTTTCTGACATGTGTACTTTGTACGCACGTACTTTTTTTTATATAGGTTTACCAACAGTATACAAACGTTTTTTTTAAAAAAAGAATCATTCTTATAAAAATAATCATTTTTATATCACAGCTGTATACAAATGAATAAAATGTTGACAATCTATTACCAAATGTCAATATTTACGATTTTCTTATAGCGGTGCCGCGGTCACGCCCAGCGTGCTTGAGTAATTTTTGGGCGGCATCCCTACAAACTCTTAGAAAATAGTAGTGGCGTTGAATGTGTTAAATTTCTGTATAATATGCACAAAGATGATATATTATTTTGTACGATTTGTTTGGCTCAGTTTGTAGTAACATGCTGTGTCAGCGGTCGCGGGTTCGAGTCCCGCGTTCATTTTTTAAGTATGAATGTTTGTACTCTAGTGATGGGTGTTTATATTTATAAATTTATATATGTGTAGTGTATCAACTACGATATCTGTAAGACAAGCCTTGAAGCTTACTACGTAACTGTGTGTAATGATGTCCTCACATAAAATGCGTTATGTTACAGGTACTGAGTTAACCAAGGCCAATTTACATACAGCTGATGGCATATCAGTCAGGTTTCCAAGAGTAACACGTATCAGAGATGATAAAAATTGGGAATCTGCCACTAATTTAGAAGAATTGAAACATTTATACAAAACATCCAAAGAAAAAACTGATGTGTCACTTCTCAACAAATTAGCAGCAACTGCTAATGATAATTTTGAAACTCCAATAAAAAAGACCAAACAAAGTCCTCAGAAAAACAAGAATCTCATAAACACTAATAAAAATGGCAGTTTAGATTCCTTTGTTATTAAAGATAAACCTAAGAAAGAAATAAAAGAAGAAGATGAAGAAGCTATAAAGAAGGAAGATGTGAAAATTGAGAGCAAAAAAAGAAAGTTATCAGACAGCTTGGAAAATTTAAAAGAAAACAAAAGCTTTACTAAACAAGAGAAGAAGTTCAAACGTCAGTTAGAACCAGACGATCCTCTACCAGATGCGTTTAAAGATAAAAGATTAGGTTTTTATCCAGACTTCATAACTATACCTGAAAATGAAAGGAAGTTTTTCGAAAGACACTGGATAGCTTATGGAGGGACTATAATTAAATCTCTAAAATCTATGGATGTTGATTTTGTAGTACACAATAATAAAACCATAGAGTATAAAAAAATGAAGAAATTGAAAAATAAGCTCCCATACCAAGTCCGACATGTTTATAAAAGTTGGTTGAGGAAATGTATTAATAGCGTTAAATTATGTGATACTACTGATTATGCAGTGCTTATAGAACCTGGTTAAATTGCTACGATGTTCGATGAATTACGAAATAATTTATAGGCATCTTATTTGTTATCTTTTAATTTTATATTTCTATTAATTTGACATTGCATTAGCAGTAATGTCAAATTATAAATTTAAAGACATCATAATATTATTCCAAAATGCAATTTCTCTAAAAAATATTTAAGGCCTGAAAACTTGTAACTTTTTTCAAGTAACTATTTACATTTTTTTTTGGGGAATTTTTGATCTACTTTATTGAAAAGGGTTTTACTGAATGAATGGTATTTTTTGTGTTTATGTAAAGCTATGTTATTGGATTCTTATATTGTTTTAATCAATAGCTGTTGGTTCGTTATACAATTCTGGAAAGTTTACTTTCTAATGGTGGAATGATATTAAATGCTTTTAAAATTATGGAGGGTAGAGATAAGAAGAACCGACTCATATGGGGGGAAAGTTGAAAACGTGTCCAGCTGTATACTGAAAATAAAGTTTCCATTATCTACCACAATAGCGCTGGCCTGCGGATAGTTTCAATATGAATATAGCTATTATAAATGGAGTGAAGTTAGCTGAGTTCAAATATTTAAAAATTTTAATGACTCAAGTAGTTAGTAAAATGCTAGTATACGAAGCCTCAACTATTTACGTAGTCTAAAAATGTTTTAGTAAATATAAACAAAATACTGCAGAGAGAAAGCGTAATTTTTTTCTAATTACGTTTGGCGCTTTCTTTAAAATTTATCGACTGCTACTGCAGCGCCACTCTTACTGGACGCGTTTTTACTGCCACTTGTTCGTGTACGAGTTGGTCCTCCTTATCTCTACCTTCCATATTTAAAATGTTAAATTAAAAATTTAATTATAATAATAATTTAAAAATTAAAAAAAAACTAAATTTAATTATAACAAAAAAACAACAAATATTTGAATAATTATTATCTTAACTGATTTTTCGGTGAATAGTTTCTTCTGTATTTTTTACTAATACATAAAATAGCTGTGTTTTTATTAAAATAAAAAAAATGTATTGCCTGTATTCAGAGGAATCTGCGCATATTTTAATATTATAAATAGTTTATAATTAATTTAAAAGTTTGATTATGTATCTGATATCCGTATCATTGGCTTTTTCCAATATTAGCCATTGAGATCTGTCTATTGACAATTAACAGAGAACGCTAATATGCCTTTTTACTGAATCTCACTTAGACATTCCAAAGTTAAATCACAATATATTCATCCCTTTTTATCGTCCCATTGCTAGGCACGGGTCTCCCTTCAATACGAGGGGAATCGGCTCGGCTTTCGCGTGAAACTGAAAACCTGTTTTACCCGCCACCGCTTTGTAATGGAGGGCAGGCCTTTTTTCAATTTTCTTCGGTAAAAAATCTGCTGGGGTCCTAAATGGGCTGGTTTTGGGTCTAACCTATTTGGTCCGGTCATGTCAAGGAGCATACATGTTTCTGGAAGCGTGATACGATCATAAGTTTGACGTTTAGCTCAGTTTGTAGTGATCTTACTTTTTTTTATGGTACAAAGGGGGCAAACGGGCAGGAGGCTCACCTGATGGTAAGTTATCACCTCCGCCCATGGACATCTGCAACACCACAGGGCTTACAGATGCGTTGCCGGCCTTTCAGGAAAGGAAGGGAGGGAGGAGGGAGAAGGATGGGATGAGGGATGGGGAGTGGGCCTCCCGGACTCTCAGCTGTCACTTCACACTGGTCTTCTGTGAGAGAGTGGTTGTGGTACTATACGGGGCGTGCCGGCCCATTCGGCTGCTACCTGAAGATAACAAGCATGGCACTACCACTTGAAAACTGGTAAGAAGTGCCCTTGAAAAGATCTTACTCTCTGCGCCAGTGGTTACGGATTCGAGTCCCGCTGGGGGCATTCATTTGTTGAGCACGAATGTTTGTACTCCAGTCATGGGTGTTTATATTTTTAGTATGTATGTAATATAAATTTACAGTTATATAAGTATGTGTAGTGTATCAACAATCTGTTATCCGTAACACAATCCTCGTAGCTTACCACGGAACTAGATGGCGCTGTGTGTACATTATTACAACAGTCCTAACATATTTATTTAATAATGAAAAAAAAATTTTTTGCTATTGTGATGATAGGATGATATGAGGACATAGGACTCCTCAAAGCTAAGTATGAAAGAGATGCTGTGATGTATCACATCTTCATGAGATTATTATCAATATCGTGGTCAGCTAGCTAACTACGGAACACTGGCATGAGCCCTCGCTTCGCTTGGGTTTCTAGGTACTTTTCCCATGGATACATACCTATATAATATAATAGTTTTCAGTGTACATATGAGATAAATACATGCTATGACAGACTTTTTGTTGAGATATGAGATAACAATATTTAGAAAGTTGTGTATTTTTCCCAATTCTCAATTTATGACATACAGAGGTGCCTTAGCATAATATCATGAGTTTCTTGCAAGTTTCCTTTTTCGTCGTTATATCCTGTTGACTGTTGTATAATTTTATATATATAATATATATTATAGTTTGTGAATTGCCTTATAATCTCAGCAGAAACCCAAATTTTATCGATGATTAATTTTTCATTTATAAGTATATGTTTAATATTTTCATATGTAGTATCTTGTACAGTGCCAATTATTATACGTGAATTATTTGAGAAATTTTGTATTAAAAGTATTCAAAAATAAAATAATAAGCTATACTTATTCAGAACTTACTTAAAAATTTTGTGCCTGATAAAAAAGTGTTTTTGGAATATATGTTTGTTACAATACTTTGTATATTATTTACCTAATATATACCATGGATATCGAAGTTTATGTGATTATGCGAGTCCGAGCATTCGATACGTCTAACACTGACTCATCACGAAATATCGAAAACCGCTTCACATTTAAAGATGAAATTTGGGAGGAAGATAGCTTAAAGTTAAGAGAAGGTCCGCTAAAAACGGATTTTGATCTTTCAACGGGCCCGGATTAAGGAGATCTAAGGGCACTCGCAAGTTTGTATGAAAGTCCTTCATTTTTTTACTACAAAGTTTAGAGTAGGAAGGCAGCACTTAGGGACGAACCCGAGCGAAGCGAGGGTGAGTCGCTAGTAAAACGATAATATCAACATACTCGTATCACGTATAGATATTGTACGTTATTAGTATCGACACGACTCGCGTGACACGTGTTTATGTTACATGGGCTTTCGAGCGCTTTCTTAGTATTTTTCGAAATTATTAGTTGCCTTAGTAATTACTTCGTATAACATCTGCTGTTTCCTAATGTCCCATCAAAATCGTCCATCCTCTAAGTTCTAAAGTATACTAATTTTATCATGCTAATAAAAAAATAATTTGCTTATTCTCTAGTATATATATAAATGCTCTAACAAATTACCTACTGCACTGGGTATTAAAAAGAACTTATTCAGCATGTATAAAAATGCGCAACGAATCGCTACTGTCGTACATTCGTTTAAAATTGGATTTTATTCTCACTTTGACATTCTCACCCGAAGTAAAATTGAGTGCGGCAGTTTATAAATACTAGAGGTAACTTTAGATTTATAAACCAGAAACTCGAGAAAGTTTTCTAGATGTAAAACATTTCGTCGTCGAGGGAACAAACGGTGCAAATACAGTATAACCACTGGAATCACCTTTAGGCTATATCGTGCTCATTTTAAATTTTCAACGGCTTTGAAACTCTGCAAGGCTATCGCGTATGTGTGTAGAGCAAATTAATTATTTACAAAGCTGTGTACAATACAGCTACGTTATGGCAACGGTATGATATGAACAATTTTGGCCAATTTAGAGATCGTGCAAATAAAAGTAATGTTTTTAAAATTATTCGGAGCGATATCTGCGTTTGTATGATCAGGATTTGTTAATTTTCTGTAATTACGTACGTAAGTAATGTAGGTATTCTAATGTGTGTATATTTTTGTTAGGTAGATACTACTTTTTACTAAATCGGCTAAATGCACTTTGATAAAATTTTGTACACACAATATGCTTCACATTAGCATAGGTATAGGGCAACAGTAACACCCAGGGGGCCAGGGACGCACTCGAGCAAGCGAAAATAAGTGTCTAGTAATACCTAATTATTTCACGAATACAAGTATCTACTTTAAAAATGTATATCTCAGTGGCTTTGTTACTTTTATGATTTAAACTCAAATGTACAAATATACCGTATTTAAATAATAAAATGAAAACCCTTTTTTACTGTACGAGGCTTATCATTTAAGACTTACAATCCGTTGTTTTTGGAGTAAGTACTAACCAATTGTAAAATAAATCTGAACTAAACTTTCCTTAAAAAACTTTGTTTTAAAATTATAATTAAATCATTATTTTTATTTAAATCTGTAATGTAGCCGTAATAATATTACGATGAACGAAATATATAATATACAGTATCTATTTTATTTACCTAATAATGTGAACAGGTTAAAATAATAATGTTTAATTCAAATAATATCTATAGGAATTTATATTAAATAGTAGTAGCTATAAGGGACCTCTACGCTTTCTATTATAACAATTTCATATTTTGAATATTAATAGAACTTTCAGGATCAAACAATATTTATGTTGGGTTGAAAGCTTTGTAGTTTACTTTAATTAATTAGGGTATCCTAGGTGACCTGGTTCTTTCTGGTACGTATGTTAAGCTAGCAATGTCAAGTGGGCAGAACCACATAACACACTTGCAGTAATTAAGTGCTCATTTAGTGCTAATTAATGCTGCAAAAAGTAAATTTTACGCTGCAGTAGATTTATCAAAAATTAGAACACTGCCAGCTTTATATTAAGCTAGCAGTGTCTGCCTCTTACGACACTAACCGCATAGCACATCATCAAATCAAACTAGTATTAATTTAGTGCCTAATTAGTGCTGGCCATTCGTGAAGACAAATATACAATTTTATAGTTTTTTTCTATTTTTATAGAACAAAACTTGCAAATTTAATTTAGCGCCTGATTTTTCGAAATAGCAATTGATTTTATTGTTAATATTTATAATAATATGTATGTTTTTAAAGTTATAGTACTTGGGCGACCGAGCTCGGTATTTTTTTAGGTAAAAATAATAAAAAAAATATGGGTGCGTGTACTTTATGTACGCGCGTGAGAAGTTAGACTTCTTTTCTAGTTGTAAATCAATATCTGCAGTAAGAAAGATGAAGTCGGTCAAACGGATACAGAATATTTAATTCCTTAAAAAGTATACTTCGGTTATAAAATATACTTTTAAAAAAGAATAATATAATAATGTGGTCTTAACTCTTAAATCATAATTCCGTACTTTCACTTATCAAATGACGCATAATGATTTCTCATAGATGGCGTTATTAATATTTTTATTACTTAATTTTAGTAAGTGTTAATTGTATTTTGCTATAATATTGTATTTATAGTATATAATATATTATTATTATTTAATTTTAGTAAATGTCAATTGTATTTTGCTATAATATTTTTTAAATACTAGGTATATAATATTAAAATAATTCTAAATAATATGAAAACAGTGATCAGAGGCAACTTCAACTTGTTACTTTTGTGGTACAGTGATTCTTAAAATTTCGCTCTCATCATTTTTTCATAACGCGCCTAAAGAAGTATAACTTCAAAAAAAAAAGGAAAAAACACTTCGGACTGAAAACATCTAGACTCGAACCGGGGTCTTCTGGTTTCGCGACCACCCGATTTCCCACCTGAGCTATTACGATTTTATACATAAAATGTTGCGAAATTTATGGTCTGAAAACACGGATAAAACGACGTTTTCTAAAAATGAATTATGAAACCTAGCTAGATCGATTTATCGACCCCGAAACCCCCGGCATACCAAATTTCATGAAAATCGTCGCAGCCGTTTCCGAGAATCAGATCATATTATATTTATAAGTCGAGCGAAGCGAGACCCAACACTATCACACTCTCTGAGCACTTTTGTGGTACACTTTACTGAAAAACTATCACGCCTATAGATTTGTACTTTAACATAGTAATTTAACTTCATATCTAGATGCATTATCTGTTTAAAAAATATAATTTATAACCATTAAAAATCGTGTTCGTGTTCATTGGATAGAATGTTATTGTACTAATAACATCATCTGTTAGCGTGTATGTGTTCACAGTGTTCTTACTTCTTATATTGTCATGGAATTACAATGGAAAGCACGCACACCACTGACCTCTATAATACCACTGGACTGGCTGTTCCAAGCGTTTGACAGCAATTTTTTTGTGTCCATTTGAAGCGCCACTAGCGAGAGTCTCGAGAACTAATTTTGACGTATATTGCAAAAGACAGCGAGAAGTGTTTGTTTACTGTAAAGTAATTTTGCATGTTCGTTGTTAATATAACATAGGTAGTAATTATGATGATACGGTTATTGATTAATAAAATTAAAAAATAAAAATCTTTATATCGACATCATTAGTCTTAGTACCACGAACTCTCGCTACGTCCGACAGCGGCGGACAGCGCCAAAATGGTGAATATCAAGCAGCCACAAAAGCAAGTTGACAACAGCCAGTCCAGTGGTATTATAGAGGTCAGTGCGTATGATTCGATTTGTTAAATGAAAATTTAGAAAAAATAGCGAGCGAGCCCTCATACAGCTCAGCTTTTTGCTAGTATATTATATACAAGAATTGCTCGTTTCAAGTATTAGATATAGATAGATAAATAGATAGATAGTTAGATAAATATATAGATAGGTGTGTATTTACCACGGTCGTATATAATACAATTATCTGGTATCCGTCACATGCCTCGTAGCTTACCACGGAACTCGATGACGCTGTGTGTAATAATATCTCAACATATTTATTTACTATTTACTACACAAAATTTAGTTAAAATCAGTGTTTTACTTTTTGAGTTAAACGATAACATATTATGTGCAAACAGACAAAAGTGTTAATAGTGATAGTTTTGCGGTCTATATTCAATACACAATACGTTAGTCATCGTTTTTAAAAAATATTTAATGTACAGATTTTTTCTAAGCTACTGTTTTATTATATGTATAGATAATATTAGACACTTAGATTAATTATTCTAAGATTAGACAATTATATAGTAGGTACTTAATTAGTGCTGTTCATTTGTAAAGATAGATGTGAAAGAAAATCTTCTATGGTGTACAAATGACAAATTCTGACACCAAAGGCACCGCCGCCGCGGCGCGCGCCGCCGCCAACTAACGGCGTACCTACTAGGTTGTTATTACTTAAATTTTTTAACCGACTTCATTAAATAATAAAAGATCTAAAAATAACAAATAATTGTTAATTATTGTAATACCAGCATAAGCTGGTTAAAATTTTAAAACGAGAAAAAAATCCTGTGGCTTTAATATTGAATATTTTCAATTAGTTTTTTTTTGTACTCAACTCGTAATTTATCTCGAGTAGGTATAGGTATGTGGTTTGAAGCCTGAAGGAACGTTTATCAATTAGTGTCGCCACTCGCCACCTCCCTAGAGTAATTTATATGTTTCTTGGTATACCCGTATACTCTTATTATATAATCTGAGCCTGTATGGTAATAAAATTCTAAACAATTCAAATCTAGGCATCACATATTTATAGAAATCTTTATTTAAATAGCCAATATTATTGATTCTTTATCGACCTGGCCAAATCGACAGTACAGTTTTTAATCCAATTTCCATTTGTATAACAAGCTAGCCCGCGGCTTCGCTCGCGTTCTAAAGTATGGAAACCAAATTCTTTCGCCCGTCCACCCGTCTTCAACGCCATCATTATTTTGTTGCGGTGTTACTTTAAAACCTTCGAGATCGAAGTTTAAAACTATAATGTCTCGTAAGATATTTATTGAAATCCAATGATTCCACGAGCAATTTTATTCAAAATTAAATAGGTACTTGTGATGAATATCTTATTTATTTCATTGATGCTCCGCTCTTATTGGTCGTAGCGTGATGTTATATAGCCTATTATAACCATCCTCGATATAAAACGGACTATCCAACACAAAAAGAATTTTTCGATTCGGACCAGTAGTTACTGAAATTAGCGCGTTCAAACAAACAAACGAACTCTTCAGCTTTATAAATAGTATAGATAGAAGATAAGATTTTTTTTGTTTAAGAAACGCACAAGACCCTTAGATTATAATATACTAGCAAAGACCTTTGATGAGGTAATTAGAATTACCTACTAGCGGTCGGCCTGTGGTCGACATTCGACCATAATTATTAACTAATATAGTACCTACCTATACTATAATATTGCAATAAATGAATTAATTATGATTATATTTGACATTCAGTAACACTATAAACAAATAATATTTATGCGTATGGTGTGTATGTGATGTTTTTTATTGATTTAATGTATCTTTTATGCACAATTTAAAAAAAATATTAGCAAGCTGCACTCCTTCTCTATAATATAAACTATTAGTGTGCGAAATTTCATGCTCCTCCGTCCGCGCAATTTTCGTCAAATGGGGTAGGTACAAATAAAGGGTTTTGCTTCACGTATTAATATTATATAGATTAGCGTTATCCAGTGTATAAATGCACAAAGGAAAATTTAGTACCTAATATAAATAGTAGAAATTTAGTAAATGATGCCACCGGCCACAGCCCTCACTCCTCAGATCACATTATATTTTCTCACAGTAAAAAGTATCCTACATGTTGACCCGGATAACCAGCTATCATTAAACCAAAATTCATCAAAACTTGTCTAAGCTTGTAAAATTATAGATTCGGCCTGTGTATCGATAAGTAGACCTACCATATTTCAAAAAAATCCAAAAAGAATTATATAATAGGTACAGATTCGACAGAGAATTTTGTTATAATTATGTATAGAATATGTAATTAAAGGAAAAGGTTTACAAAATAAATTTATAATATAAAACAATTATAATTACCTACATTTTAATTTGAATTTCCACAAAACATCAAAATGCAAAAAAATGATCATTGTTGTTGTTAGGGGCGCCATCTTTTAACATACGATATTACTTAGTTATTAAAAGGAAGGGAAGATCGTTCCATTACAACGTAGTACAAATTAATTCCGCCAAAATAATAAAGCGATATTAATACATAATAATACACATTCACTTTTTATTTTTCACTTACTTTAAGTAACTTTCTGAAGTTAGAAAATATGTTTTATTATATTATTTATTTAGTATTTTGAACTTTACATAAATATAAAGATTTATCGATACATTAGCGCTATCTATTTTCATTTTATTGCACTAAATACTAATTTCACTTTTGTTCGAGTTGCAACCCCATGATGATGCTAATCTTTAATTATTAGTTTAATAAGTCAGGCACACACACACACACACCGCCAAAGGTTTCTTAGCTTACTTACTTACTTGTACTTGCCGATTTAAACTAAATTAGGTATAACATACGTTATCTCACGGGTGTTGCCCCGTGACATAATTAATTAGATTAAAATACCTTTTATTGAAGCATGTTTTTTAATTCCTACACCATCACACCACCATAACTGGTTCTATGGAACGATAAGGATAAAGAACGATAACGATAAAACTCTTGTTAAAACTTGAGACTTGAGAGATATATCAAAACTATATGTTAAAAAATTATCTTCTTCTATCTTCTTCTTTGGTCTTGACAAGGCTTACGGAAAAGTTTGCAATAGATAATAGTATACGTCTGTCTCCTAAGGTACCTTTAAAAACAATATTATCTTAGCTAATCGATGTGCGCGTTCACACAAAAAGTACTGGACCGATTTTAACTAATCTTTGTGTGGTGATATATTATTCCTAGGGTCAATATTCAGAATATGTAAAAGGTACAGTAGAGTGAAATATTTATTCTCACAGGAAAACACTATAGCTGGTTCTATAGAATAGTCCTCATAAAAGAGGGTGGACCTTTATAGGAAATCATTCGTTGGTACATTTTAAGTAACATGCGACTCACCCTGGCTTCGCTCGGGTTCGTCTTTAGGTGTAACCTCTTTAGTATAGTTTTAAAATGACGTAATTTCCATATAATATAATCGCGTAAGAAACGCTTTCATTCGACCGTTTTTTCTCCGATTCACTTTGCAAAACGGACTACCACGTAAAAGCCTTTTTATTTTTCGGTTTTTTATATAACCCATGACACTCAGCAATAACGTGGCTTTCTATTGGTGAAAGAATTTTTAAAATTGGTTCAGTAGATCCCGCGATTACCCCTTACAATTTAACAAATATACAAACACACAAACTTTACTTCTTTAGACTATTAGTATAGATATCATAAAGCCTTTAATTTTATTAAGGCAATATTATTAACAATAAAAACAATTGCTATTTCGAAAAATCAGGCGCTAAATTAAATTTGCAAGTTTTGTTCTATAAAAATAGAAAAAACTATAAAATTGTATATTTGTCTTCACGAATGGCCAGCACTAATTAGGCACTAAATTAATACTAGTTTGATTTGATGATGTGCTATGCGGTTAGTGTCGTAAGAGGCAGACACTGCTAGCTTAATATAAAGCTGGCAGTGTTCTAATTTTTGATAAATCTACTGCAGCGTAAAATTTACTTTTTGCAGCATTAATTAGCACTAAATGAGCACTTAATTACTGCAAGTGTGTTATGTGGTTCTGCCCACTTGACATTGCTAGCTTAACATACGTCTTTCTGGTCCTACTGAACAATTATTATCTACACTAATCTACATCTACACTTATATATATATATATATATATATATATATATATATATATATATATATATATATATATATATATATATATATATATATATACATATAATATTATAAAGAGGAAAACTTTGTTTGTTTGTAATGAATAGGCTCAAAAACTACTGGACCGATTTTAAATTCTTTCACCATTCGAAAGCTACATTATCCACGAGTAACATAGACTATATTTTATTTTGAAAAAAAATAGGGGTCCGTAAGATATTTGGGTTTTTCGGACACAAGGTGTAAAAAATCAACCAGAAAAGTTACTTATTTTGAGAACGCTGCCTAAACTATAAAAGATAGAACCATAAAATGTTCTAATTAATTGTAGATCTTATAAATATCTACAAAAAAGTCCGCGACATACTATACCTATCTATGTCGAGTGAGGCACAACAACCATTTATTTTATTTAAAAATTATCATAGCGTTTTAAATATATGTAGGGATCTATCCAGAAGTTTTATTTTTTAATTTCAGATCAAATCTTTACTTTTATTTTTTTATGATCTGGCTTCAAAACCTAAATATAATCCTAAATTTTCATCCTTCTACAAACGCGGGCGGAGCCGCGAGGAACAGCTATTATTAATAAACTTGCCTTATAAGCAATGTTATATTCATATTTAGGAAGCAGTAAAAATACATATTATGTACAATGTCGGTTAAACTAATACAATATAATTTACGTATGTATATAATTAGATGAATACTTTGTATAAAGTTACGTATTAGATCTTGCTCGACATATTCGCTTTGATGTCGCCTAAACTAATTTAATTATTTCAGCCATTGCTTTGTTGTGTACATTATTAATCTCGCTTACTAGCTCCTGCCTGTGACTTTGCACGCCTCTAATCTTGTTATTTATAAGAATATTACCTGTTAAACCGTACTATATAAGGGAATCATCGTTCATCTGTACGTATGTTTTAGCTAATTTTTAGAATTAAAATTGCTAAATGTCCTAAAATATGTTAATTAAAACAAAAGCTGAATACCTATTTACGGTTTAAGGAATTACAGTCGATTCGAAAGTATAACAGCTACTTACAAAGGCGCATAGAATAAAAAGGTTATAAATAAATGACAATAATGTGTGAAAAACATTTAGGTTTATAAAGAAAATAAATGTGTATATGATAATATTATGTAACAGATGAGAAAATTTGATATTTCTTCACCTGCGTACCTATCGAATTGGAAACTTTTCTATTTAAATAAAAATAGCATTACGGTTTTCGAATTTCGACGCTTGCTCGAAATGTTGGTAACTTTAAGCAAATATCTCAACTCAATCAAATATTTACACCTGAATCTGTTTTACCTCCTAGTAGTAGGGTTAGGTAGATACTTACATTCGCCTGACCTTACGACTTTGAGTTTCTAATAGAACAGCAAAGATTTCTTATTCTTAACAAAGAATCAATAAATTGGTTGTATTTAGTTTCTAAAATTTTTTTTGTGAATCAAGTTAATTATTAGACGAATATTAATAATTTTGTTTAAATTATGTTATTATTAATTATTATATTACGTAGATATTATCAAGGATAATTTATAGTACCTTGATTAAGATTAGATTTCACCCGCGACTTTTTATTTAATGATGCTAGGGGTCGTAGCGTGATATTAAAATAAATTGTAGCCTTCCTCAACTAATATAGACAAGGTAAATAAATTTGGTAAAAATAAATAGTGAAATAAAATTGTAAATCTGATGACGAATTCTAAAAATAAGTGCATTCAGACACAAAAAACATAATGATTAAAAGCTAATAATAATAAAACATTTTTTTTTATGGGACAAAGGGGGCAAACGGGCAGGAGGCTCACCTGATGGTTAGTGATCACCTCCGCCCATGGACATCTGCAACACCACAGGGCTTGCAGATGCGTTGCCGGCCTTTCAGGAAAGGGAGGGAGGGAGGAGGGAGAAGGACGGGAAGAGGGATGGGGAGTGGGCCTCCCGGACTCTCACTTACCGGACGAAACGCGACAGCATAGCTGCCACTTCACGCCGGTCTTCTGTGAGAGAGTGGTACTATACGGGGCGTGCCGGCCCATTCGGCTGCTACCCGAAGGTAACAAGCATGGCACTACCACTTGAAACAAGTACACTAAGCAATACAAAATTGTACGTACTATAAAAAAT
Source organism: Boloria euphrosyne (assembly GCA_951802675.2). NCBI lineage: Eukaryota > Metazoa > Arthropoda > Insecta > Lepidoptera > Nymphalidae > Boloria > Boloria euphrosyne. The sequence goes on from OX637881.1 coordinate 5,108,074, forward strand.
AACAAAAATAATATTTAAATTTTAGAGTAAAAGTATATTTGTTAGTTATGAGTACATATTGTTTTTTTTAAATTAATTTCACTTTTAATAGCTTTAACGTGTTACATTAAAACCTAAACTAAGTAAAGCCTTCATACAACATAATTTTTACGTTTGCAGTAATCTATGTGGTGCATGTTGTAGTGTAAACTCGGCCAACAAGCATGTTAAGAATCTCTTGGGAATGGAATCTGGTATTAATGACTACAGCTCATAGAGACTACTCTCATATTCACAAAATGAATAACAAATTTTTGTTTTATTTAATTTAGTCCTTGTGCGACACTGCCGATTAAATATTATAAAAGGACGCGGACGCATCAAAAGCTCTCCGTAATGTAAATACAAAACTCGGCTTGTTTTTCCATATATGTACAGTGTATATATGCTTGAAAAGTTAACCATTCTCATATTCAACTGCTAGCGACGCATAATGACAAATTATGCTGCAAAACTCGGGTAAATGTCACGGGGTTATATTTCAACATTTCTATTAGCAATAGTTACAGTAACAGTAGGAATTTCGAAATATTTAAAAAAAATCATCATAGTGTTTTAACGTGAAGTACAAAAACGATGAACATCTACACTCTACAGTTTCAGTTTAAAAATGTACTTAGCAGATTACCATTTAAAATTCTGCGAGAAATTCATCCGTGAATACGAGCTGAAGTGTTTTACATTACGGGATTAAATTTAAAACGGGTACTACACATATTTCAAGATTAATTGTAACTTAAACATGAGCTGACGTCGCTGTGTCTGTGCTTCAAGTAAGCCCGAAAGGTCGCACGTTTAATTTCTATAGAGTGACATTTATGAAGATAGAAAAAATATTAACTTTAAAAAGTTCCATAAACATAAAAAAGATATCTAAAGAAAGATGACACCAAAAGTAAAAGCAAGCCCTTTAATAATCCATTATACAAATTTCGTAGTAATTAGCGCTTAACTACCACATTAAAGCCATTTTGTACAATTGTCAATAAATGTCATATAAAGAACGATAATAAACTGCACATAGAGTAACTAAAAGGTTAACTTACTTGGCAAGCTTATGTAAGCTGCAATATTCCAAAAGGCCGCGCGAAACGAGCTACTGTCAACGTTTTCAGTTGTTTTACATGGCGTCATGTATATAACTTATTCATGGCGGTTGTCCCCGACCTCTTGTTAATTATGACATGGACGTGGTTCACCGAGCGCAACTTTCAAATTGGATTATTCGCACCATCGCTCTCTAACTAGTTAACAATGAACCAAAATCCCTTTTGGAAAACATTATACCCCCTTTTTTCGCTTTGCGGCGTGCCACAGAGCTTTACTATGTACATTTACGAAGCTGCTCTTTTAAAAATATAAAGTTCGCCTAGCATTAGGGTAGTGTAAAATATCGTTTATAATTGTTAAGTTTGTTTTAATGTATATTTAAATTAACGAAATGAATTTATACGATTTTTGAAGTAGTTTAATCTTATAAGGAATAGATAGATATATGGGTCTTTATGTCGCTCAATATGTGAAAGTAGTCCTGTATTACATATTTAACGCAAAGTTAAGCCATTCACCTTCTTTAATTTTTCGTAATTATGACACAAGTGTAACTTTATTTTTTTCCTAATACCAACATTAACTTGTTACATAAATTATTTAAAATCTGGAAACTTCCAACTTGTTCTTAGTTTACGAAATCGTATCAGTTTCATTAAAAACTCTCATTTTAAAGTTGGAAATGTTTTAATGTGAAAAATGAGTGTTTTAAGTAAGTATAGTGTAATGTCTATACAACATATACTTCTGATATTTCTTTATATTCAACACGTTCGGTTTTTGTGGTTGCACGTTTACCTTAATGCCACCATTTTTAATTCAATTTATCATTTTCATCCCTTATGATATAGGCATCAAATGAAAGGACACAACGTAATAAGAAAAGTGATGTCCTTGTAAATAAAATATAAGGTACATCCAAAGAAGGCACTGTTTATTTATGCACCCCCATGATATGGATATCATGTGAAATGGCTTAATAAGCAAAATGTTGTAAGCAAAGTAATGTCGTTGTTTTATGAAAAATCAAGTCAAAACAAGATGTTTAAGCGTTTAAAGCTTTCATGAGCTTTTATTTCAATCTTTTATGCAATGATCTAATATAATCAAATAGTATAATTATTACGTGCGTACATAAGTAGTTACATCCATACACGCTTTTTTTTTATTGCGCAGGTAACTAATTGGCCAACAACAAGACATGATTTTTTTATGATTTCAGAAGATTTTTTGACCTACTACAATACGTAAGAGTTATATAATATAGACGTTTTTATTCTAATTATATGAATCATCTCAATAAAATTATAAATATCAATAAATATAATCTCAATAAATATAATAAAGTCAGTTCCACCCTCATTAGTTGAATAATCACCATCCTAATGATAATTTCATATGATTTTAAAGTTGATATATATTTTTTCTGCGTATCAACGAGGACCACTGATCCACTTTTCAAAGGCTATCGATTCTTTTAATTATTTATTTTAAAAGCAAAAATACTAATGAAAAGTTGCCTTATACGAGATTTTCCTTTAGCGAAATAGAATTATAGTAGGACGTGTTTGATTAGTTCATTAAGTTGTGCTTCAAACGCTCTACACGCGATAAGTCAATACAATATCAAGCAAACTAGACCGCTTACATTTCATTAGTAAGCGAAATATTAGGTACAAGTCGGTATTATAGGCAGTTTTATATTAAGATTTATCCTTATAATAGAAATAAAAGGCTTCGTATTAAGAAGATGTTTAATCAAAATATAAGTAACTAAGTACTACTTTCTGATCACTTATGAAAGAATCATTTTTTAATACATTTGTTTTGTTCATTGCCAGTACGAGTCTGGTATTCAAGTAGGTAGGTATATAGATAGACATTCAAAAATTGTATGACTGCTATGATTCGGCCTCTGTATCGATAATAATATCATTATATTTCAATAATCCGATTTTCCTAAAAATATTTATATTTATGATAAAAGATGATCTTTCTAAAATATCACTACGAGAAATTCATGAAATCGTGAAACTGGTTCGCTTTATAAATCGTAAAGCTCTGCAAGATACATTTGTTTTAAATGAGGGCCCTGCATATTTTGTCTGCGCCTAACAATAGGATACGCCTTATAAAGACTTTGTAAAAAGAAAAACTAATGCCCTCAACAAAAACGAATACATTCAAAGTTTTGAACGATTCTATCTTTCACTATTATATTTTAATTAAGTATTTAATTTTTAATTTTTATTATTGATTTTATGTTACTAAACAACTTATTTTTAGTAGGTATATTTGCAAATTATAGTTCAGTTAGTTTCAGTACAAATTTTAAGCTGATATTTCATCATAGCTGAAATTTTACTAATATTTTTATCTAATGTCAGCAAAATATCGCAATAACTGCATTTTTTTAATCAAGATAATTACCTAGAAAGCGGGAAAACACAGAAGCTCATTCTTCCTAAGTGCTTTATAATGAGAATAGAGTTTAGATTTTTGTATTTTAACTTTATTATAAGTATCTTTAATAATTAACCTTTTACGTTTAAATACAAATCCAATGCCACACTCTGTCTAAGTCATGCCATCAATGTTTTTAGTGAGTTTTTTACCATCAACAGGTAAAAAATAAGATTAATACTTAAAATTGAAAAGATGTCAGCAGTATTTACTATTGCAGAGGGAAACATCTATAACTATCACGAGCTGGCAAACCGAAACCACAGTTTGTGCCTAACTTCATTGTTGGAACAGAACACTGCAGTTTGCACTACGGCAAAACTTAAGGCCAAGTTGACATTTTGGGTTGATTTTTTCTTATCTAGGTCGTTTAGATAGTCAAAACTTTACGTTTGTTGTAAGGTAAATTTAAATATTTTTTAATAGACTTACGTATATTTGACATTTAAACTATATTTAAGTATTTTGTTACTGCTAATACATTTTAAATTATGTTTCAGGTAATCAATATCACAAAAAAGTAAAAGGGCCATACAACAAATCTTATTAAAATGACTTCAAAGATAACATAGATGTACCTAACTACTTACAAGTTCTTGTAATAATAAACAGATTGTAAAAAAAACAAAAAGAAAACTAATAACTATAAGTTGTTATTACCATATTCGACTAGGCTACATTTATTATTAGATTTGATTAAATTTCGCAAATATAATAAATATTTTATACGTATATTATGAATTATGAAATATTTATTTATGAATTATGAAAATAAATTTACTACAATGTGTAAAACGATAACCTGCCAGAGCGAAATAAGTGCTTTTATCCTTATTTACGCCATTATAATTTAACTTCTCTTAACAGTATTTTATGACTCTTGAGAATTCTTCTGTTGTCACTTCTTAATTGCTAAGCCAAAAATAAATGTAACAGCGATTTCAATGGAAATACTCATGCTTACAGTAAAAATAACTCAACATAATTAAGAAAGTCCTTGTTATTTTTTTTAACTGCTTATATTGTATGGTTTACCGTTTATACAAGAAAATTAGAAGCACTTCTCATTGCAGTCTTATTTTATATAGATATATTGTAATTTTTTATACAATGAATTTTCTTTTCAATATAAATTAGTACGTTCACTATATTTGAAATATCACCCATATAAATGCTGTTAAAGTTTGTTAATTTAAAAGATGACGTCATAAAATGTTTACAACAAGATAAAATTTCCATAAAATACGCAATCGTAAGTCAGAGTTTAAAATAAGCAACATTACATCTCTCATTTAATTTGTCATTTACTTAAAAGTAACTGCTTGCATAGCTTGTTTGACATAAATACGGTTATTACCTCTTGCCAAGATCCAGTGAATGCGTCCAGAAACAGTTTAATTGACCCAATAAGATTGCTCAAAGAGCGCATTCCGGATAAATCGGCTAATTTTATTGGCCTAATCGAATACTCATGCTCCGTGTCGCTTTAGATAGAGATCGCTTAAAACTTGTTGAAAAAAGGTTTTTTGCACTTTAATTTTTCACGCTTTTGTGATATTTGTGATATTTTCTAAAATATGCTTTACTAGATAGGATAGATACGATATTTCGAGTTTTATATTGTAGCTACATTTTTCTTCAGCCCTTTTTAGCGTCCCACCGCTGGGCACGGTCATCCCTCAGTACGAGGGGGATCAAGCCATAATCCACCACGCTGGCCTAGTGCGTGTTGGCGGACTTCACATGTCTTTCGAAAACTTGCTAAGTTTTTCTCAGACATGCAGGATTCCTCACGATGTTTCCTTCACTGTAAGATAAGTGGTAATCATGATAGAAATGATTCGCACATAAAATAACATAGGTGCGAGACCCGGATTTGAACCCGCATCACTATATCGGTTATCTAAGCGAGCGTGTTACTGCTAGGCTACCACTGCCGCTAGCTAGATTATATTTCATTAATATTTGTCTAATTGTCTCTAAAGTAATTTTACTGGAACTCAGAAATACAGTATGCTATTTCCTTCATTACAAAGTCCGATGAAGCGGCAATTCGAAACTGCCAAAGAAATCAGAAGCAGGACTGACGACATTATCATTCGAGACACGGGTGTGTTAATTATAGACCATCAAAATAAAATTTTTTGATCAACTCCGAACTCGAACCCAAACTAAATGACGAAGCTATTGTTGAAATGTAAACGTGAATGTAAACTACGATACAAAGTTTATGTAATGGACTAGCTTTTCAGAAAAAAGATGGAATTGAATTTTATCTTCCAATGACTTTTACGAAAATATTTCTAGCGTAAAACGGTCACTTCCTTATAAATTTTGCATAGTACCTTTTTACATGTGATTTGCAAAATGTATCTCGTGGTAAAAATTCTTTTGCACAGTTGATTTATGCATTTGCCTCGCTGTACGTAGCACGTACGATTATCTCTCAGAAAATACTGCGTTCAAGGCACCCAATACCGGAATGAGGTCACGAGATTAAAATTTTTAGTCCCTGATGGATTACAGTTTCATAAATAAGCTTGTTGTTTTAAAAAAAAAATTAAAACAATCTTTCAGTGATTTTAATTTGTTAACCGAAATTTTATTCAAGTTCATATAACATTTTAATTTGCTAATGAATATAAGAAGGTATATACAAATTAAAATTTACTTTTTCTCTACAAACAATTTATTATAAACAAAGTCAACGATATAAGTAGGAAGAATGTAGGTAAGAAGAAATAAGATCTAATTCTTTAAGAAAACTTGTTTTGTTGATCAAAGCAACACGCGGCGTCATTGAAGTTAAAATTCTTTACCTCCATTTTCCGAGGCAGCGTGTGTGTTTGTATAATGCTCACATGTCGTTTCCTGCAGTTTAATATCTCATCTTTATTTACAAGATTGCCTCGGTGTGACTTTTTCTTTATTGTCTGAAAGCTACTTGAAATTCAGAGCGTTCAAGTAACAAATTATATAAAAGTGTGGATATTGCCTGAATTTAAATAAATATTAGTAAGGATATAAAATTTCTATTACACTAACTTTGCCTGTAAAGTACTTTTATCCGTAACCACTTATATATCAAATATGTATGTATACGTACTGCTTTAAGCCATCTTATATTTATTTATGAGATACTTGATTGGTTGTAGGAGTTGCTCTTTAAAATTAATTTCCTTACAATTAAAACGATGATTAATGTTGCTTCTTCTAAGTACTAAATTAGTAATAATTTTTAATTTAGCTTTTTAATTACTCGAGACGTACTTTTATGTATAGACGTATATTTTTCATTAGATTTTGGTGACGAAAATATTGCGTCCAAATAAAAGTGCATTTTCCGCTACATTGCAGTAGGCGTTATTTTTGTTATTGGTTTCCAAGATCGCCGCTTGAAATTCGAAGTGCTTTCGAGCAGTAAATTAATATCGGAGGAGTAAAAATAAAAAAATATCTTAAAATAGAACTTCTCCTTGCAAGTTATATTTGCTAGCAACTTATTTTAAAAATAAATACATGTAAAGTCAGTTACATACATACATAAATACTATAAAAGTATTTCATGATCGTTCATTACGAAGTATTAGATAAAGTAATGATAAATAAAATTATTCGTATATCTAAAGTACGGTTTTTACATTTTACTTTAATATTTATAGTAGTATGAATTAAAAAAAAGCATTTACATATCAGAAGTTCCAGATTTTCCTATGGTTTTAGTAGAGGTGATGACGAGTTCTATAGATGTAAGTAATAAATGAAAAAATGTTCAATAACGATAATTATTATTAATTAGTAATAGTGGAAAGCTTGTTGCATGCAATCACATAAGCTTTTAATTTAAGGAAAGAATGTACGTATGTGTTAAGAGCTGGACTAAACATACATCCGAGAAGAACGAGGGCTCGTAGCTAGTAAATATTAACGATTTAGTCAGTAATTAGCCCAAATCCCATATATTAAATTTGACAAAATGCCAAAATTCACATGTTGTTAACATGCAGTACGTAATTATACTCTAGTTACAGACAAAGCAGACTAGGTTTATGTAGGATTCAACAAGCACTTGAATTATTAATCTACGGCTTCAAACTTTAGAAGTTTGATGTCGCAAGTCCTAAAATATTTAGCACCTAGTGGCGTATCAGAAACTATAAAATAGGTAATGGACGTGGCGAAAGCAAAATCAATGAATTGTAAAGCTGGATATGATTTTTTTATATCTTTCAAATAATTATAATAAAAAATAGAAAATATATTCTTGGTATATTGCTAAGCTGCTTAAAATTGAAAGAAATTATTCATTCTTTCACATTTTTTTATCGTAAATACGTTATTTATTTAAATAAGATAACAAAAATACTTTAAAAATCAACTTTAAACACCTAATTGTTAGGTTATAGAGTTTACATATAATTATACTATATACATATATTACCATTCTTACTATCCGGCTCGATACGATACAAACAGTAAAATATAATATTCACATTACCGTAGAAGTAAGAACAAATAACCAAGTCTAAGCTCAATCGAATACTAGCAAGTGAGTTAAAAAAATACAGATAAACAGACAGTCAGACAAATGTAGAAAGTTAAATGAAAAGAAATAAAACAACGTATAACAGGATTCAGAAACTAAAAGAAAACTTTTAAGATGCTGTAACATTAGCGTTTAACACAAAACTTCTTCGTCGTCACTAAGTATTTTTTTTATTTTAAGTTAAGAAAAACTGTAATTTTTAGTTTTATATTTCACTACTGATATATTCTTAACAAGTTCTGTTATTTGAAATTTTCTAGTACTTTGCTTTGGTGTATCTAAAGGTATACCGTTAGCGATGTAATCGTATGAATATAGTTTTTTTGACAAAAAATTAGGCTCAGTTATATTGAAAAAAATTATGTGCGCAGTGAAAACCGCATCATTAGTAAGCATAGAAATAGACCGACAGACAGCGACTTTGTTTTCGTCGTCGCTAAGCATTTTTTTAAGTTAAGGAAAACTGTAATTTTTAGTTTTATATTTCACTACTGATATGTTATTTGAAATTTTCGAGTACTTTGCTTTAATAGACCGATGCAGACAGCGACTTTGTTTTATACAGACTAATTATTAACAGTAGCCTATGTGTGCAATACACAGGTCTATTTAGTATCATCCATATCTTTCGAGTCGTTACAGCTTGAAAAAATAACATTAACAACTTTAGAATTTACTTATAATAGTACTGAAATTTTCAAAAAACTTAAGGATATAAAAACTGTTTGAAATTGAAACCTTCTAAAAGCTTATTATTATTTACAGCCATAAAGTAAGCGAAATTTTTCAACTGCATAGATAATATAAAATTTTGCACAGGTAGCGCGAGGAGAGGAATAAAATTAAAATAAATGTGAAAATGTTAATGGACGCGATCATATTTCTTTCTTTAAAGACTTTCATGGAAATAGAAGTTCTAAACAATTGTAGGCCAATTAGCTAATGCTGTCGTCACTTGTATTGAAAAGGCTTCTTTAAATAAATGTATTTGAGTAGCTTTTATGTTAATTAATCATTATAATATCGACCAAGATCCCAGCCCCGCCAAACTTTTCTTATTTTCTCATTAACTAAATCAATGGGATTAGGTCGAATTGTTTGTGTGTATAAGTCGCAGGGGAATTGTTATAACGTGATATTATAATTTTCCTTTGAAAGTATGATTTAACGGATTACGGATACACTTATGTTCTACGACATAATAATAATAGTGGAAGGATTAGACCGATTTTCTATTTTCTATTATTTTAACTTATTAGTTTAGTTAGAACGGTAGTACCTAGAATCTCATAGCTATTTTCGGATTAATAGATAGCGAAGTCGACTTATAGGCAAAGACAAATTGAATAATGTTTGTGATGTGTGCTCATAAAAATATAGGTATAAAGTTAAATTTTATAATCAATATATCCAATACGATCGATATTCCTAAAAAGGCAACAACAACATTTGTTCTTCTTCTTGATTAGTTGGTGTTATTAATAGAAATAGTGTTAAAATAGAAAGTTATTTAAGAAAAAAAATGTGACGCTTTTATTATTAAGATAAAAAGACGAAGTTGATAAAATGTCGTTAGTAGTCAAAAATAGGACCTTGCTTTGTGGGTTATTCGCATCTCACGTACATTTGAAGAAACATTTACTTTTCAATTATTAAATGAAATTCATTTTTTAATCTATAGACTTAAATAATTATCCTCATTTTATATCTTCATTTCAATATCTGTTACTCACAAAAAAATGTTTGGTATATTCTCTACGAGAATTTCTCGTTCTGTAAAAGATAGCAAATTATTTATGGGAATCGTCTATGGGAAGGATCTGATGGATTTTATATAGTACTATGTATTTATTAGTTGGTGAGTATCAAATCGATAGTTAAGGTGGTATTATGAATGCACTTTCTTCGTAAAAGGGATTGTCCGTTATATAAAGAGCATTAATAAATAACAGCGACATGTAAAATATTATATTGAAGAAGAAGTTGCTCCGAGGCGTTACTTATCTAATAGACGCTTCCAGGTTATAAGTTTTACTGTACTTTCAAAAGAGGATTTAGAATTTTACCGCTGCAACAGGAATTTATTGTAAGACCAAGTTTGCTCACTTTTATTATACTTTAATTAGGAACAAAGCACTTAATTTATTTAAAGGAAAAGCTCTTATATTAAATCTTATTCTCAGATTCTCTCAACACGCTTGGACAGTATATATAGTAAGTGTATATACAGTCAAAGCGTGTTTCTTACTAGCAAATAAGTAAATAGATATTAGCAATAAGAGTATATATCTAGATTTAAAAATTAGTTTTACTATTTAACGAGTATGATATGTTTATAAGCTTAATGGTTTTTGTATAAATATAATAATTATATTTAAAATAAGTATGTACTACCAGTATATAACATGTTTTGACTGTTAAAAAATTTATAAAGTACTCTTCGATTTTGCTCTCACCGTACCTCGATTAAAGTTTCCTCGTCAATATACGTTAATCTAGGATAAAAGCAACCATCATTTTGAATTTCAATCAGTCCTTATAGCCTTTATAGCAATAAACATACGCTTTTACTCACTCACAAACTTTCGCACTCGTATACACTCGCATTTAATACGCTATATCGATATGGATATAAATTCGATCGAAATATGGAGATCCCGTTCAGAAAATTAAAAAATGAACACAAATTCTTTTTCTTGGCTTCAACTAGGTATTGATCCTACGAATAACTTAATATAATATAAGGGATATTCCGAGAGTTAAAATAGCCAAATTAAATGCGCCCAATGCAGCACTTCAATCTACGACTCCCACAGATGAATTTATAAGATGAAATGTAACACAAGTTTGTTAAAATTGTTATTATACGCCGGTATACTTTAGAGTTACATTAGAAGCGAACGTAAATTAAATCGAACCAACAGAATTACTTCGATGGACGGACGGACGAATCAGGTAATTTAATTTGTTGAATTGAGAGCTCCACAAAGTTTCAAGTAATGGAAAGAACCGATCATTTGATTGTGAAAGGGTTGAAGTAGAATTCTTCATTTATTTTTATACCTGCATCAAGTTGTCATAAATAACCTAACATTAAAGAATAAAAATATAAAAATAATTTTATTGTACTAATATTATAAAATTGTTAAAGTACATACTAATATTATAAAATTGTTAAAGTAACTCTGTCTGTAAATTTGTCATGCTTACGCCGCTGTACAGATTTTGATAAAATTTGGCATCGAAATAAATGACATCTTAGAGACGGACATAGACTACCTTTGGTCCCACCTCATTTATTACACGAGCGAAATCGCGAAAAAAAACTATGTAGTTACTAATGTATGAAAAATGAAAATATAAATTACTATATTTTATTTCATTATTAACAAAAACTAGAGATACAGTCATAAAACCTATCTTTGAAGTATTATTTTGCCTAATAAGCTTTTACTTGCCACCAAATGTTTAAAAATATGAACAAAAATATTTTTCAACAAAATTGTTTTTACGGTTACAGTTCTCGGTGTTTTCGGGCATTTTTAAAATTAATGTTTTTATTCTCTTTTTATACGTAACTTCATTCAAAATGTAGAAGCATATGCCAAAGTAAATATTATATTCGTAACGTATAGTTATATATGTAGGTCAACGAGATTTGAAATTTCCCGGTGTGTGATGGATTATGCTTGGTAAATAAGCTTGTTAGTTGAAGTTATAAAAGAACTTGTATTCTAGTTTCATAAATTGCTATTATTGTTCCAAAAGAGAATGTGTAAAAAAGTTATATATTAAAAACGTGCGGTTAGTAGTGATAGATATTTTCTTTATCTGGGAGTTGTACCGGGTTCCTAATAAATCGCTTTTGCTTGGTATTTTAAAGTACAAATAACTTTGCATTGCGAAAATAGAGCAGTGTGAACGCGTTTAAGAAAACTATATTGAAGTAGGTTTAAATCTTGGTTCTAACACCTTTGTTATATCTACGTGTAAATCATTTTCAACGCCATTATCACGGTAATAGAACGGAAGGAAGGATAACCTACCAACCAGTAGTAGCCATCGTGGCATGCTACGACGATTCTCCTCGCATTTTACAATACCAGTACGGCCGGAGCCCAGGAGTTAAAGAAGGGTTAGTGAGAATTACAAATAATATATTGAATATTACCAAAGTTACGTTTACTTGGAAAAAAATAAATTGTTTTTAAGATCTACGGGGAATATTTACTTGCATTATCTTATTTACACGTGTAGTTGTAGCTACATACAAGTTCTAATGAACCCAGCATGCCCAGAAAAGAGCAAATTTAATTTAGGCAATCTAAATAAATCTAAGAAAGTATTAGGCAATGCCATTGAATCTATAGGTTATGGAAGAATATTAAACTTAATGCCCTTGAATCAGTGTAAAGTATCTCTCTATTTGCTCTTTTCTGTTTTACACTTATTGACAAATATTAAAAGATCAATTTGTAACATTTCGACATTAATTGAGCTTTAAAACTCCGATCAAGGCCATTAGTAACGAACGTAAAAGGTGGGGAAACGTTTTGTTGCTAATGAGACGATTTATTTTAGAATTTTCTCCAAACGTACTAGATGTTCTTTTAAAGTACGAACAGATTTTCTAAAACAGGTCAAGTATGTCCGTCTACTGCTATGGCTCCTTAAATGCATATTTATAACTTTCTGAGGTTTGCGCAAGCTAAAGCTTTTACCCTCGTATGAACATAATTTTGTTTAACTGTTTTAATGTAAAAAATAGGTTACTTGAGGCTTTTCCGGGCATTTAAGAGGGAAATATATTCTTTATAATACTTTTTAGTTCCTTGTTTAGATAATAAGAAGAAATTACGGTTGAAAACATAGTAAGGTTCATGTTAGGCTTAATAGGTTACGTAGAGGGTAGTAAGGTGCATATACCCAAGTAAATATTACTTAGAGGAAACTTTTTGTACATAATATATATTTCTAAAAGATGGCGTGTCCAAAAACTTTTATTATGAATAAGTATTATGTACCTACATTATAATTTATACATAATAAAATAAATAATACGGTGAAGAAAACATCGTGAGACAACCTGCATGCTTGAGAGAACCTAGCTTAAGCTAGCCTAGTAGAAGTTTTTGAAAGACATGTGAATTAACCAACCCGCCCTAGGCCAGCGTGGTTGACTGTGGCCTGATCCTCTTCGTATTGAGGGAGACACACGTTGCGTATTTTGTTGTATATTTTTATTTATTATTTACATATAGAATATAGAACTGATTGTTAAAATTTTGGTCTGTTTGTATGTTTACCTTGTATAAATATATACATGTAAATTTCAAACAAAAATTACTGAAGGTATTTTAACAAAAAATGTGTAGTGATAATTTATTACTTGACTCAACATTAAGGATACTTTTACTACAGGAAAACCCCATTCCGTAGGAAAAGCACAATAACAGCTTCGGTGGAGTTCCCCTTCATACAAAAATAAAAATCTATGATTATATAGAACAAGATGTCTGAACCTAGCACATTAGTTAAAATGTGTAAGAATAGTGTTACCGTTTTACTCACAATGCATACTGTAAAACATTCACGAAATTATAATAAACCATTTAGCGTGCGCTTTGTAAATATATAAAATAGTACATCGTGATACTATCCCTGTTATTTCTCTTTACGAGACCCTCGGTGCTAATTTCAGTGGATTAAATGAACGGCGTTTGTTAATAAAATATTAGTGCTATTTTAAGGACCATAAAACTTAATGTATCTACTTAAAATTAGTGTAAAAGCATTGTGATGCTATTTTCAATGCACTTAATCTAAAATTAAAATATAAAATATGTATTGAATTTAATAATATCTATATATATTTTTTACTACACCTAGTTTGCAGAAATAATAATCAATAGTAATCAAATACGTTGGCTTATTTTAACATTACTATTTCATTTAATTCATAATAACTACCTCATTTAACTAAAAACGTCATGATAAAAAGTTAACATTCTTAAACGTAATAGCTTGTAATTGCTGAGTTTGAGTGAGATTGAGACTTTGCCTTGTGAGTTTGTTAGTTAATTCGTCAACGTAAGCTAATCAAGTAAGTAGCATGCGCAACTTATATATAGCAAAGCTATTAATCGTTTAAACTTTAAGATATTAAACCAATACTAACGCATAATTGATCACTTTAAGCTGATTTAGCTTAGTTCAGAGTTAGGTTAATGAAGTTATCCAGTCTGAACTGGGAAGGATATAGTCATGTGTTCTTATCGACTTGAATCTAACGTTAATGCATGCTGTTAGTGCTAAGTGCTGAAATATATTACTATTACATGTAATAGCATATTATAAAGTACAAGCGATTTATCCTCACTCTGCTTGGATAACCATACTTACGGTTAGTACCGATTACTCAGGTAACCAGCTATTATCATACGTAATTTCATCTTGATTTGTCCAGTAATTTTCTTGTGATGCCGGCACAGACAGACGGATAGACAAACATTCTTAAAAGTATGGATTCGGCCTCTGCATCGATAATTATAACTTTGAATAGTATTTTCCAAAACATATTTAATGTACAAATCTGAATTAGAATTTTATTTGGAATATGTATAAACTATGTTTAAGCCACGGATGGTGGACCTCCGGAAGTCTATTTAATATAATTAAGAGTGGTGAGGAAAAAATACATGAAACCCTAAACAGTCAAGAGAATGTGCTTGTCACCCTGTCCTCTTTACTTAACTTGAAATGTCATGTTACGAAACTAAACTTGAGATAAAGATGCATTAAATAATGAAATCATAAATGAAAATAAAAGTTTATGGATTAATAATGATATTTTTATTGTATTAACAAAAAGTTATTTACTAAATTACATAGCAAGTACAAAGAAATTGAATTGTATAAAGCCCAAAGCTGTTTAGCTTCCAGGCGATTACGAAAGGGTAAAAGACGTTTGTAGGTGTTTAGAAACAAGTTTCACGTTACATTAATTCTCCTTGCTTAAAAAAACTGCTTGTTTATCTTATATTCTCATTTTTCAGAACTGATTTAACTTACGCGTAGAATAAAAGTATGTAAGTACTATTTTACTACTATAATATAATATTTGATTCTTGTAAGTTTTGACTGTCTATAAGAGACTGGATGGATATCCTTCGGTTAATAAAAAAAGGGTTAGGGACACTTTAACCTCCACTTGCCAAAATTCTAGATCAAATATTTTAAGTGGCCTTGCCAACAGTTGGTGCTAGGGTTACTAGTTTATTAACATGACGCCTTTATTTTGTACCTAGTGAAAGTGGCTAAATGATATAATATCTGAATGTAATATTTGCCGTCAATCCCAGAACTGATCGTGTTAACAGTGAGTTAACTTAGCAAATATATTCTGTACCTCGATTTATCTTTACTAGATCGAGACTTAAGAGTACGTGAAATTGCTAAATTTGTAGACTCAACCTGTATATTAACAAATAGCACCGTGATTTCTGATTAAAAGTGTAGTGCCAAAACACGACCGTTTTTAGAACATGAAAATAATACTACTATGCTACATTATTCTGAAAAACGTTAAATCTTAGATTGCCTTGCAAAAATCTATCGACATCCTTCTGGCGATGGTCAAAATTAAAGAACCAAGAGCGCTACACTCATCTCATACTAATATAAAGTTTTTCTTCAACTTAATGGAACTTGGCTTGGCCAGTGAAATGGGAACATCCAATAGAAGAATCTAATAGACTTACTCTACAAAGAATGTAGGTTATGCCTGGGATACATCCAATTTGTTATGCATTCAATTTTCTAAGCAGTTCATCTAATATATAAAAGGAGAAACTGACCTGACCTGACTGATTTATCGACATATCAACACAAACCAATTCGCTTAATCTAGGAATTTGTTGGAAAGAAATCATATTGGTAAGAGTGCGCTGAGAAATATTTTTAGTAATTCATTAGTATACGTTCAAAGAACTATTATTATGAACAAGAAACATCTAGAAGGATTTTTGTTCCTTATTTCATTAACGAAAAAAAATCAACATTTTAAAAGAAGATTTTTTAAATCGAACACGCTGTAAAGTTGTTTGTCATTGCGTCTCGCATAGCCGTTATTTACATAATGAGTCGCAATTAGTGAAATTGGGTCATTATCATTTTAGTCTCTATTTAAACATTTATCTGCAATTCTGTTGATTGGGCCGTGAATCTGCGAACCAATTAATGTGACCTATATTCTTGTGAGATCGTGTTCTCGCTTTCGATCATAATTTTCAGAATTGTTAAAAGATTTTTTTGAGAGTCTTTCCCTAAATGAGGAGCAGCTTGGATGGTAACAGGCACCTTATAGTTTTATGAATAATGTTTCTTTATAAATAAATGATATAGCAGTCTATCTGTTCAACGTATATCGTCTGAAATTGAATTAAATTTTTAAGATACAAGTATATTTAAAGTACATATTCTTGTATTTTATATTCTATTATATAATTTGAACAACTATTGGATAAATATAATATACTAGTGACATATCCTTGCTTCACCCAAAGGTGTCTAGGGATGAATGATTTGGAAACTCATAGAGTACGGACCAAAGAATAATACAAAGAAATACAATTTTTTTTAAAAGATTGTCAGCTGGACGACTACAATTAGATATAACGTTTCTTTATGATATTTGTCTTGGTATATATTACTATTTTGACCACAATAATTGTAAGTATTTATATTTAATTCTATTGATAAGATCTTCATTTTATAGTTTTATAACTGTTTAGTTTAACTTAAACTGACCTAGTTATTACGTATATTTCCATGTTTCCTGTTTTTTAGCTTTATTCCTGTCGTGAAGTCATATATATTAAAAGAAACTAACTGCCAATCTGTTCGTAACTCTTCTGGTAAAGAACTTTCGTTTTTTTAGGTTAGTGTTTAAATCTATTCTGATTTTGAGTAATTATATAAATTTTAGCATATTTTATTTCATCTCAATACTCGTGATATAGACTACTTTACATTTCTGTATAGCAAGTGGTTATTTAACATACTATAAAAATAAATGTATTGGGTGCTTCAGCAAAGTGAGGGCGGTTTACTGTTGCATGATGGAATGAATTATAGGAATATGGTTTGATCATTTTTCTAAAAGATTGACTGTTTATATTTTAAATCTGTTGGGTTAGAAAAATAGATACATTCTAGGCAATTAATGACAAGCGATAAATAAATATAAAACTAAAAGAATAGAAATTCAAACGTTAAACGTGGCATTTAAAGTATAGAATTATCTAATTAAAAATGTACTAAATAACTCTTTTAAACGAATCAATCAATTTGTATTTATAATGCAAATCTAATATACAAAAGTCTCATGTCACAGTGTTTGTTATCGAAATTATTTGTGTATATTTGGTAGGTCTGAGAATAGGTCGTAGACTATTTTTTACCTTTTTTTTTCCTTTTACCCTAGGGCCTGGGCCTAGGTGATTAGGATGACCACTGGCCAGATTTTTTTATTTTTCATTTTCAGAACAAATTTCTATTATTTATTTTTTTATGATTTCTACCACTAGTCCCTATTTTTATTAGTGATTAACGCGGGCGGGGCCGCGGGAATTACTTGTAATGAATAAAGTTTAAACAGCACCCAATAGTCAACTACATATTATGTACTTGGTAATTAACATATTGCATTTAACGTTAGTAATTACACAACATTTTTAAACATTTTTAGTAACTTTTAATAAGTATTTTGCATACATTGAATGCAAGCGTATAATAGAGCCATTACATAATAGAGACACAAGACTTGAAAGCCATAATTTTTAAACTAACAACTATTTCGTTATGAAACTGCCTTATAACTTGCCCAGTCACGTATAAGCCCACAATTTAATGGAGCAAAATTTTGCAATCCTTAAAGAAATTAGGTTCAAGAGATAGATTGAGTGTCAAGTTGTTTCAGAAGTGATGAAGTAGCTATACGTCTTCAGGAAATGCAATTTACTGCTGCATTAATAAGAATAATAGGTTATTCTAGAGTATAACTACAATTTATACTTTAATTTATTTGTTTTGCTAAGAATAATATTATTTGAATTAAGTTTCTGTTGTTCTTTTGAAATTAGTCTCAATTCTATGGAATTCGTATCCAATTTTAAATAGCGGGGTAGAAACCAGCCTATGTCATTTTCGGTCCCATAAACTATCACTATGCAAAAAACCCAGTCGAGCCAGTTGCGGCCTGAAAGTAGGACAAATCAATAAATACACATTTGTATTAAAAATTTTAGCAACAGAAATGTGTTAATTTCTAAAATTATCTTCTTGTGTTATCCTTGTGATGTCACTGTTTTGTAGGAATATGTAGTAGCGAACTATGCAAGATACGTGGCTTTAGAACGAGGTTAATTTTTATATTTTTGTAAAATAACGTTATGTAATATAATCTATAATCTTCCTGCTCGTTATACCGTACCTAGGGAACCAACCCGAATAAGATCGAGTCACTTGTAAGTAAATATGAGATCTTTGTAAAAAATTGTATTTGTGTACATATTTTCACAAAGTAAAAACAGTATTTTTATTTTTAGTAAAACAGTATTTTTTCTATTGTAGCTGTAAGTGGATTATTAATTCGTTAAATGGATATACAAAATCACGGATGTATATGTAATATTATATAAGTGTATATCAAAGAAATACCACCTTAACCTATTTACAATTTGAGAGTTTTTTTAACCTAATTGGTCATTAGCATTTTCATAATACCATTAAAATGCGCATAACGAAGTATTAACGGAGTTAAAGTGCATTCACAATTTATTTTAGAATCCATAGTGGAATATTTCAGTTCGAATAGAATTCTGAGCAACATTTCTTTTTTTTTTGTATGTCTGTCAAAATGCGCGCGCATCTGGTGGATATCTTTGGATTTTTTGGATTTGGATTCATCCTATGAATATTTTTCACTATGCATATGACAGCTGCGCTGAATTTTTGTTAAAGTATACAACTGAATAATTGTAAAATATGGTTAATTAATTGATTTGTTAATGAAAGATTTTAAAAATAAAACAAATGCTTACTTTTTCCTAGTTTCCAGGTTAAATAGAGGAAATAAAAATTACTACTCGCTTTGTGCACGATACACACGATAAAAGAAGAATACAAGACCAACATGCAACTGTATGATCAATACAAGCATCTGCTATTAGTGGAATTAGAAAAAGCAATCGTAGTTTGTCACAGACAAATATTTCAATATACCCATGTAAACCATAACAAACTATTGTTTGTACGTAAAAAATTAAAACAGAAAATTTTATTAACCTTGAATAATATGGACCATCGGGACTCAACCCGCAACCGCTGACTCAGCTTGTATAGTCACTAAAAACTGAACGAGACGAGTCGTCACATAAGTATTACTTATATTAAGTGTTAAGTGTATATAATCCACATTATTGTAAATGTATAATCAAAGTTAGCGTTAAATATCAAATTTTCCAGCCTAGTACAGGCGTCATAATTAACAAGGCTGGGACCGTCCATGCATAACTAAAGGCGACCCCAAATGAACCCCGACTGAACCAGGGATTCTACGAACCAGTGAAATATCCCTGTTTACTAGAAACGTTGTTTCATTTGTTTGTCTACCAAAATCATTGTTTTCAGAAGTCAAGTTTAGTCTTTCTGATAGTTTCGTAGCCATGTATTTGTGAGTGCTATTATTTTTTATTATGTAAATAACGTAAAATTAGGATAAAAGCTCATATATGTCACAGCTTTAAGCTCTATATATAGCACCTATTTACTGTAATATGATATTTGATATAAGTTTTAATAAAAATGAAAAAGAAAATGCGCGTAAATACATAATAATAAATACATTGTCTTCTTGTGAAATATATTATTTGATATGCTAAATGTTCTATGTAAATAAAATTACAGCTTTGTAGCTTTGCAGACCGTAATCCTATTCAATGTATAAATTTGAAAAACAAAATTGAAAATATAGGCAAGTGTGTAACAATTACGTAATGTTTAACAGTCAAAGGTGTCAATTATGTTTCAGTATCTCGTACATATTCATTACAATGGCTGTTGCGGTTAACGATGAAATACAGAATTTCGGAAATATTTTTATGTGTAAAATCAACCATCATGATTATTATTTCGTTAAATTTTATTTTAAATTTAATACTCAAAACAACTTACAAACAAAACTGTTAATAGTTGAAAAGATAGTATCTTGTTTAAATGGTTTCATTCACTCCACTTGCAGACATAATTATTTACTTTAACAGTCAGCACAAAATCCAGTCGATTTCAATCATGTATATATATATATATATATATATATATATATATATATATATATATATATATATATATATATATATATATATATATATATATATATATCATGTATATTTAATATAGACATTTACTTTAAAAGCGTGTTTTCTACTACGTATACTAATTATATTTATTAATAATGTTGATTTAATTTTTTTTTATTATAAAAGAGGCTACTTAGTTTTTACAATATTAAATAATGAATGTAATAGTCTTAAGTAGATAATTATTCATTTTTATATAGTTCCATATTTTTATTGAAATTTGAAATAAATAGGAAACTGAATATTTTTGTTTTGACTGTAATGAGGTTGATTGTATCGATCGATGAATCAAAGCGCAGCGCAGCATTGACGTAGCCAAAATATAACTACTTATTGAATGATTTAAAAAAACTGCTTCTCACGACTTTTGATCTTACATTGTTACTAAAACATCACATGTCTTCGAATACGAATATCATGTTGCAGCACAATCTTAAAAATATTTTACCGGTATTACTATTCTGAAAAGCAAATATAATTTCAACAACACCTTTATGAAATACAAAACAGAATTTCAAGTCAAAAGATCCAATATGGTGTCGTGGCACGACGAATTTATATTCAAGTAGGTTATAAAATGATTTTATGTCATTTCTAGGGAACAGTCTGTCAGAGACAAGAGGATTTGTGACCCTTGTGCGGTTGGAACTTCCAAATAGTTTCACTTACGAGGTAAAAGCTAACAGGTTAGGAATTACAGTGAAAGGGTATTTCTAAATGGTTAACTGTATTATAAGTAAGTATAATAATTATATTATCAGTAACAAAAATGTTATTAATTAATAGACTTAATTGACAGTGGTGTAACATATGTAAGCTACCGCGAACTCAAAATGAAGTTATGCTGAGGTATTTTGGCGAGCAAGTAAATAGGGAACGATTCATTTTTGAAAATAATTAAAATTTCGTAATATAAGGTTAGTTGATAAAGCATGTTGATAATTATATCAAAAAAAGTTTGTTTTAATTAGATCTTAGCTAATTAGCTTAATCCAAGTTTAAAACATAATATCCGGACCAGCATCCTATTTTAAGTGTATCACGAATGATTCAAGTTCACATCGAAGTATCAGCAAATGTGGTATCAAATCTAAGTGTTACGTAATTTGTATTCTCGATAAGAAATATGTTATTATCATAATAGCACCTGGTTTAAAATAAATAAATTGAATTTCTAATACATTTACTTGCTTTGATTGAAGTATTAGGTAAAGGCATTCCGATAGTATATGCGATGTAAAATTGCAATTCATATTTATGTATTGAAAAATTTTCAATTCTTGAAATTTCTGTACATTTTCGAGATAAATTATAATCGATTTTGATATTTTACACGTGAACATTTCAGTCGTATTTCCAGATTAGATTTTCAATATTAGGATGAAATATGTCGAGTATAATAGCCCCCATACGAGTGGTTTCAATAGCATTTGGTCTATGCATGCATGAAATATTTAATTTAAGTCCATTAAAAGCCACACCTATAATGCTAATAGTAAAACAGAATACATAATAATTTATAATATGAAATAGGGTCCTAAGTAAGCAGCCGCTGGCGTACGTTTTGGATATTATCAAAAATTTCCATTATGTTTAATTATTTTAGTGAATATTTGAACCCGACTGCCGAAAAGAGGGAATATTTTTAAGCGTATGTATATATAAATGTATGTGAGACACGCATGTGTATATCTCCTTAACCTTAAATGTAACTTCTAAATATATTTTTTCTGTTTTCAGTTAAAAAAAATAATATTTTTTTCTGTTTAAAGATTCATCATTTATTTTC
Source organism: Boloria euphrosyne (assembly GCA_951802675.2). Classification (NCBI taxonomy): domain Eukaryota; kingdom Metazoa; phylum Arthropoda; class Insecta; order Lepidoptera; family Nymphalidae; genus Boloria; species Boloria euphrosyne. The sequence goes on from OX637881.1 coordinate 5,130,380, forward strand.
TTTTTTCCTCTTGTAATACATTCAATATTAATGAGTGGATCTGGTCTAGATTTCTGTGCTTACATTATTAACTGAATGAGTTTTATCTGCTTTCCACTTGTAAAGGTTGCACATTGCTATAACTATTACCATGTTCTAATTATGCCAATCAATCTTTGATATTATAACTGATGTAAGGACGAATCTGGCTCATAATAGGCCTAGTGCCAAGGTTTATCGATCTCATGTCAACAAAATAAACATAATGTGACATGATATACATTACAGTAATAGTAGTAAATTGTGAAAACACAGCTAATTTTCTGACAATTTGTGACGTCCTATGTTTTATTATTTAATAAAATAAGTTTGCTTGTAAGTGTGCATGTGTCTGTTATTATTATTTTCTTTTATTAATTTCATTTCTTATGTTAGGTTTTTTACAATAAAGTTATATCAAAAGTAAAATACATTAAAGAATTTACAAAATATAAATACATTATAAAAAACCTAACCTAGGGTGCCGCCGGCAGCGGGGCAGGGCCCAGGCTACCGGTGGTTAGGGCTGCAGAGAGAGGAACCTCCTGACAATGCGCGCCGTGTCCAGAAGTACCGCCTTCTGCATCTGACCCTTGATCCAGCCATCTAGCGAGAGTCTCTTAAGATGTTTGTCGAGACTCTTCGCTATAAGACCGTTCGCCGAAACGACCAACGGGACAATGATCGTCGAGTCAACATCCCACATGGCGGTTACCTCGTGAGCCAAATCAAGGTACTTGCTGAGTTTGTCCTTCTCAGCCTTCACGAGGTTCTCGTCATGCGGGATGGCGACATCGACGAGCACTGCCTGGCGCTTTGATCGATCTACCAGCACGATATCAGGCTTATTGGCTACAATAGTCCTGTCCGTGATGATAGATCGATCCCAATAGAGCGTGGCACGACCATTCTCAAGAACCGGCAATGGTGCGTACTTATAATATGGCACCTCAGACCCCACAAGACCGTATCGAAGAGCAAGTTGCTGGTGAATGATCCTGGCTACTTGGTTATGTCTGTGCAAGTACTCGCCGTTAGCAAGATGAGAACAACCGGAGATTATATGCCTGAGTGACTCACCGGGACGGCGGCATGCCCGACAGATGTCGACCGTACCGTCCTTCAGGATATATCTCCGGTAATTGTTCGTCATCATTACTTCGTCCGCAATTGCACAGAGAAAACCTTCGGTTTCCCCGAAGAGATCCCCGAAGCGTAGCCAGATCACCGACGCGAGCAGATCTACATCGGGCCCCGTGAGGGCCTTGTAGAATCGCCCATGTAGCTCCTTGCACTTCCACGCAGTCCTACGGTCATCGGTGCTAAGCACCTTTGGTCTGCGCCAGTTCTCGTTTGCCAAGGAGAGAGGGGTGAGGCCTTTGTCAACTGCTACAACATCGCGATGAATTCCACACTCGTTGTTTAGGAAATACTCCCTAAGACTGCACACCTCGCGGTTATGGAGGTCCTTAGCGTTTAAAAAGCCACGGCCTCCACACTTACGCGGGATGTACAGTCTCATAACTGACGAGCGTGGGTGCCTCATGCGGTGTGCAGTTAGAAGCTGACGGACCCTCGTATCCAGGGCGTCCAGCTCAGTCTGAGTCCACCTTAGTATGCCAAAGGAGTAAGTGAGCAGAGGCATTACCCAAGCGTTGAAGGCACGCGCCTTATTGCCACCGGACAAAAGACTGTTAAGTACTTTTGTCAAGCGACAAAAGAAACGCTGCCTCAACGCCTGCCTAATGTCTCCGTCCGCAATACCCAATGACTGTGCGTACCAAGGTACTTGTAGGTTTCAGCTTCGGAGATAGACCTGAGGGATATTATGTCGGAAAGTTGTAAATTCGCGGAATTTACGACTTTCCCCCGCTGCACATGCATAACCGCGCACTTGTCTACACCAAAGTCCATTTTGATGGCGCTACTGAAAGTTTCTGTTACTTCCAGTAGTTCCACCAGATCTTGGCGCTTTGATGCATACAGCTTAAGATCATCCATGTACAGCAGATGAGAAATAACCTCACCTCCTCTTCGAAGCCGGCAACCTAGTCCTGAATCCTTCAGCAGAGTGCTGAGCGGGTTCAGGGCCAGGCAGAACCACAGAGGACTCAAACTGTCACCCTGGAAAATACCTCTCTTAATCCTTATCAAGTCCTGCGGGCCAGGGAGACCATCCCCACCACCTGGTTGATGGAGGACTGTGGTCCACTGCCTCATACATGCGCCTAAGAGTGATCTTAGAGCTGTATCGATTTTATACAGCACTAAGACCCTCTCTAGCCATGAATGAGGCACCGAATCATAGGCCTTCTTATAGTCAATCCAAGCGGCCGAGAGGGACCCCCTGTTCCGCCGGACCTGTTGGCAAATGGTCGTGTCAATGAGGAGTAGCTCCTTAGTACCACGGGACCCAACTCTACATCCATTCTGAGAAAAGGCCAAAACATTGTTCGCAATAACGTGCGTATTAATTTTTGTTCTCAAAATGGACATAAGAAGCTTGTATAAGGTGGGCAAGCACGTGATGGGTCTATAGTTTTTCGCTTCCGTGGTACTACCGGACTTATGGAGCAGGAAGGTAACGCCAGTAGTCATGAAAGGTGGCAGGGAACCAAGCTCGAGGGCGTCTTGAAATTGTGTTGCCAGACGTTCATGCGAGGATCGAAACCACTTGATCCAAAAGTTGTGCAGCCCGTCCGGCCCAGGACTTTTCCAGTTCTGGGTCGCACGGGCCGCACACCCTACATCATCGGGGCTGATAGTCACAGCCCCCATGGCTTCGATCGGTTCACACTCACGTCCGACAACATTCATCCATTCGCCCTCGGTGTGCTCGACTGGCACCGACCAGATACTACGCCAGAAGTTAGTCATGGCAGTAGGATCCGGCAGTTGCCCGTCACTCACACATTGGTTGGTTCCCTCCCACCTTCGGTATACCTTCCTTTGGTCACTTTGGAAGAGACGATTCTGCTGGAATCGATCCACACGCACCCTGTAGCGACGAATACGGCTTGCCCATGCACAAACTTTCTGCTTTAGGTAGTCGATGCGCTCCGTGACACATGCCATGTAATCACAGGGTCTGGTACCAGTCCCCGCGAAGGCCTGTGTCACGTAGCGCATTACACGGGGGCGGCTGTTGCCCTCCCTAAAACAGATTAGCTTGGCAATGAGAGTCCTAAACGAACCGATACGCCGCTCGATCCGTACTTGCCAGGCAGGAACACCCCCGGTGGACCGCGTCGCTCGATCAGTGTCCGGGAATCTGACACGAGCAACACGGCACACCGCGATGGCCCCACAGTACATGATCGAGTGGGTATCAGTTAAATCTTCGCTAGCCCGGAGGTAAGGGTCTAGCAAAGCGTCCATGGCTCCCATTAACGCTAGGTTACGCTTGTGCATTGGCAAGCGTGGTATTCGTGGCCTAGACTCAGGTGTGGATCGATACCGCCCAATCGCCTCCTCCAAAGCCCTCCTCAGCTGCTCATTGGCCTGCGTATTTGCGCCGCTCGGACATTCTTCCTCATCGGCTCCGTGATCCGCCAGCAGCACCCCCGGCACCAGGTTGGGCATTGGCACCGGAGCCGGGGACGCAGCAGGCGGACCCAGAGCCGGCGCAGAAGCCGCGCGAGCGGCCAGTACTTCCAGGCGCAATCGATCAAGTGTCGCGTCATCCAGCAATAGGCGCCCCGTAATAGGCGCGCATGCAGTTCTCGTTCATTACTTGAGTCAATCGCATGCGACGCACTACACCACCGGTAGCGGGGGCCATGGTTGGGGTAGGTTGCCCCGTAGGTCCCAAGCGTGCCGGCAGCGGTGGTCGTCCACGTCGCGCAGGTGGTCGTGGCGGCGGGGGCGGGGGCCCGCGCTCGTCGTCGCTCGACTCGCTAGTGTCGGGCGCTGTTGGGAACTCATCACCCGATGACGATGGCGAGGAGGACGACGAGACGAGCGGGGGTGTTGGGCGTGCGTTCGTTGTGTGTGCGGCTGTTTTTCTTGCCTGGCTCCTTGTGATCATTGGTATTTTTGTCACTTAGTCCTGTTTATTTCGGGTGACACTTCGTTGTCATCTTGTGTCGCGACTGATTTTTATTAAACACTACATATTTCTCACATTTCTCTTTGCCTTTGTGGTTTTCCTCATTATTTAAAAGGTTTTTATTGTAGTAAACTTAAAATCAGCAATAAACAATTCCAAAAATGTAAAAATACTAAAAATTCACGGGAGCCTATATTTGTGACATCATGTGTCAGCCGTTGTCATTATTATTATTTATTATTATTATTATTATTTACCTTGTTAATTTCCTCGGCTAGCCGGTTCAAACTAATGTCACGGGCCTAAGCCAAGTGTACATCAGGAGGGTTTTTAGAAAAGTTTCATAGAGTAAGTGTGGTTATATTAGATGCCTGCGGTATTAAATATGAGTTATCGTTATCGGACTGGAGGAATTTTCTCACTAATCTACATGTGTTCAAAATTATTGCTTTTTGTAAAAGGTAATACGTCTTTGCGGGTAAGTTTAAATTATCGAGGGATTGGTGCAGTTGTTTTGGTATAACTCCTGTTGTAGAAATTACTATGGGGACTATACTAACTTTTTGTAAATTCCAAATTCGGGTTATTTCATCTTTAAGTTCAGTATATTTGGAAAGTTTTTCTGCTATTGTATTCTGCAAGTTGTGTGTGTTTGGTACTGCGATGTCAATTAGGTATCCTGTTTTGGTTATCTTATTTATCAAAGTTATATCTGGCCTATTGTAGTGAACGGTACGATCAGTAAGGATGGCCCGATCAAAGTAAAGTTTAAATGTTGCATTTTCTAAAACAGTTTGTGGAATATATTTATAGTATGGTGTGAATGTATCTACAAATTTATACTGATGGGCAAGTTTCTGGTGTATGATTTTAGCTACTTGATCGTGTCTATGTTTGTAGTCGGTTTGAGCAAGTGATTTGCATGCACCTGTGATGTGTTGGATGGTTTCTGGAGCGCTATTACATTTTCTGCAAGTGTCTACTGATAAATTTTTTATTATGTGTTTTCTGTAATTCCTTGTTTCAATAACTTGGTCTTGTATTGCGATAATAAAACCTTCAGTTTCAGGGAACAATTGACCGCCAGTTAGCTATGCGTTCGACGCTTGTTTGTCGACATTTTGTTGGCACAAATCTTGGCGGTGTCTCCCATGTAGAGATTTTTGAGCCCACTCTAAAATTTTATCTTTATCATCAACCAATTTTTGATTAATTTGTTCTATTTTAGCTTTCATATTAAGCGGAGTTAAATTGTTGTCATTCTGTACTATTAATTTATGTAGTGTAGATGATTCAGTTTTGTCAAAAAAGTATTGTCTAAGGTTTATAACTTGTCTTTTATGTAGGTTAGAAATGTCAATGAGCCCTCTACCTCCCTCTACTCTAGGTAAGGTTAATCTCTGCAAACATGATCTTGGGTGGTGCTTACGGAATTTTGTCATTGAGGTATTAATTTTCCTTTGTAAATTTTTGAGTTCCGTCTTAGTCCAATTTATAATGCCAAATGAGTAGGTTAATAAAGGTATAACGAATTTATTGATTGCTTTTATAGTATTCTTAGAGTTAAGCTGTGTCTTGAGTATCATGTTAAGTCGGTGTTGAAATTGTTGTGTCAGTTTTTGCTTTGTCTGCCTATGATGTATCTGTAACGATTGGTTGTACCCTAAATATTTATAGGTATCTTCTTCATTAAGTGGATGTATCTGTTCTCCTGATTCCAATGTATAATTGTGTTGATAATTTAGTCCTGCTTTGATTGAATTGATTCGACACTTTTCAATACCAAATTCCATTCGAATATCCTTACTGAACCGTTCTGTTAAGAATGCTAATCTATTTAATTCACTTTCATTTTCTGCGTATAGTTTAATATCATCCATATAAAGCAAATGACTTAGCGTGTATTTCTCTAAATAAATCTGTTCACTAATTTCAGTTTCCTTTAAAGGGTAACCTAGTTGAGTTGCATTAAGTAAATTATAAAGGGGATTAATCGCAATGCAGAACCATAGCGGACTTAGTGAGTCTCCCTGAAAAAGGCCTCTTTGTATTTTAATCGGGTTTGTTTCTAATATTAATGTTGAAGTGTTAAGTGTAAGTATAGTCGTCCATTTTGTCATTATTGTCTTTAAAAAAGTAACAATTATCGGATGTATTTTATAAATTTCCAGTACTTTTACTAACCAGGAATGAGGAACAGAATCATATGCTTTTTTGTAATCAATGTACATGCTGTATAGATCTGATTTATTTTTTTGGACTTGTTTAAGTATAACTGAGTCAATGATTAATTGTTCTTTGCACCCATGGCTAAATTTGCGACATCCTTTCTGCTGTTCTGTTAGAATATTATTAGAGTTTACATGTTGATATATTAGTTCAGAAACGGTGGATGTCATAATTTTATACAAGGTTTGCAAGCATGTAATTGGTCTATATTTTGCGGGGTTGGTAACATCACTAGGGTCTTTTAATATCATATAAGTTTTACCTGATGTTAAATAGGAAGGCATTAAATTAGGATCCTGGATGAAAATATTAAGATATTTATGTATATGACTATGAACTGTTGTGAACTTTTTATACCAGAAACTATGAATGTAATCAGACCCTGGGGATTTCCAATTATGTAATTTTTTTATGGTTTTTTGCAGTGTTTCTAGAGATATTAGCTCAAACTTCATATCTTGTGTGTTTGTCATATTGTTAGTTTCCGTTTGTATCCATTCAGCTTGAGTGTTATGCTGAACGGGATTTGACCATATTCTTTCCCAGAAACCTTGCAACAACTCTGGAGTAAGATTATCGTTTGATTGATTAATCATATTATTGCCTTGAATATTGGTGGTAGCTACTTTAATGTTACGATAAAATTGCTTTTCATTGTGAGTGAATTGGGTATTTTGTTGTTTTCGTAATGTACATGCTTTATATCTCTTTAGCCTACCAGTTGCTACAGCTAATTTTTGTTTGAGTGTGTCCAAAGTGTGTGTGATTTGTGTATTTATTTCTTCATGTACAGTGTGAATTTTATATTGGTCTATAATTTTGTTTACATGTTTAAGAATGTTCCTACTTCTATTACCGCTGATGAATTGTGTTAGCCTACCTATTTTAGCTCGTAAATCTTCTATTTTTCGTTCAATTCGTTTTTGCCAGTTTGGTCTGTATTCTTTTTTTAATTGTTGCTGATATTCTTTTGTTTTAAGTTCTATTTTAGCTCCATTAGCTTTAGCCGCTGTCCAAGCCGCACAATAAATAACGGTTTGTAATGTGAGAAAGCCTATGTCTTTGTTAGTGTTCTCTACTAATATTATTTTATTAAGATAATTAACGATATTTGCAAACTTTTTGGATGGTTTTTGTATGGGTATATAGGTTCTATTAGTAGGTTCAGTGTCCTTATAAAAATTAAATGCGCGTTGAAAGGTTTCATCTATGTTTGGCTGTCTTTCTAAAAGTGCATCAGAATTAAATGGTAATTCTTGTAACGAGCTAATGTCACTAATATTTGGGATATCCATTTCAATATTATCATGCTGGAGTTCAGTGGTAATCATCAAATTATTGGAATCAGAAGTAACATTGCTTGGATTGTTTTTATTAAATTTTAATTCTACTGCTATTTCTTGTTTTAATATTTTTAGTCTATCTGGGTTAATATATTTATTATTTATAATTGCTCTTCTCTGATCAGCAATCCGTTGTTCACTAAGATAAGCTAGTGATGGAAATCTATCAATTAAATCTTTATATAAGGGTTTTCTATATGCCGTTTCGTTAGTGCCAAGGTTCGTTATTCGGTAGTATGATTTTATTAAGGCTTCATTCTGTTCATTCGTCCACCGCATTCGGGATTGTGTTGTACTTTGAGTGTTTTGTGTTGGGTTATGGGGTGTGGGTAGATGGTGAGTTTGATTTAATAGTGTTTGTCTATGCTGGTTACGTAAGTTCACTTGATTCAATTCTTCTTTTACTTCGTTGTAAATTAGTTCTATGGTTTCTTGTGGTAATAATTTATTACGGACTATTGCTCTTCTTTGATCTCCGACTCTTTGTCGGCTTACTTCCATATTAGGATATTTTTCTATGAATTTTAGATGGAGGGGCTCTAGGTATGTTTTTGTATCAGTATCAAGTGTTGTTAATTGAAGGTAAGTGCGCAGTATGAACTCATTCATTTCTGGTGTCCATCGTCTACGCATGCAAGTAGTGACCGCGGTGGGTACAAGGTCTGAGTCAATATTGACTTCTTGTACAACACTGTTGGACGTATTAGTGGACAGAGTAGATGTTCTTCTTGTCATATATGAAGGGCAAGTTGAAGGGATCGACGAGTATAATGAATCTGTATCATCGCCCGAAAACTCGGCTGTAGCATCAACGCCGTGAGCCCGCCTGCTCAGCTCCCGACGACCGGCTGTAGTATTTTTATCGATGGGAGCCCGCCTGCTCAACTCCACATCGCCGATGGTCCGTATGCTGTGACACCCAGCACCGGCTCCAGGTGTGCCCCGGCGACCCCCGGGAAGCGGCCTCAAATTGTAAAATCTCTTACTCATCTCCATAAAAAGGGTCACCTTTACCTTGTTTGCAACATAAGTTTTATAAGTATGCGTGTCCGCCCCCCACGTGGTCTGATGTTCGACACGGACGTAAGGTAGGATTTTAGGGGGCTTATTATTATTATTATTATGTTACTTTCGGACTTAGCTGGTCCGTTTTGAATGAAATTTGTTTAACATAATAAACGAGTATATAATAAGTAGGTAATTGAAATAGACTTAATCTGGTACATAGACTAATGTACGTAACAAAAGTTACCATATGTATGTATAAAATATATACACAAAAAAAAAACATCGAGAACGCAAAATTGTTCATGTATTATATTCATCATCATCATCATCATCAGCCCTTTTTAACGTCCCACTGCTGCCCAGCAGTACGGGCCTCACTCAGTACGAGGGGGATCAGGCCATAGTCCACCGCGCTGGCCCAGTGCGTGTTGGCGGACTTCACATGTTTTACGAAAACTTGCTAGGTTTTCTCAGACATGCAGGTTTCCTTACGATGCTTTTCTTCACCGTAAGACAAGTGGTAATCAGGATAGAAATGATTCGCACATGAAAATATCAGAGGTACGAGACCCGGATTTGATCCCGCATCACTCGGTTATACAAGCGACGCGTTACCGCTGGGCTACCACTGCTTGTATATTATATTACGTACTTTTATTTACACATAACAGTCACACGATATTATTATGTATGAAACTATATTGTTATAATTTTAACATTCTTATGCAAGTTTCGTATGTGAGACAACGCCTAGTACTCGTAAGTGTCTAATTTACTGCCAGTTTATACAATAGTATTAGTACGTATGCATAGAGCTCTGCAATATAACTCACAAGCATAACTCATATCCATTCACAAACAGATATTTCAGCTTTACGTAAACAGCTTAATAGCAAGTACTTAAGGATTGAGATCTTTTGCCTATTAGATATATATTTTTAGAGCATTGTTTCGATTGATTTATCGATAGTCTCCTAGACCTTATTTTTATACTACGTGTTGCCATTGATTTAATGTTAGTTGCAATTTTTTTTGAATAAATTATTTTAAGGAAAGATTGCCTTAATCTATATTTATTTTTAATTATTCATATTACTAATAGTAATGATGAAGAAACAAATATTTGTGTATGTTTCTTTGCAATGCATACACTTAAAATACGCTAAACCGATTTAGATGGACATATAGTTTTAACATTGTAATCATCTTTAAGGGGGTGTAAACGAAGCATGAAATTTTGTGGATGAATTCAAATTTTTTTAAAAAGCTTTACTAATATAATATTGTCTATGTTTTAATATCTTACGTCATTAAATCGAACGTAGAGACAACTTATGTGACATACACACGAAAATTTATTTTATTTTTGTTTTGTAAGATTACCAAAACTTCGTGTGTAGGCACCCTTGAACTCTGCGGTAGAAGAGAATGCCAACTATAACTAGTTTGTTATTTATTTATGTACAATGTACATATAATATGTATATAGAAAGTTGTGGTCACTTGTAATTACTATCTTCTGACATAAATCTTTAATATAATTACGATAGGTTCTCTAATAACTTATAATTTGGCGTACTTTCAGATATATGGTAAGTGTAGTATACACACATACACACATACATACATACATACATACATACATACATACATACATACATACATACATACATACATACATACATACATACATTCATATGTTATATGATATATGATATTTTTGAACACATAGAATTGAAATGGCTGCTTAGTGCGATATAAATATGCATATTCTCTTGTGTACTACTAAAATGAAGAAAAATCTCTAAAGCTTAAGAGGCATAAAGAGTCGAAATGTTGATTTTAATGTACGACCAATGTGTTAGAGTACATTTGTACAATAAGAGTACAAAGAAAAGCTCACATAATAGTTTTTGAAAGCTCCATGAAATGTGTGAAAGAGTCATGTGCTTAAATACGTTTCTTGTATAAGCGGGGACTGAACTCCAGAGAGTGCTTATCCCTGCACCTTCGTATGGACGTGAAGTTATATTAGAATTTAGAAAATAAAAGCTTTTTATATTTTCAAATATGTTATGATTATTCAGAATTGCCAACATATAGGCTAATATGACGTTTGAGTGAAGCAAAAATGTATACGAGTAATTTATGTCATTTGATCGCTAAAAGTATTTACATATGGCAGTGGTATTCTTACCGGCTTAAAAAGCAAAAATAAAAATAAAAACGAATAAAAAAGAAAATAAAAATAATAATCTAAAACTTAAAACATATGTGTGTAAGTTTATGTACTGAAACCTAACTGTTAAAAATGTAATAAAGAATCAAACTAATAACATATCATATAAAAAAAAAAAATATAACAGCCAATTATTTTATTCACTGTTATGCTAAAACGAGATCTATTTTGGCTGAAATACAATTATATAATACACTAGTGAATGATGATTCTTCACGATGTTTTTGTAGCATTGATAAATAATGTGAGTAACCTATTATAAAACCTATATTCAGCTCAAATTTTAGTGTTAATATGAACTTTTATATTTATTTCAGCATCATGAATGAGAAAAACATTCCGTAAAGCCATTTAAAAAAGTTTCATAGCAAGGGACACCTCGAAGTCATATTTTATTAAATTGAACGGTAGCATCGAGGATTCATTTAAATTGTAAAACTTTAGTAATTAGTTACTGTCCTTCAAAACAAGAAGTTGAATGATTTATTGCGATTGCTTGTTATGAATAAACGAGAGTGCTTATCATACTTAATGTGAAATGAGGGCATCTATTCATCAGGTATTTAATATAGTAGATTTGCAGTAGGTAGTAACGAACTTACCTATGTATCTGCTGGCGCTCTTTGCCATAGTTTCTGTGAGTTGACAGCAAAAGGAAAGGGAAACAAAACTCAGGAACAATCCTTGGTAAGTTTCTTTGATCATCGCTTCACTTTCGTCTAAACTTTGTGGTAGAACCTAAACTTCATAACTTAGCGATATGTGAAAGTAAATTAACGCACGTCACTCCTCAAAGTTTTATACATAATCTGGTATGTTTTGATACTTCGCTAGAACGGTTAAGAATAGTTGGCAAGGTCGAGTGCTCTCGGCACCCTAGCACCGACTGAACTGCTACCCTTACGGCGGGTGAATATCGCTGCGCAGTGAATATGCCGACTGACTGCACGGTACTGTTTTATTTTAACATCATTTTTAGGAACATATTTGCTGGTTAGCTTTCGGTCGCATGAATGACTTAACTGTAGTTGTCCTCCGCAATAATATACTGCAATATTTTAATTAACTACACTTTATTGACACGCAAGAGGCACTTTGTAAATTGTTTTATTGAAAATTCGCTCGATTTTTCCGTGCTTTAAGTACTATATTCATTCATTTATTATTTTTACATACCAATGTTTTGTGTCATTTCGTTTTGTATATTTACATTTATGAAGGTAATGTTTCGTCCGAATGTAAAGTTAAAGTGAAATTTTAAAAATGTAGCTAATTTATCTGATTTACATGCGAATTCAGGACGGAGGTCGTTAAACTATCGTTATCTAAGATCTTAGTAACTAATTTACGTTAGTTCGTTTTTAGTTTTACTTATTTTCCTAATAATTATAACAATGAAAATTTAAAATGAACTCTGAAATAGAATTTCGTTATAACAATCTCTTTAAAAATGTATTAATCAAAAATATTTGAGTTTCTATAAAAATTTGGCTCGGTTGTTGCGAAATTGCCTACCAAGTTTTAACCCTTGCCTTCACTGGTACGTACTTGTATCAGTCAAGTTTGTTCCGCCCGTTGAATTTATGTATGACCTATTCGAAATGTACGAGTTAGGAAAAAAATACTAAGTCTTCCGCACTGAACTTTTACCGATAAATAAGGAATGCCATTGGAATTTTTTACACTACATTTTGTCTACAGAAAAGTTATTAGTTCTTCACCAACAAAAAACAGACTTTTAGTCCCAACTTATTTAGACAGTGTTGTTTTACTGTACGGATACTTTTATTTTATGCATTGTACAGTATTTGACGTGTTTAACTAAGTTTTTAAAGCAAGTTTATACTCTTGTTGCTGTGTGTCGCTTGCCGCGGGTTCAAGTCCTGCCGGTTCATTTGTGTGATAAGCACGATTTTTCTATATAAATATATGTATAGTGTATACATTCAATCTGGCATCCAAGACACACACCTCGAAGCTTACCACTGAACTAGACTCAACATATATGTTTATTATTTAATATTGGTTTTAAATAATTAAAATGGTATAAATGAATAAGTTATATTAAAAATATCTACAATTAGTGAAACACTATCACGATGATGGCTACCCATGAGTTTTCCTGGTATATATATTCGTATCTTGTCTTAAAAATCCTTTGTTTTAGCATACAAATATGTATCTACATATTATAATACGATTATAGAACAAAATAAAATAGATGCTAATGTGTACTCCTAATGAGAAATATCTTGATACATGACTTACTCAAATGAGTGCAAATTACATTAAAGAACTTAGGGTAAAGTAAAAGCTGAGTTTTAAGTTAGCATAATAAAGTTAATTAGAAGCTAACTTTATCGTTCTAATGTATATGTAATTAAACCGCTTTAATGCAATTGTTAAAGTTCTTGAACATTTCTGTTGTGAAAGAATTGTGTATTTAAGTTTCATTTCGATACGTCTTTTATTTATTTTATTTTTGGTATTTATATAAAGTACTATTTTTGCAAAGTGTATATACATATTATATATTTGTTCTTGTTAGGGAAAAAACTAAATACATACTTTGTCTGACGGTCATTTTGTATAGTTAAATGAAGTAAAAATGAGATTTTTTAACTCAGCGTCTATAGTATTTAGTTTTTTACAATTGACGTATTATTTCTGTCCGTACATTAGTTTAGGAGCTTAGCTTTTTCATGTTATTTAACAAATAAGGTATTATTAAACTTACTAAATTACGTTGATTTAAAGAATACACGTAGTAGGTACGGAACCATCGATGCTCAGCCAGTCTGGCACTTCGACCGTTTGGAATAAAAGGGTTCCATCCAACATTTTTCTATATTTTGATTTTTTAACTTAAAAATGTTTCATGTGACCATAACTTTGTTCTCTAAACCTTTGAACGTCATCTATTGACCCTTAATGAATTAGCTGCATAAAAAAGTTCTATTTGTGAAATTAATGATTCAAAAAGTTCCATCTGAATCATGAATGTTAAAATCCAGATGGAACCATCTTATTCCAAACGGTCGACTTATAAGATTTAGTTTTCATGTAATTTTAATTAATGAGAATGAACATAACTAGCTTGCGTGGAAAGTGGGGTAGATTATGTCGGTTTCTACTCCCCAGGATGCAATTTATGTCCTTGCAAATTATTATCGAAATCTGAACAGTGATTTTACCGTAAAAAGGAACAAAATATGGAGCTACGTATACATATATTATAATATTAGTATGGACGTGTGTACAGGAAAATTATCATCTAAATTAATTGAATAATGTCACTCACTATATTAACCCCATCACATATTACCTAATAGTGTACTCACTATGTTTACATATTGTAATAAATTTGTAAAAGGATCAAATATGTACCTACTTTGAATATTTTTGAGAAATAGTTACGGGAATGTTACTAAGGCTTTTATGTGTCCTTCGGGATAAGTAAATGTAATTTTACAAAATAATAATAATAAAATTCTATTATATAAATCTGTCAATTGCATAATCCCATGTTAATTATATTAATTAATAATTTATCATATTATAATATATTTTATCAAATATAAAAAAAAAACATTTTGTCAATGCGAAAGTTTGAATAGATGGATGTTTGTTTAGGGATGACATTTGAACGGATCAGGATGTTTGGCTCAGAGATTGATTATAGCCTGGGATTTTAATTTTGATTCTGAAAAAAAAAGCATAATATCATACTTTTAATTATATTAATTATTATTTAAACGATCTTTAAAATATTTGTTATAAATGTTTATTTTTAATTTGCAATTGTAATTAATAAATTGTGTAAAAAAATAAATATAAGTCAAAATAGAAATCATTGTACACTATTTAATACTTATGTGATAGCCTGTAAAAGCAGCAAGTTAACTACCTGTAATTAAAAGTGATCATGAATTAATCATATCTAATCTAGTTTTAATTATTATAATATTGTTACTTTGGTTGGCAGTTCAATAAATAAATAACTAAATAAATAAATTATAGCACAACAACTTTTTACTACACACAACAATAATTTTACCCCAGAACAATGTACGGTTATATTTGCTTTTGTTTTACTAGGAACACTGTTCTATGAACGAACCTGGCCAGTAGCTAGTTCAATATAATCTTTAAATTTCTATTCGAAAACGATTACATATTGATTTCTTGTTTCAGCTTGGTTTGATATTTTTGCCTATATTAGTAGAGAACAGCTCAGCAGATTGTGATAAGATTATTTTAATTATATATTTCATTTCAAACTTGAAATGAGTCCAGTATACAATTTCAAATATAAAACGAAATTTATTGATAATCACATTTTATTTTGACTGCACTTAAACGCTTAAAACGGAGTTAATAAATCGCCTGCGTATAAATAAAAATAAACAAACACTAAAAACCCCAGTCAATAGCTGCTAATATAAAAAGAATTTAAATATAGAATTATTATCGAAGCAAACAAATGAACTAACTTTTCAATAGCGGTTGCATCTATTCAATTGAGTAGGCATCGAAAGCTAAGCTACTGGAATCCAATCAACTGATGTTATTACAAAAAAATCTGTAGAACTTTTAGTTATTTGTCCATTTTTTCCAATAACAGTTATTAATATTATTGACAGTGAAATCGATTATAAAATGAATGAAATAAGCAAATGAATATTTCGCTTTCCGCTACAATTTTCAATCCGTAAATTTAATATATTTTAACCAACAGACTAATATTATGTCTGATAAAAATTTCTTGTACAAACCATGTGTGACAACTGCGAAGAATGAAATTAAGGTGTTGCCTAACGTTTTGTACTACAATATTATCTTAAATTTATACGATTTAAAAAATATAACAATTTTATTACTCACCATAGACTAGATTTTTCATTTGAGATGTTATTTGATAAAGATTTTTTCTATTTTGACACCCATAACTAACCCTCATAGGATTTCGCTTGTTTCGAGCTCTCTATTGTGACTGGATGGCTTTATTCTAAATTTGTATCTCAACTTTATCCATCTTATAAATTAAAAAAAAAGCCTACGATGCGACGGCTAGACAAACAAATGGTTCCATTTACCTTTTGAAATGTGGAATCGTAAGCAATCAAAAATTAGTGTAAGAATTATTATACCTACGTACTCTTTACTTATAATTATTTCTATATAACTGTTATAGTTCAAATTTTGATCGATGGAAAACGTTAAAAACTTGAAAATACAATTATAAATAACAGAAACAACGCTCTATAATGGCTCAAGGCTGACGCTCGAAGCATATTTTTGACAAAGTAACATGCAAAAGAATTTCATACTATTTTAATGAACAAGTCTCTTTACGCTCTATTTCCATAGATAATTGGAGCAGTACTACATAGTATTAATGCATGTTTACATTCAAAGTAAGCCGCCATACTATGATGATACTAATTTGTTATACCATCAGTTATTTAGACTAATCTCGCTGCCACCGCTTTGTAATTAACGTTAAATAGAAATTGTTAATTTTAAATATTCGCATTACTCTATTTAGACATTTAATTAGTATTTTGCTAATCGACAAACTATACTAAATACTGCGTGTAATTAATAATAAAATGAAACAATTAATTTAGATTTGATATGTGTGGTATGTTTGCTACATTTGTTTGACATATTTTGCATTAAAATGCATATAATATCCATTCCGCTCACATTGGAAAATTAATCTTTACTCAAATTCCAGGATTTGAAGATTCAATATTTTATTTTTGAAGTAGAGTCATATTTTATACCTGCTGATATCTTATCATAGCACAGATAACTTTATTAATATACTAAAATCGAAAATGCTTTTATTTATTTTGTTTTACCTACATAAAAATTATCGAATTGTGTTTTTTTATCTCAGTGCTGTAAATCTTAATGGTTATAAATAGTTCCCTAGTAACGGAAAAACGGTCAAAAAATAGAAAGATTAACATTAGTCTAAGATAAAGTAAAAGTATAATTAGTCTAAAATTTATTTTTTTTGCTTGCAACTAACCTATCCATTAATTTAGAATAACCAAGAAACTTATATGAGCAAAAAATTAGGATGGGTACTTATTATGGTGTAAATGTCTTACTGGCACGGATTCCTGAGAAAATTTTTGGAGTTAAAATCATGTAACTGCCTCGTTAGTGCAGTGTACAGTTGCAGATTTGTTGGTCCTGGGTTCGAGTTCTGGGTCGGAAAAAATAAAGTTACCTTTCAAATTGACGTTAAGTTTCATTTAAATGAGATTTTATAACAAATTGTTTAAATATGTTAATGATGATGAAAAAGAAACACTCAGTTCTTCTTGCACATTATAATTTAATATAGTTTAATAATCTAATTTTGCTGATAAATCTCCTTTGTTTCCTCTATACTATGAAACGAAATAATCTGTGCTCAAAGACACATTTGAATAAAAAAATATGAATGGTTTATACTTTATATTATTATAGAAATCTAGGTTTAATGACGATGTTCTCCTGCACCGTAAGGTAAGTGGTATACTGCGCTTAATATACAAATATATTAAGCGCAGTGTGAATGCGGGGTTTGAACCTTCTTACTTTGATCTTCCAACTGAGCGCGTTACCACTGAGCTGCCACTGTTTATCCACTGGGCTACATATAATAACAACGCCCATGAAGCTCTTGCTGTACCTTATATTCTTTTAATTATGTGAAATAATAAACTGTTATAAAAGTTATAATTTAGATGTCTACAAAGTACAAACGCTTAAAGCTGCAATAACCAACTATCAAAATGTAGATAACTGTCTATATATTATATGGGTATATAATATAATTTACATACATATGTAAAGTAATTTACATACATCATATATATTGAATATTTTTTTAAATCATGAAAAATCATCAATAATATGTAGCATTTTAACTAAAGTTCAAACGTTACTTCATAGTTAAAATAGAATTTAGGATACACTATATTCGTGCACTATATTCGGGAATAACAAAGAATCTTTGCAGAATACCGGACAGTATTTCGTTTCCAAATTCCTTTTAGTCTATAAAATTCCTGTACGGATTTTTAAAATGCTGGGAAAGATTTTAGATTATTTTAGACATGCATCGTGTTTAGAAAAATATGCTGATAAAGTAATGGGCTCTTCGGGTAAGGATAAAGTCAAAAAACAAATAATAGAGTTAAAATTATATGTTTGAAAATTGAAGTCACTTGAAATGCAAAGTCAAGCGCTTTGTTTTTAGTAACGAAAGTGTATAATATTTTTGTACTGGTTCGTTTGTCTAGTGCCTATCATATAGTTCGAGAGATCCTTGGTTCAAGTCGCGGATCGGACAAAAATAGAGTAGGTTTTTGTGAGTCAGAAAATTTCAATTGCATCCGCTGGCAGTGTATATACTCTAAGAGCACTTTCACCAGTTGTGTCCAGTTTTTGTCCTACCTATGACTTATATGGAATAAAAGTGCACTTGTGCAGACAGAAAACACGCTTATGCACGGTGACGTATTGTGCGTGACCGAAATCGAAAAATAATAATAATTAAAACAGACTTTTGTTCCATACACGAGTATTTCGTACAGTGAAATCTAAAACAACAAATGCAATCGCAGCAGAACTAACTTATGACCTAATAAGTAACGTCAGTAAAAGGTTACTCCAACATACTCAGGAACGAAAGTTGATCCATTGTTTTAATAGTCGACGTTAGTATGAACTGAGAATATTTACTTTTCAACAACACTTAAGCAGGCTAGGATTGAAAACAGACGCAGTAGTAACGAAACTTTATTTTGCCAATTATAACTTTGAGGCAGTTACTTCACATGTGTATTGTAGACTTTGTGAAATATTACGAAGACTAAGAAGAAGTCAAATGAAAGTCAAAGCATATGTCAATTCCAATGCTGTTGGAGCCTCATATTTCTAACGAAAAGTTAAAGATGCAGAATATCATAAAGCTCTAAAATCACTGACATTTGTAAGGTATTTTAGTTTCTCTTAGTCACGTCTGTTATAGTAGAAGACACCTTAACAATAGTTACCTACAACATTTTACTAAATTTAATTTAAATAAATCATTTTATGTTTTGAATAAAGTCCTTTTTATATATATTAAGGGTTAATGTGTAATATTTTATATGACAGCTAACAAAAAAATCATTTTTTCACCAAACGTGTTTTTAATCATTTGTAAAAATTATATAATAGACTGTGCTATAGAAAAACTTCTACTAATTACTAAATGGCGACCGAATAAGTTACTTTTTCCAGTAATTAAGTACTCTCAGCTCGTTGAACATAACCGTAGCTTCATGCGTGGATAACTTCGCGACTCATGTACCTACGCAAATGATCGTTCAACCAATGCAAGGGTGGTATTTGTAAGCAGTTTAAAACAATTATGCTTTAAAGTTTTGTCTTTGTTTTTCCATACGTTGATTTTTTATGGTAAACTTAGGTGTTCCCAGATATCCTAGGTACAGTTTATATTATGGTCTAATTCTCTCGTATTTCAGGGAGTCTTCTTTCAAGCAGTGAGCCGTTTACAAGGAAGAATTCAATTCTCTTGTTAATAGCTTCAAGCGTGCCAGTTGAGCACAGATTACTTCGCCAATGTCACGTAGAATAGAGAAGACATGAAGGAGATTGGTCGGTAACATAAGAGTCAATAAGTACATTTAAATTATAATTGTATAAGGGAAGTACATCCTTACTAAACCTACTAGAAAAAACAGCGCAGTTAGTATTTACATGGAAACCTAAATTAGATTTACACAGAGGACTAAACACAAACATCAACAAACAATTAACATTAATGGGACGGGGAAAACAAGGAAGAATACAATTTATTAATAAAGATAAAAATATTTATCTACAATTTTTTATACGGTATCTATTTCAATTTCGCTTTAATAATATAGCTAACATGTATAATTTTAAAATTAGACCCAATCGAAAGTAAAAATGTGTCAATTGTTTATGGCACGTGCACGCAACAAATAATATATTACATTTTCATAAAATTTATGCGATATTTCGTGCGATTTTCGTTTTTTTTTTAAAACGAGAAACTAATGAGCTCAATCATTTACAAGTTTTAAGTAATTTATTTTTTTATAGAACATATCTTATATAAAAGTTCGTAATATTAGGTTTCTTGAAAATTTAGTTTTTAAATATTGAAAACGATTCTTTAAAAATAAACGTCTTTGCTAAGATAATTTGGCGTAGAAGAAAATTCATTTAAAAGTTATTCACTTTAAAAATAAAACAGTTGAATATTTCTATTTGAATATTTGAAGCTTACTTTAAAGCAAAGTTAGTTCAAACAAAGCAATGCCACGCTTCCTATTTGACTAGTCAATAGGAACTTTAAAACAAACTCACAACGCAAACGTGACAGTAATAAAAGTAAAAACTTATATTTTATATAATGATATAATTATCATAAAACACTAGTGCCTCGTCAAAAAAGATACTTTGATAAAAATATTGAATGTAGAGATTCGTTTAGAGATTCATTACATGTATAGAAGATACTTGTATGTTACAGACAGTTTCTACGCACAAATTAACAAAATGGCACCAAGGTTGTATACACATTTTTTAAATTTTATGTGATAAACATAGCTCAAGCTTTATTATGAACTAATTCACTGAATAAACTAGTGTTTGTCAGATAATGATATTTTAATAGACAGATATGTTATACGCTCACTAAACAACCGAAAAAAGTGTTCCGCGCTGCACACATACACACTTTTCATTCAATGTACATTTCACTACAAGTCAAAATGATAGAAAGGGGATAGTCGATAAAATCAACAAGAAAAAATGAGACAGCTAGTGTTGTCAATTGCGCGTCAATGTAAACAAATATTAGTCTAGCGACTGATGACATATCAGAATATTAGGCAAATAATTGAAATATATTAATAAATCGAAGTATACTGCGTTCTTACATGTGGTATGAGATCCCTTGTGTTTTATTAACTTTGGTATCATAATTGGTGCATTTCCTAAATACACAGGAAGGCATTTTTTTTAATTTTGTAGCAGCGTACCACTCGTCGCCATGCGGTGACACAGACTAAAGGCAATACGTCCTAATTAGGACGTTTTCGAGTTTTCACGATTGCGCGCTCATAACATATCTATAGTTAAAATATCATTGCATTCGAAGATAAGAATAAGTTTAATTAATCAAGCGATTTAAATCAGTCGATTTTCACATTAGAATATTTTACTCGATGTATAGGAACGTATTCAATTTCAAATTCAAATTCAAAATATTTTATTCAGCATAAAATCATTACAATTTTTTACTGAACGCCATGAGTCTACCAGTTCGGAAAGAAGCCGCTGACCTAAGAAGAACTGGCGAAAGAAACTCAGCGGGACTAATATTTCTTTTGTCTTAGTATGTTTTTTTTAAATTAAAATGCAGTTAACACTAATTCTACAAGTTGAAATAGCCTGGATACGATCACATCATTCCCAAGGCGTACTGTCTTCCAAAATATTGTTAATTGAATAATACCCTTTAGTACACAAACGTTCTTCACAATTTTTTTTTAAATTTGGCAATAGGCATACAAAAACCGATTTCATTTAACAATAATTACATTTAAATGCTTTTAAAAATCTGCATATTAAAACCTTTATATTATTTTCTATCTTTCATCTTTCATATAATAAAATATTAATTTAATATAATATCAATAATGCTTTCAACCGATAATACCACAACAAGCGAAGTAAAAGCTCGAAGCCGTAAAGTTCATGGTCAATAAAACACTATGGGTCCATAGATTTTCTGATTGCAAATAGCGCCATTTTGTGCGATTTTGTAAAATAAACTACACCCTGATTGAAAGTGTGGTTTTGATATTAGTTGAAATATGAAACTTGGTTCTATTTTTGTACATTATTACATGTAAGGCTTTTTTTATTTAAAGCGGTTAGAGATAAATAGTAATCGAATCAGAAAATCTTTTGTATTTTATGTTCTGTAAGTGTACATAATGAGCGAATATAGTTATAATTAAAAAAACTAATAACACGCTTTTTAAAGAAAACGAATGTAAAAAATAGAAAATAAATTTTAAGGAATTTAAATTAATTATTTGATTTTAAAAAAAGCGTGGGGTGGGTGGGGTTTTAGTTTGGTTTTCTATAAAAAGCGTGTTTTTAGTTTTTTTTAACTATTATTTATTTTTTACTTTTTAGTTTCTAAAAAGCGCCATCTATTGAACACAATATGTAATCTATATACAATACTAGAGAGAGCAGTTTGTAAATTAGTTTTTTTAAACTATTATTTATTTTCTACTTTTTAGTTTGGTTTATATATCAAATTAGTGTATTGTCATCGGTCCTCGATAAATCTACAAAGTTTGAACGAAATCTGGCCGTTTAAAGTGGGTCAAAATCGCGCCCAAAAAAGTCGGTTACAAACATACAAACAAACATACAGGTGAAGCATTAGCTTAAAAAAAGCGTGTAAAAAGAAGCAATTACTTAATTAATTATTTTTAAGACTTTTTGAATATGTAAAAATTCAGAATATGTTTGTACTTATGTGTGTTGTGAAAAAAGTTGATTTGATCACACTTCCCCCCATACTCAGTTTTGCCCGTTAAGTTCAATAGTATCTAAAATTATGTATATAATAATTTTATTTTTGTCCTTTTAATGTTATCAAGCCTGTAATTAAGTAGATAGAGCATATAAAATATACTATAAAGTTGGCAAGCAACATAATAAACACAAGAACACACAACATAATCACAACAATCAATAGTCATTACGTCTTAATGTGCTTGCAATTCCACCTGTTCAATGGAAATGCTTGTCTGTTTATTCTATTGTCTAATGTCAATTTACTACAACAGCTTAGTCCAGTTGGTTGAATAAATAAATATTATTATGATTATTAAGACTTTCCCTATAAAAATCACCAATTTCCTTCACATTTTTTTATAAATACATCAATTATACAAATATATGTTTGTTTGTATTACATACTAATTGTGAACTAAATGAAAGTCAATAATTAATTAAACTAGTAAAAAGCTGAGCTGTATGAGGGCTCGCGTAGTTTTTTTAACGGGTAATAAATAAAAATGTTACAGCGATGTCATCTCTTTGGTTTTCTAATACATGGCGTTAGTAGTATATTCTATCCAATGAACACAAAATTGTTAATGTTCATTTTTTAATGCTTATAAAATTATATTTTTTGACAGATAAAGTTAAATTACAAATCTATAGGCGTGATAGTTTTTCAGATAAGTGTACAACAAAATGCTCAGGTTATAATGTTGGGACTCGCTTCGCTCGCCCTAAAAACATATATATTTTTTTCAAAACCTTAATCGACTCATCCGATTTTGCTCGGTTTTTTTAATAAGTAGATTCAAATTGACTCTGTTAAACCTTGCCGTTTTGTGTTAATATTGTATTGTATTTTGTTTCTGTATAGACCTTTTAAGATCTTATTGCTCGGTAAGAACTTTCCTTCAATACGAATCTGGCAATAGTCCACCATGCTAGCCACGAGTTAACGGACTACGCATGACCTTTTAAAATTTTATATTAAAGGAATGCCAAAAATTTTATTAATAATTAAGTATGTGTGTTTGTTTGAGACTATCAACCGAGCCTTGAAGATTTTCTCTATTAAAATATTTTAGACTATTAGAGTAATATACTTATGTGTCTTATGTTTGTAGTGTGTATTTGATTAGATAGTAATATTGAGTGCTAATTATATAAGTGCTTATAATGTTTTTGTTAACAATTTATTACTCTTTATACTTTTAACTATTATTATTTACTTTTTTACCTATAATACTTATATATAGTAACCTATATTACTTATATAAAGTTGAAATCTTTACCAATCGTTTTCCCAAACGCACTCGGCGTTGTGAAACGTGTTCAAATCCTTGGGTCTCACAACACTTCCAACATGTTATTACTTTTGTTACGGCGAAGAAAAACACTATGAGGAAACCTGCAAGTCTAAGGGAACTTAGCACTAATTGGAATCATATTGTACGGAGCCCCCAGAAGTGCGACGTATAAAAGGTCTCTTGTACTCTTATTTATATGTTTAGACATTCGAAATAATTAGTAGAATACTTATTATATTAAACAAATATGAAAATTTAATTAAATTAAAATTCTTTATGCTGAGTAAGAGTCAGCACAAAAATCTGCGACACCGTTCCATTTGTAAGGTAAACTTTGTATTAGCGTTGCTTCGTTAAGGTTCTTCTATTGAGAGCTCCCTTAATTGCATCGCTGAGCTCACATCAGTGGGTTGGTATTCGTTAGTGACTTGGGATTTTCTACCGTATCTCGAAATGCCAAAATTCTCATTATAATTTAGATTTTTTATTATATTTCTGCTAATTAATCCTTGATGTTAAATAAATTAAATTATTAAATTAAATATTTATTAAGTTAAATAATAATATTATATTTTTTGTTTATATATAATAAAAAAATATATAAAACGCTAAATATAAACAGATGATTCAAGATATCTTAAAAATAAGAAAGATATGGAATTTTCAGTTGCACGACCATTCGGCAACTTGACGTTACCACACTCTATCAAATCTATTGTCCCAAAAATACCAATTTTGGGTGAATTGTCGCTTTGGCTTCACAAAGTCTTCCTCCGTTTTAATAAAAGATAGAATATTTCTATGAAATATAATATAACAAATGAGCTCCGCTCTTTGGTCAAATTTTGGAACATTTTTGTTTTCATCGAAATGATATTTTAATGTGTAATCCTTTTCTTTTGACTTAGGAAATTCCTTTGTTACATGGTAAAAGAACAGTAAGATTTGAAAAATATTTCTTTACTCTATGCTTAAGAAGGTAACGCCCTAAATTAAGATATAAAGGTTGTAAGAAGATAGGTAGCCGTACTAAAGAAGGTGCGGTTTGCATAATTCAATATTTAAAGTTTATAGTCACGCTGAAGGCACAGAGTATATTATATATTCCAGATATAATATAATATATTTATATTGTTTTACTTGGCTTTATTTTTACGTTACGCTAGCATCGATTTTTATATTGTTTTTACCAAATTATTAGAAAAATATCTACATCTGATGGTGTAATAGTTACATTTAAATTTATTATAAAATTGTATATTTTAAGAAGTAAATTCATAATAAAAGTTAAAGGTATTTTTTTATTCCGTTTAAATAAATACAGCATATAGCAAATATTAATTTTGCCAAAAACCCAAACGAAGCAAACATAACCTCTATTTTACAGACAAACACTGGTTGCAACGTAATCATTCGGGAAATTGCAAAGTCGTTTTAAGGTTTTACCGATCGACCGTCGCCTCTAACGGTTCGCTGAGCAAACTACAGATAAACCAATAACAATACAGAACACGAGATGAAAAGATAAACACGGAATTGTACTAGACTCGACTGCACAGTGTACGGGAAGCAATGCTCGTACAAATGGATATTTTGTTAGTAAATGATAGGCGGCAGCGGAATTTTGTTAAGAACTCTTGAATTTTTTTTAGGGTCAGACGTACCTATCTTTTGTATTTTTCTGAATTTAATAGACGTATAGTTTGTTTAAGTATTATTTTTAATCTGTGTCAGTATAAAGCTTGAGGGCTTCAAATCTTCGCAAGGCGCATTTGTAATAGCAAAACACTGCTAGAACTTTCGTTGTATTATTCATTGTTTTAGTGAGCTTAGTAATAAATCTGAACAACATAAATATTTAATGTAGACTCTACCTCTATGTATATAAAATTTAAACAGAGTCCAATTCTTTACATTAAATATATTTTGGAAAATCTTATTGAAAGTTCTTAAGAAAGTTATTTTTTATTACTGATACAGAAGTCGAATTTATACTTTTTTGTCGTCTGTCTGTGACCGCATCGCAAGAAAACCACTGGATCCAGTGTGGATGACATTTTGCATGATGGTAGCTAATCATTAGAGGCAAAATATATAATACTAGCGACTCACCCTCGCTTCGCTCGGGTTCGTCCCCAACCTGTAACCTCTTTAGTATAGTTTAAAAATGACGTAATTTCCATACCTATATAATCGCGTAAGAAACGCTTTCATTCGACTGTTTTTTCTCCTAATCACTTTGCAAAACGGACTACCACGTAAAAGCCTTTTTATTTTTTGGTTTTTTATATAACCTATGACACTCAGCAATAATGTGGCTTTCTATTGGTGAAAGAATTTTTAAAATCGGTTCCGTAGGTCCCGAGATTACCCCTTACAATTTAACAAATATACAAACACACAAACTTTACTTCTTTATAATATTAGTATAGATTACTTTTTACCGCGGGCAAATGTCTCAGGACGAGCCTGAGCGGAGCAAGGACGGAGTACCTACTAGTATATAATAATCACAAACTATTGCTACATAATCTTGCTTGTAGGAAATTTATTGTAGATTAAATCATTAAGCATAATTTAACTTTCAGATGGATCCATAAATGTAAATGGATAAGTTTAAAAACTGACACTGAGTTATGAATCGGGGACTGAGTTAAATACAATATCGAGTTGAAAATTTCTTCCTCAAACTTACTGCCAAGTTCTGAAAGTCTACGTTTATCAATTGGCAATAGTTTATGAAACTTTTAAAGATAACGGGTTAAGTTGGCTTTAAGTTTGCAAGGAACATGGTCCATATTAGCCGATGTTCCATGGTTAGTTATTATAGCATCTAATAAAGTCGTAGTAATAGAATTTGATAAGTATTGCTCTATTTCAAAAGTTACTTTGTCTGATATTAATCTTTATATATCGAAGTAGTACATAGAATCTTACTCGTACCTACATTTTTAAGACACACTATGGTGGTTTTAGTAGGTTCTTGTAGCGTAATGCGACTTAATATTATGTTCACAACAGCGGTTTGAGCGGTTTGAAGAGTCACTCAAGCAAAAATACGGAGACGAAATCTTGGGTAGATTTCGTATAAATTAGATTTGCCTTACAAGGTTTCACCATAGTAACATTATAGGTCCTTCGTTTAATAGTAAAATGTGACGAAACGTCTTACACTGTACACACATTATATACTTGGCCATATTGGTTTGTTATAGCGTTTAAAAAGACTGTATATTATAAGATTTTAAGTATTTTTATATTAAGCTTTGGGATCTGTGCATAAGAAATAATATTTTTTTTATTGAACCTGTAGTTTCAAATAATTTAGCTCTGTAATTTTAATTTAAACCTGCTTCATTACGTATTAATTAAAAGTTACCCAAGTTCTAATCTAACGACAGGTAATGGGTTAACAGAAGACTGCTCATTTTAGTTGTTATGAAATAAGAAATCTTTCGTAACCTATTTCGAGCCAGTCCAGCCATCTTTAATGCAACACTACTGCAACTTGTTTGATTATTTATTTAGTAGCGAGTCGGATGTTTTATTCTGCACTGTAAAGTGCATATACCCAGATGCATTTGCCGTACGAAATAATACTTTACACAATAAACTAAACGAATTTAATTTTTATTAACTATCCGTTATAATATTATTATTTTTGTTGTCTTGTATTCAGCCCATATTATCTCCCGACTGCTGGTCCCAGGCCTCCCTCAATACATAGGGATCAGGCCATAGTCCACCACGTAGGTCTAGTGCGAGTTCGCGGACTTAACATGTCTTTAGAAAACTTTTTAGGTTCTCCCAGAGAAGCAGGTTTCCTCACGATGTTTTCCTTCACCGTAAAAGAAGTGGTAATCATGATATCTAACCTAACCTATTCCACATCACTCAGTTATCCAAGCGAGCGCGTTACTACTGGGCGATCACTGCTTCCTCTGGGCTACTACTGCTTTATGTTGTCTTAGAAATAATTAATTTAATTATTGATTACGCTCTCTGTTTTCTTCCTATAATAAGATAATGCTAGGTAAGATGTTGTTTCACCTTTCGAAAATCTGTAGTCATAATCATTTTGCATTTCCGTGTTTCCAAGTTAAAAATCTACTCCAATAGTTTTCAACATTTTTTTTAAATAAACTTTGTTATTTTAAAGTCATATAACTTTTAAGTTAAGAACTTATTATTACTACTGATCATAACGGGAAAATAGCTGCTATTTGGAACATAAAATTTAGGTCATTCTTTTAAATGTACATTACTACATTTTAATAGTAAAAATTTGAGGGTAGGTAATATTAAATAAGTAATGTGTTGCTTCAACACTTACGCCTCTAAACAAGTATACAACTAACGATTCTTCATTTTGTTTCCAACAACAAATATTATATTTCTGTTTCAACTCCTCCTTTCCGAAGTCAACTAGTTGACATTTGGTCGCATAAAGTTTTTTAATAACGTACGTATAAGAAGGTCAGGTCAAGTTTGAGGACATTTAGTGTATGAAGAAGATGCATACCGTGAAGGTTTATATAACGTACAGGATCAGGAATGAAAACTTATTTTAAACATAAAACTTTAAAACTTTGAGGCATTGTAATTAATCCGCACTTATAAAAATTAACCAGATATTTTCAACACTCAACATCAAAGAAAAATTTATGGGAACAACCTTGATACACTTTAAAGTATCGAAATCGGTTAAACGGTCTTTGTGGAATATAAAAAATAGATACATTCCTTTTGGTAAACGGCTAATAAAGCATCAAAAATATCATTTACAATAATGAAAAACTCGACTGCGTAAAAAGTGAACTGAAAAGATGAGAACAATTTGACGAATGAAGATAATATGTAAGTATTCTGTCAGAATTTTTTTTGTTCAGTCTGAATTTATTTTTTGGCCGCTTTTTAGTTTCAGTCAGTTATCAGTTTTATTTTATTTTTTTAATATCCTAAATTGATATAATATTTTTGTAATCCTCTCTCAAATATAATACTTGCTCGCTTTACAGAATAATAATACAATGTATATGAATTAATATTACACGCTAGTGGTCATTTATGATTCCCTTTGTTGAATATTTAATTTACTTTTGTGTTAATTCGTCGAGTTGTTATATTCGAAATCTGCAACAAACACGCGGCAAATTCATTATTTATTCACTTTTAACATAAAATACAATGTACACTGACCCGAAATATCCTCCATAACACAGTTTAATAATAAATATATGGATTTCGTCCTATGTGTTTTATTTCTTGTGCAGATGTTCAAGGTCCAACATTTATGTATATCGGATAAAAATAAACCTGTAGTAATAAAAAAATACTTTTGACAATGAATTCAAATACACTTTGTCCAAATTATGATGCGACCAGGTTTAAATGGTCGATTTCTATTTTAATAATTCGAAGTGACTATTTGTACGGGTACTGGACGAATAAATTATATTTATTCGTACATTTATCGGATGATTAGCTTGAAATAGTTTTATTAACGTGTGATAAAGGATAAAAATAATTTTGAGGGTGTTATGTTTATGTTATGTTAAAAGTCGGTGGAATCTTAAATAATAAATTTTCAGCTCGGTAGGTTAATGTTATTTACTTTTTATATTTTGCATATATCCTGCACCTAAAACTCATTTATTTTTTATTAGAAAGCAAAAAAAGTGATAGATATTCGTATAAACCGACAGTTGTCGGACGAATAATATATACCTATTTTATTCGTCCAGTATCCCTATGGATAGATGCAGCCTTAATAATTATAGGTAAGTATACAAATAGAAATAAATTTGTTGGCTTTATAAGTTCTAGCCTTTTCCCATTTGAATATTCTCTCTTATTCTGATATAAAACTACATGATTTTTTATAAATATTCAGCTGGACATGTTGCGTAAATTAAAATTATAGAAAGCCCATAAATTGCTCAAACATTAATGTGGGAGTTTTTTAACTTTAACTTAGTTCTGGGTGCATAATAGTTCTTGAGCTGAGTTTTGACAATCAAAAATAAACAATAATAATTAATGAGCATTGTATGTATTCAGGCCTTCAGGGGCGTCCCTTCAATACGCGGGGGACCAGGCAATTGCGCACCACGTTGGGGAAGTGCGGGTTGGTGGACTTCACATGTCTTTCGAAAAATTCGTAGGTTCTCTCAAACATGCAGGTTTCCTTAGGATGTTTTCCTTCACCGTAAGACAAGTGATAATCATGTTAGAAATGATTCGCATATAAAAATATAAGAATGCGTGACCCGGGTTTGAGCTCGCATCACTCGGTTATGCAAGCGAGTTACTACTAGGCTACCACTGCAGCCCTGTGGTAGATTGACTGTTGTAGATAAAATGTCAGAAGAATATTATTATTATATTCTCTTATTGGCTTAAGATCTTTAGACGTTGGTGTATAAGCAATGCTAGATAAGAAGATCAGTCTTGTTGCTGTTACGAGTATGAAGCGGGTTCATACATTGTATGCCGAGCTTGAAGGCCTTTATCATTTCGACTGATATAACCGGCGATGAAACGATAAGGGTAGCCTTTATGAAAGCATAAATGATATTTGTGCCTATCGAATGTACCTATCTCCAAATAAGATATCATGAAGGGCTATTCAATTATATAATATTTACGTTGAGTCATTTGAAGCGGACCTGGAAATTTGAATAAATGATATTGTTTTTATAATTTGGAGTTGTATTTAACAAAAAAATAATAATGTGATGGCCTCTTTAAAATCATTTGACGTCCTATTCAACACAAGCACCTCTAATCCATGGCAGATTTTGTTATAAATAATATTTGTAGTTAACTACATATCACTCCCACTCCTCGAATGATCAAGAATGTTCAATCGGCTGAACCATTTATTAATACATAAATATACCTACGTAGTGGGTACCATAGGACCATTAGCATCGGACGTACATACATTTACTAGTATAGTATTATGTTATCTGTGCTAATAGTTAATATTTTTTACTTAAATTAGATTAAATAGCAACTCTGTGGTTATTTAAATAATTAAGCAATTTTAAACAAAGCCGTTTAAATTTTTAATTATAAATGGTTAAAAAAAGTTTGCACTTACTTGTAGCACTCACTTCAGGTCCAAGAGACTCGAAAGCTTTTCCAAAGCTTAGTTTCAGGAGACGATCAGAATCTGTAAAAAATATAAACAGTGCCATCTTGAGAGCCTTTTTAGAACAATTATAGCTAATGAATTTTACATTTTGCAGCGCCCTCTATTACTAAACTATAATACTACGTATAGAATTAGAGAACATTATTGTAACTTTGAAGAAGTTTACTAATAAACCTCTAGATGGCGCTGTACTGATTTATAAAATGAATATTATAAAAATTGGATACTGTAAAAAATGTTATTGCTCGTAAAAAAACTATGAAACATTATTATTAATATTGAAATTTAAAATAATATAATTGGGCTTTTTGATGAAATATTTTGAGGTTCCATATTTTATTCTTTGTATAAATAAATATTTAAGCCCTAATATATAGAATATCCCACAATCCCTTTTTAACACTTATCTTTATCCTTTTTAATGGAACTTAATTTGATGTGATTATAACGTGGGTAACGTGTGGAATTATCCCAGAAAAACAATACGTGGCACAGCCGGTGAAGTTAATGAAAATCTCCTATAATTCGGGTCCGTGGGGACCGCGTAGGTGTATAAGTGCGGACTAAAGTAAACATGTGGATATTTTGAATATAGCTATAATTAAAAAGCTTTGTAACCAGAGTTTTTAATTATAACAATTGAAAATGTCATCTCAATTTGTTTCTTTTCTTAATGGTATCTTTGATATGATAGAAATATACGAGTATGTAACTAAATATACATTTATACATCACAGAAAGTATCTCTGATATAATAAAAGTAGCTAGATCTTTGTTTTTATTTAAAGGGTACAGGGGTAAAACAAGGAATGTCACATAAAATTCAAATGTTGAAAAGTATGGGTACATTAAGATTTTGCCAAGTATTAGAGAATGCAATAAAAAAAATGATTTTGTGACAATTCTTGTTTGCCCCTGTACCCTTCATTCATTTCTTATTGTTTTCGATCATTTATCTTTATACGGTTAAATTTATGGGTTGAATCCTCTATGTAAAGAGTTAAGATATTTTTTTCTATCATATTAACATGAGCCAGCTATATATATTTGATATTTCGTGTGCTTGGTTTTCCTCTCTGATATTATATTATTCGTAGAGTTAATATAATACAAATATATTTTAGTAAATCATATAATATTATAACTATCTGTTTATTTTAACAACTGGTAAGCAAAGATTTTTCGTGGACTCTCCATTTCAAAATAATGGTCACCCCATGAAGAGATTTAAATATAAAAATATAAAATAAATACAAATATAAATTAAAATTACAAAGGTATAGCTATGTGTAGGTAATAAAATGTGTTTAGTAATAAGTAATGTGGGTAGTTAGGATGGATTTCAAAACAATACTGCCAGTGTACTTTCAAGTGGTTCATCTATTTACTTATCCTAAGCCAATAGAAAGGCCGTTTAGTGTATCAATAAAGAGAAATTACTAAGTTATTCAATAAAGTAATAATTTATAAGGGGTTTAAGACTAATTGGCACAGTTTAAATATGTATAGGCAAGTTATAAGCTATTAAGGAAACTGTAAGCCGTCTGGAAGTTGGCCAACACCATTTCAAACCTAGTTAGATACACTCACAAATATGCATCCATTAGACAAGCTTAGACACATTACTAAGCTTTATTATTACCTGCGACTTCGGCCGTGTAAAAATGTAAGACGAAAATATTGTAGGTTATGGCGGTTGGTTGAATGGTGCAAAAGCTGACGGCATTTTGTAGTGACCAAGCCATAGGTAGTAATAATAAAAATAACTTAAAAAGTCAAGGTTTCAGGTTTTAAAGTAAAAGATGACGAATTGTCGGATATTTATTGGATTTGGCAAAAACAAACATTAACTTTTTACCAAAATTTTACTAATATTTATATATGATTTAATTATTTCTAATGATTTCACAGCAACAAAAAGGAAAAATGCCGTAATTATTTTTTAAAGGCCCCTGTGATCTAACTAGAGTTCGAAAAATTTTACTTCTCTTTATATAATGATTGAGTTAAATTCAAATTACGTTATTATTTAAATAATTTAAATTACGTTAAAATATTTTTAATAGTATGTTGTCTCTTTGACCATTAATGCTCAAAAGCATTTATTAGACTCTAAAAGAAACCTAAGAATTACGTAGAAATAGCCCAAAAATGAGTAAAGTTTCGAAAGTTACCCCTGTAAGATTGTCGAGAATCGCAAATAACTTACTTTAGTTAATAATAAATAAATAAATAAATAAATAAATAAATGTTGGGACATTTACACAGACCACTATCTAGTTCCATGGTAAGGTTCCACAAGCCTTGTGTTATGGAGACCAGATGGTTGATATACTACACATATATAATTTTAAATACATACATAATATTATAAATATTAACATCTATGACTGGAGTACAAACATTCATGTTCAACAACTGAATGCCCCCAGCGGGACTCGAACCCGCGACCGCTGGCGCAGAAAGTAGGGTCACTACAAACTGCACCAGACGTGTCGTCAAAATAATAATAATTAATAATTATTAATAGTGTAAGTTTCAAGTAAATAAGTCAATTTTGAAGTTATAATAAGCTTATTTTCTTACCATAATTACTTATCGTATACGCACATATTTTAAATTCGATTTAATCAAATGAAAATATTTTAACAAAACAAAATGTAAAGAGTAGTAGTTTCTATGACCATTGTATTTGTTGGATATTTTATTGATGTAGCTTTTCACGTTACATTCAATGACTGAATTTTTGATTAGTGCTGAAACGTTGCAAATGTAATATTTTATATGGCCTCTGCATGCATTGGTACAATACCAAGTTTAGCTATATTTTGGAGTCTCTAACAGAAATAAAGTAAAATTTTGATTAAAATGAATTTTATACAAGAAAGCTTTTATAATTTCTATTGTTGCAATTTGGCTCAGTTTGAATAAACTAAGAAGGAAAATATAGAGGAGAAAATCAGTCATCAAAAATACTTAAAAAATGATAACATTTCGAAATTAAGGTTAATTTAGGGATATAAACTACCATATTTTGATCAACCTATTATAATTTTAAATGCACGTAATGGGCCAAGGTTTTAAAAATATGTTGTGTTGTTTAAAAAAACACAACATTGATTAAGAATTGATTTTTGATAAGGTTATATTAATATTTAACGTTAAATATTGTATATTGTTATACGACCTGCTGCTGTCGAGTCCGGAGGAGGTTGAAAGTGATAAGTGGCTGCAAACCCCTGGCCTGGAGAAGCCGAATTTGCTGTAAATTGCAGAAGTAGGGAGGGACCTGTCGACAACACCTCGAAACCTGTGGATAAAATACGATTGTTAAAAGAAGTAAAAAAGGGTAAATAAATAAATTAATAATTAAGCTGAGACATTAATACACAACACTATCTAGTTCCATGGTTAACTACAAGGCTTGTGTTATGGATACCAGATTCATACACCATACATACTTGTATATATTTTTTTTAAATCACAAAAATCTCTCTCGCCGTTGTGGAATCCATAGGGAACCTACATACAAACATCGAAACAAAAAGGTTCCTTCATTTCCATCACGAAATATCAAAAACAGCTTCACATATAAAGATGAAATTTGGAAGGTTGGTACTTTATAGTTGGTAGACATCTGCTTAGAACGAACTTTGCGGCCGGGCAGGGCCTTCCTTCGTCCTTTATTTTTTTAAGTCACAAATTTTTAATTTTGCAGGGAGCATCTAGGGACGGGAGCGAAGCGATTGTGAAGCGAACGTGAATGAAAATCTAAAATCAATATTGAAATTTTAATATGCAACAAGGCTTTTTATTGGGTTAAAATTTTCTTTTGTATTTATACAACATCTCTAATTTAAGCCACACTTTACTGACAAAAACGAATAAGCAACACCGTTTGAATACAGAACACTGGAATTAGGTAGTGAAGTGAGGACGGCAATCACGACTGAGCTACTGACGAAATGTATTCATAGGGTGGCTTCTATTCACTCTGAATAAATGATACGGATATAGCATAGACCGTCTCTATTGTTTAGAAACCCAATTCAATTTTAAAATTATTATTTTTTAGATTATCTCGAGTGATTAAATAATATACAGGTGCATAGTGAAATTTGTAAATTATATAACCGTATATTTACCTACACATGACTTTTAACATTAGTAGATTTTTTAATTTAAATTATCCTGTATTATCTACATAATATGTAAAAATGAATCCCTATTTTCCTTGGTCACGACATCACGCGTGAACGGCTAGACCGATTTCGCAAATTCTTTATTTGTTGTGTTTGTTATTGTCAGGAGAAGATTTATATGAAAGGAAATATTAAGAAAGTTGTGCGGAAAGTTAGGAAATTATAAAATTGACGGCGTTTGACGTATCATGTTATGACCGATGCCATGATGCGTACAATGGTCATTAAATCAGCAAATATATACCGGGCGGTGCGAAGTAAATATATACAACACGTACCTAGGGACGAAACCTAAATATGAAAATCATAATTGTATTATCCGCAAAGTCATGACGTATAACACATATTATACACAAAACGTAAAACATATACACTATACCTACCCTCGTCGCTCTTGCTCGAATCCTCTTTCCGCCCAGTTTAAGTCCCTTTTGAATGTGTTTAACCGTATCCGGCAAAAAAGATTATATTCGTTTGGGTACCGGCCATTGGGCATTGTGTTGCTTTTTTTAAGCCATAGTTACATTTTATTTACATGATATGTTCTACTCGTAATATTTCTAAATATTATGTTTCGGTGAATGACGTGATTTTTTTTCATTTTTCATTCTTTTAATCTTTATGACGAAATTAGTACTAGAGTAAGTAACTTACTTGTAAAATAACAATATATTTTTTATTTTGGCTCATTTCAATAAAATCCTATGAAAGCTGAATTTGATGCATTAAGTATACATATAAGTATACATAATAGACGACATCCGACCATCCGTATTGTTGTATGTATCAAGTACTGGTTCAAATTTAACTTTGAAAAACCCAGTTCAACTTTGTATTTAAAGGAAACTGATTCTAATCAGTCACATAGCTTTGTTTTTGTCGAGAACATCGAATATTATAATAAGTCTTTTACAAAACATAGATTAACGTTATTTTAAATCTAATATTTCCTTACACAAATACAGCATTGCCTTAATAATTACAAAGTAATAGATAAGTAACGGCACAATGTAATATTCACAATATTGCTTGAGCGTGACAGAATACAAACAGATAATGTCTTTAAGAATTACCTCATCGCGTACGTGACATTTTTTTGATATTTAATATAAACAAGTAAGTATTATTTGA
Organism: Boloria euphrosyne; assembly: GCA_951802675.2. Taxonomy (NCBI): domain Eukaryota; kingdom Metazoa; phylum Arthropoda; class Insecta; order Lepidoptera; family Nymphalidae; genus Boloria; species Boloria euphrosyne. The sequence continues at coordinate 5,166,692 of OX637881.1, forward strand.
ATAAAGGGAGCTAATATTAGAAACGAGGTTGTGACGTGAATCTTAATTTCAGTGCGAAATTCAAATATGTTTAGAGCCTGGCATTTTGTTAACGTAATAAAACAAATTATTTGCGTATTTTTTTGTAATTAAGTAGCTAAATTTTATATATGAAAATCTCGTGTCACAGTGTTTGTTATCGAACTCCTCCGAAACGGATTGACCGATTTTTTTTACTTTTTTTTGTGTATATTTGTTAGGTCTGAGTATAGGTCGTAGGCTATTTTTATACCCCTAGGTCAGGGGTCGCAAAATTTTGAGTCGGAAGATTCAAAAATTACAATTTAAAAAATTACAAAGTTTTTAAAGACCCACAAAATGTTTTCTTGTCAACCATAAATAGTATTTGCATAAATAAAGTTTTTGCATAATAAACTAATCTATTTATTCATAAGAAAAATATATATTTATTCATATGTAAGCAGTGTTTTTTCACAACAAATTAGAACTAACGACTGTGACGACGCGTGTCACGTGGGTACGGTGAAAAGCAAGTACTAGTGGCTAAAAGATAGAAATCGTGCCTAATACTCGTTAATTCAGAACGATTTTGAATGTTTTTTTAATTATAAAATAAATATTATTTACGTATGGAACTAAAAAGCCGCAGCTTCATATCCAAAAAGCCGCACGAAGCTCGCGAGCCCCAAGTTGTCGACCCCTGCCCTAGGTGATAAGGGAGTTCCCGGGGGAGAGGCTGTCTCCTACCGGGCGCGTCCCCAGGTGGCGGATGGGGGATGAACGCCACTCGCTCCTGTTGGCAAGAGCAGGAGCGGGTGGTAACGGGGAAACCCGCCGCGGACCAACAGCCAGGGTGGGGTGTCAGGAGGGCACCCGGGCCCGCCCGAGGTAGCGCGGTGTCTCTGGCCGTTTTCACGGTAGGAGGCACTGCGCGGGCCGTGCTGTCGGGGCTAGCTCGATGGTGCGGCGGCTGGAGCGGGGCCACTTCGGTGGTCCTGCGTCTAGCGAGGGGGGCACGTTAGGGGGTGATTCCCCTACCCTCCGGGGTTCGTTGGGGGATGCGTTGGGTGGGGGTCCTCCTCCCTTCGGTGCCATGGGGTGGGGTTTTAGGTCTCGTTGAGGGGTGTTTCCTCCTTCCTCAGGGGATGCGTTGGGGGAGGTCCTCTTCTCTTCGAGGCCTATGGTAGGGGGCGCGGTGGGGGGTGTTTCCCCTTCCCTCCGGGGTTCGTTGGGGGATGCGTTGGGGGGGGTCCTCCTTCCGCCGAGGCCCGATGGGTGGGGTGGGGGTCGCGGGGGGCGGGAAGAACAAAATATTTCTCCCCGCCTTCCGCGGTCCCAGCGGGGCCGTCACCGCCTGATGACGGATTGTGAGGGGGCGGCAGGGGAAGGGGAGTGTCGGCGTTGTCGCATCCTCTTCTCCTGCGGCCGTAGTGGACGGGCCTTCGGGCACATTTGGGGGGGTTTGCCCAGCTTTTGGGTGGGAGGTTTTGGGTGTATACGTATAGATGTATACACCCCTTCTTTTTGCAGAGTGCCCACTTCGGTGGGCGGTGTTGGTTTGGGGCTGCTCCGGGGACTTCACTGACCAGTGGGTGGCCAGGGTTGACTTGGGAGCAGTCCCACTCGTGGTTGCTAGTCTTCCCATAATGGGGTTGCCCCGCTTGGGGCGGCCTCATGGTGGTGGCTTCGGCCAACCGTCGGGGCGTCGCGGTTGTATGCGAAAGCGATCCCGTGGCATCCCACATGGCGGCAGGGGTTGGGAAGTTGGGTTTTAGTGGGTATGCCGGTCTCATTAGCCGGAGAGTCACCACATAACCACCCCAGGGGAAGTCGGGTGGTATCCGTAATAGGATTTCCCAACTATAAAAAAAAAAAGGTGATAAGGGAGTTGTTAGTCTTCCCATAATGGGGTTGTCCCGCTTGGGGCGGTCTCATGGTGGTGGCTTCGGCCAATCGTCGGGGCGTCGCGGTTGTGTGCGAAAGCGATCCCGTGGAGTCCCACATGGCGACAGGGGTTGGGAAGTTGGGCTTTAGTGGATAGGCCGGTCTCATTAGCCGGAGAGTCTCCACATAACCACCCCAGGGGAAGTCGGGTGGTATCCGTAATAGGATTTCCCAACTATAAAAAAAAGGTGATAAGGGAGGCTATTCTATACTCAGTATTTATATTTTCATTTTTTAGACCAAAATTTTTTTTATTATTATTTGCCAACAAAAATACATATAAACCTAAATTTCATATTCTTCTACCACCACTATTTTTAATAGTGATTAGAACGCAGGCGAAGCCGCCGGAATTGTTTGTTCTAATACAAAATTAATTGACTTTACAAGAATTTGCTTTTCTCGGAATCGAATGCAAGTTACACATTATAGAGATCAACGTAAAAGTAGCTACGAATTTACCCATTTCAATTGCAAAGGAAACAAAAACGTTAGATTTTAAATCAACCTCTAGGGACTCGACGGAAAATAAAAAATAGGTAAACGGACAATAGGTTTTTTCAATATTCTTTAACAATTTTAAGTTTTCTTAAGCCGTAAATAATTGTAGTAGGCCTTTGCGACGAAATAATTGTTTATAGACTTGTCAAATGCTTATAACAAACCCTTTCTTAGTAAAGAAGAGACGAAACAACGAAGTAAGCATGGTTGAAACTCGTTTTAAAACTAAGTTAAAAACCAACATTGCGAAAAGGTACAATAATTACACATCAAAATTTTTTTCAGGTTATTAAGTATATGAATACATATGTAATATGAATATTTATTTTATAAATATATTAATACGAAGTGTTTGAGAAGTGGACCGAGAGAGATAGCTTGTATTAAAATAAAATAATTTCATAGAGCAAGAAAACTTATCCAACGCTTAACTCTACGAGTATTATTCAGCTATCCAGTTTCTAGATTGTTAGGAGTTGCTTTCTGGTGTACGATGATAAGTGTGGGTTTACTAGATGACAAGCATTTGTGTTCAGTCTCTGAGAGCTTTTCCAGAGAATAGTATTATATAGATTTCCGAGCTACTTACCCTTTTTAAATGTAAATTTCTCTACCGCAATATCCATGTTTAATATCTCAATTTTTATTTTATTCTGTTTTGGTAATCTTTGATATTCTCATGAGCGACACATTTTTGAAAAATAATATAAATTGTTTTACGGCGAAGGAAACCATCGCGAGGAACTAGACCCAAGAGAACCTAGTAAGTTTGCGAAGGAATATGAATTCTGCAAACTGCAAACGTCGCTTTGAAGAGAGGATCATGCCAAGCTGTGGTACGTTCATAAGGACTGTATACTACAAAAATTATACATATTAATAATAATTTACTGATAGAACATTGAAGTCACTTGAACTTGTGCTGTTGATGAAATACACTTTAAAGCATAGCTACAACAGCTATGCATTTAAAGAACGTATTAACAAAAAAATTCGAAGCAATTTCTTTACACAGAAAAAGTCGTTCTGACGAACTAAAAGTCGATTTCACCTCGACGTGGCATTATTCATTCAAAAGCGGACTGCGACTGTGGTGGCGTCGAAACAGTAATGTAGAACGGAAAGTGTATTAGAAATTGTCATCATATTAATTGATTTAATTGAACTTTGGGGCTTTAATGTTTGGGGCGTCAGTAAATGGAAACAGAATAAATAGTTTTGTTCGAATTATATTTTTTTAAAAGAGCTCCTTGTCCTATAATGTTTTTATAAAAAATATTTATCGTAGACAATTTGAGATATGTAGGTATAATTCAATTTTTTTCCTAAAATAACTTCCTACTAAATACAATGTTTAGAAGTAATACTATTGCAAATTATGCACAGTAGTTAGTGTTATAGCTACCTTAATATGTTATGTTGATACCACATATTCAGTACTTTTTTCATGTCAGAAAGTCGTATCTATAGAAGCTTTTACTCGATCGATGGCATACAATGAAATCGCGGTTTCAAAGTATATTGCGAGGAATAACTCATTTCATATGTATGGAGGGAAATGCTGCCACTATAAAATTGGAAATGACGTTAGAAACTTAGCTGTATAAATTCTACGTAGAAGAAAATTGTCGTTTTATGACTGATATGGTGTTATATGGTGTAGTTAAACCTGGTGAAATAACAGGTAAAGTTACGAACGAATAAATTATTTTGTGAATCATTGATCACATCAAAAGAAGTCTTAATAAGATGAAAAGTAATATAAAATAATATTTTGTCCGTATTAAAATATATTTTCACTTCACTTTTATACTGGATAAAAGCGTTTTGAAGTATTGTCGCTGGAAATTAAAGGCTTTTTTTAGTTTAGGGAACGAAAATTTTACTAATTGTCTGTTGCGGGTTGGTCATAATTGTAATACGTATGTCTTTAGTTGAAACTTAATTTATCTTAGTACAGCAATTAATAAATAGTTAGAAATAATTAAACGCCAGATTTTCCATTTGTGCACGGTATATACCAGCTACATATTTTTGGTTCACATTGTAGTAGCAGTGTTAACGCGTTTGCTTCGCAAACCGAATTAAGGAGTTGAAATTTCGGATCTCACACCTCTGACATTTTCATGATGGGCGAATTATTTCCAACGTTACCAAAATTACTTCTAACATTAACATTTGTCTTACGGCGAAGGAAGGTATCATAAAGAAACTTGCATGCCTCAGAGAACCTAGCAAGTTTTAGAAAGATATGAGAAGTCGGCCAACCCACATTAATTGACCAGCGTTGTGAATTGTAGTATGATCAGCTCTTCAGTATTGAAGAGAGGGTCCGTATTCCAAAGTGGGCTCAAAAGGGCTGAATGCAATCCTGTTTCACTGTGAATGGTTATTATAACAGTAACTATTGAAAAATTTCAACAGAATTGTAAAGTAGAAGCATACTTCGACATTATGATGGATCGTGCTTGCTTTGTAGATAGCGCAGTTTATATTAAAAGTTGCTCGCGTTCCCTCGAGTGCCATACACGCTTTGCTACGGCGATAGGTAACTCAATAAATGTCACAATGAAAAATTATCCAGACACCACAATCCTTAAACTACTTCCCTCTGAAGAGGTAACTCTCATGCTACATTAACTGTACTTAGCAAGATACTGAATTATGAAAAAATGGTAGTGCTAATATAGTTGGGTTTTACATATTTATTTTAGTTAATAGGTACTAGTTAATAGGTCCTTTTTTAGGGTAAATATCATAAATGCGTATATTTTCAAGCTATTAAAATTTTGCCATCATACAATTTTTTTAATTCATTTGTTTAATGGTTTTTGGCTTTTAAAATTAATGTTCATTGGTTATATATGGATGAAGTTTAGTTTCACGAATGTAAATTGCGTATCAGAATACCATCAGAAAAGAAATTAGGATTCCGCTCAAAATAATAAAACGCACCTAGGGATGAACCGGAACGAAGCGAGGGTAGTCGTTAGTATGTCATAAATATCTTTCAATTTTAAAACACAAAAGAGGAACTTCATTATCAGTCACTCACATTTTATATTTTATATAAAATTTTGTTTAAAACGAAAGTCTCGAAAAAGGAAGTCAATACAAAGTTTTTTCTGTTTTACTTTCCACGTTAACGTTAACGTTGCATTTCATAGACAATAGATAGTTTATTGGATGTTTTTACAACAATTTTTATTAAAGATTATTCAGGTTCCCTAATAAAATAATAAAATATATTTGAAGTGAAAATGAAGTTAAAGCCTTTTTAAGTAATTTAATATAAACTAAAATTAAACTTTCTCTTCAAAATATCAATTTTAATCTCATAACGAAATTTATGATAAAAAAACACCTTATATTATATGAGTTTGAGTAATTTACATATTTTTTAATAATATTCTTTCTACACGTTAAATAACGCCCAATGCTGTCACTGAATCATTACAAGTCACGAATCAGTACTCAATGCTGCTTTTTGCGTTAGTTAAGGTAGGAACAAAGACCTTTTTTAACATGTAGGATACATGATTCAGGAATCAAACCCCTACCTTCCTTAACTAAGAATATAAAAAGAAATATAGAAAAATAAAAAAAAAGGAAGCAAGAGAAAATTGATGACTACAAAGTTGTTTTAATATAATTCGAATATCGATAAAAAATAAATTTTATCAAATACTTTATAAAGACAAGAGATGAGATTTGATTAATAAAATCAGACCGCGACTTTATAATAATTGATCCTGCATAAAAAAATACTTGAATCGGCTTAAAGCGAAACAGACTCGCGGATTAAAAGGTCCGTTCTTATTAGTCTCGTAGGTATTTATCTAAAAAAATGATATAGCGCTCACAAGTCGTAGAGATAATTTATTATAGAATTTTTGAAGCTCTATGGTTTTTCAATATTATGACAGATCAATAAAAAGAATATAGGTTGTTCTTCTTCTTTTACCTATTTTTTATTGTAAGAAACTTCACTATTATAGCATATGGCTTGTGTGACTATAAAATGAATATTTAATAATGTCTTTGTCAGTCCAAAATATATAGCCAATTGGCGGGTATGAAATGGCAGACAAATGGACAGAGTTGGGTTAATAATTTAGAAGGTTTTAGCCTGGACGTGTATCCTTAAACGTGAATTTTAAATAGTTAAAAGGTAAAAGGTATTAGAAAATAAAAGATGCTATCTCATTTACCTGTGAGCTCGTTGCAAAGCATGGCTATTGCTGGAGCATTGGCGTCCATCCCGTCGAACACTTTGATGATATCCGCTCGTCGTAGACAACTGCAAATAAGCTTAGATTAACTTCGTTAAACTTGCACAGTACAATCGATCGAGAACGGGTTTGCAATTTGCATTTCGCTCATAATTGTTGGGCGAACCTTATTAAGATTTTAATTTGTTTTTTTTTGTTGAAAGGTGACTTAATTGAAAGTAAATCATGAAACTCAGCTATAATTATTATTTTATTCCTTAGTTGTGGCAAAGGTCTATTATAATTGCCGCATTTTGGTCTACAGTAATTAGTAAACCTAAAACAGTTTGCAGCTATTTGCAGCACTCAGCTGTTTTCCAGACGAAACAAGAAGGAGTTTGAGAAAAATATAAGATATTTTAGAGTTTTCTTTAAGTTTACTTTTATAAATTCCTAAAAATAGGTACTGTTCATTTAGTAACATAAAACACGCTTTTAAGCGTTTAAATATACATATAAAATAAAAAGAAAAACGAGTGTACTGTTGTATGTTGTATTGTACGTGTTCATCTATTTGCCTTTGTTCGAATTACCGTATCAATAGAACACTGGTATCGTTGCCTATAAATTAGCTGAAGGTTGAGCTTCATTAAATTCTCACTTTACTGCGACTGAACCACTGTATTGTCGATATAACAGTAACATTGCTTTATTAAACGGTTGTAATTCAATTGTTTTTAGTTTATTTAATATTTTATCAAGCACTTCATAAAGCACATATTATGAACTAATAATAAATAAAATTCCTACCGAATCTAATATTACATTAAATACTTTTTCGAGAATATTATTGAAATAGTCATTATTATCGATACAGGTGCCGAATCTATACTTTTTAGAATATTTTGTCTGTTTGTCGGTGATCGCATTACGAAGGTTTCGTCGTGATAGTAGTTATAGTGGTTTCACTATACTAATATAGATTTAGATGAAATTTGGATTCGTACGTATAACCAGCTGGTTATCCATCAACGTAATTACACGATAAAAAGTAGGTACCGACTAATCTCCTTCGTGTCTTCTCCATTCTACGTGACATTGGCGAAGTAATCTGTGCTCAAGTCATTAACAAGAGAATTGAATTGAAAAAGTAGGTACCCTTACAGTGAGAAAATATTTCATCTGTGAGAAATGCACACTAACTTACGTAGGGATGAACCCGAGCGGAGCTCTTGTATAAAATAAATATTTAAATAATACGAGCCATGTTACTAAAATAATAATCTCTATTGATGAAAAAATATTATGCAAATATCCTTGCCAAAATGTAATTGACATTTAATTAACTGATTTTGGTAACAATACGACTATCATTACGTAAAATGTAATCGTAAATTAAATTGATATACTTATGTTGTACCTGGAGCTATGTCCATTAGGCTTGTTCAAATAAGATTCGTTTAGCTAGAGAAGCTTACTACGGAACAAATTAAATCAAGGCTAAGTGATTTCTTGATAAGTTAAGTCTACTTTAGAGTAAGCACTGTAGCATTTTCTAAAGTAGCTTTATTTATGTTTTTTTTTAAATTCCTTAAAAAACAATGTGTACTTTAAGTACTCAGCATCGTTAGAGTCAAGGTACTACTATGTACTTAAAAAGGGTTTGAAAAATGGTTTATTCATTGCTCGAGGCGGAACGATATCATAATAATATACGAATGGTGTTGAAAAATTTGATTTTCGGAGTTAAGTATTGATTTTAACGGCTCATTTTAATTACGAGCGAAATCGAAAACTTACAAGCAAATGCTTAAACTAAACTTAGTTTTACCTATTATAAATCTAGCAAGGCAGTCTTGGCCCAGTGGTAACGCGCTCGCTTGGATAACTGAGTGATGCGGGTTCAAATCCGTGTCTCGCACCTATGATATTTTCATGTGTGAATCATTTTCTAACATGATTACCACTTGTTTTACGGTGAAGGAAAACATTGTGAGGAAACCTGCATGTCTGAGAGAACTTTGCAAGTTTTCGAAAGACATGTGAAGTCCGTCAACACGCACTAGGTCAGGGCGGTGGACTATGCCCTATGGCCTGCCGATCCCCCTCACATTGAAGACGTTAAAAAGGGCTGAATACTAACCTAACATTGCTGTTAATTTTCATATATCTTTTTTTATATATACATAAAACTAATTTAAACTTGTATAATATATTTAATAAAATCTACACGTTAAATGCTTCAAAGGTATATAAGCACTATTATATGCTATCTCTTTAATACTGCGTAATTGAATAACGAATGAACTGGCTTCATTAATGAGTTTTGTTAAACAACATCTACTTATTTACTTAACTGCTATATTTGTGATTGCTTCAAATTGAATATATTTGACTAAAACGTTTATTATTAAATTATTAGACAGATTTAGGCTCTTATCTTACGATCAAAAGCTTGTCTTGTTGAATAAATTATTTTTCCCCTTTCACTTTACTCTGACATTTACTCTAATAAAACAGTCCTTATTAATTCAATATACAACAATATATGAAAAAAATGAGTTACGCTTGATCAATCGTGATGAAATTTGAAATTCAAGCAACCTTATTAAGATTATTTTTTATAAAGAGGGTTTAGAAATAAATATTAAAATACGTAATTAAATTTACGTAAATATTTGACATTTTAAATAAAATTTATTGAAATGTATGGATTTATTTAGATTTTTGTTTAGAGGTATTAAAAGGATTATTATTTATTATTGTTTACCCACAAAAAGTTTAATCTCTTCTGTGACCATGATTGTTGTAAACCATTTGAAATGTCGGGAACCAAAAATCTAAATCAATCTACGAAAAAATAAAAATAAATAAATTTATATATCTTATCTAAAAGTATTTTTGTAAAAAGATACTTAAAATTAATTATAAAAAGTTTTCTATATTAATTTCTTTCGAGTGAAATGTCCTTAAAATACAAAATCTTAAATTAAGCTTCAAACAAACAGATTTTTTGCTGTTTTTAGTTTAGTAGAGACAGTTAATGTTAAGGAAGTTGGCAGGATTGTACGAGTTACGGTGAATTATGATGAATTCTATTACGCTTAGTACTGAGCCACCCTCAATACTCAAAATAATATTACTGTCGGCCCGACGAAGTTCATTAAGATAAACGTTTAAGTTCAACAATCTAAATGCTTACCTTCAAATAACGTAATAAGTATTGGAAATTATTTATTAAATGTCTTATTAAATTAAAAATTTAAAATTGTGTGAAAGCTATGTAATGATAAAATAAAATTATTTTACGTTTTTTGTGTAGCGGCATTTCAGATGCTTTACTCCGAAGATGTGTTTGTTATAAGAATTGTGAAAAAACATTTTTTGCTAAGTACCAAACACGAATAGTGGACCTGTAGGTACTAATGGAATCAAATCATTAATAAACGCGAAAAAAAAACAAATTATTTATTTTAAATTTCAAATATTTGCTAAATCTTGAAAAAATGTTAAAGCCAAATAAGAACATTTATTTAACTAATGTTAAGTCTAAACGAAAGCCTCCTATCGTATATTAATATGCTTATTATTTACTTTAGCAAAGTTAAATTTATTAAATATACTAAAATCTAATTTTATCCACATAAGTGCAAAGATTTTGAACGTACTCCATCATATTCTGTTAATTTATTTAAAACATTTGCATATTTTAGATAAACAAGTATAGATTTAATTAAACGTTACAACCGCGTAGAGCTGACCACGAGTACCGCACGTCCCTGACGGTATGTAATGAGTTAGGTCATAATAAATTAATGGACCGAAAAGTGGTTCTGAACTAATAACCCTATAATTGAATTATGAATTTAGATTTATATTCCTGTAATAGGTTTATCATTTAGAAATTTCATCCTACAGTTTGTATACTAACATTGCCGTATTAAAATAATAATTTAAATATAAGTAAATAAAAATTATTATGTACCTATATATTTACACTAGGCTGAGTATTATTTTTACTTGTTATATAAACACAAGGGGTTTTTCATTATATGAATATAAGACATATCTAAAATCATAAAATATTGGTTCAAAAAAGAAATTGTGTAAATGAGCTGTTTGTTTCCTTTTGGGCACTGTACGAAGGAAATTGACGAAAGCTCAGTTCAATTGTTTTATTAAGCATCCTGTATATCATCAATATATTACATGTGACGTAAAATACCTTAGTCTCTCCCGTGACCGTGATTGCTGTAAAGCATTCGAAACGTCTGAGGCCAAAATCAGATAGTTTCATTTATAGATATTAAAATGTTCGAAGTACAATATGAGGTAGAACAAAACAAATTTTAACTTGTGTCAGAAATGGCTTTCTTAGAGAAGGTCTTAATATGGGATCTACTAAAAAAACTTCTTTTTATTATTTAAGTCGAGATAGTAAGTGAAAAACATAGTCAGTTATCATAAAGCTAAAGACGTATAATACATATAAGTAAACAAGAAAATGGAATGATAACTGTACAAATGTAAGCACTATAAGATCCTGTAAGGTAAATAAAACAAAAGTAAACGGATAAGAGTATTGAATCCATCTTCATATATTTTGTCCCATATATATTTTATAAATATTACACTGAAAGTAGTATAACAAGGTTATGATTTTTATACGATATACTTTCGGAGTGTTGGGAATTTTATGATAAAACTCGTAAAATTTTCTGAGTGGAAATAACAGGATAGTTATTATATATAATCTGAACACTGAAAATCTTAGCTTACAAATAAGTGTAGGGTTAATATGACTTATGGTTTAGATAAAGGTATATATTGGTCTTTTAATACATTTTGATTAAGAACCTAATGCTATGCTAATTTGTAATTTTCTTATAGAAAAATGCTAAAAATTATTTTGGAAATAAAAACATTGGCAAATAAATGAATAAATTAATATTTTGGGATATTAGCACACAGCATCATCATTTCCATGGTACGGTTGTGTTTTCACGTTTGTGTTCACGAGGCTTGTGTTATGGATACCAGATAGTTGAAACACTACACGTATATATGATTATAAATACCTACATTTTATAAATATAAACACCCACTACTGAAGTACAAATATAGTGCTCAGCACATAAATGAATGCTCCCAGCGGGACTCGAACCCACGGCCGTCACAACAAGAAGTGTTACTACCAACTGAGCCAAACGGGTCGATATAAAAGCTCCTTTACATTCTCTTTGTATAAAAGAATTGACAAAAAAATAACGTATCTGAAACGATGGACTGATTTAAGAAGGTAGTATAAAGACAGGTGTCAATGAAAAATAAATATACCTACGTACATATTTTAAAACGTGTACACTGTACATTTATTATTAAAGAAGGCATAATTTTACATTAACAATAAAATATTGTGTTCGTCAATTCAAGGAAAGTTCTTTGAGCTCTATTGAAATGTTCTACCTTATTCATTATATTTATCAAATTAAGTATTCTTAGATAAGTGAATGGGAAAAATCTAATTCTCTTTAGAAATCGGTTATCGGTAAATACCTAAAAATTTATTTAATAAACAAGTATTCACTAAGCATTAATTTTCTATGTAAAAGAATGGATATAGAAAGATATTATATTCGAATTTTTTGCGTTGATATAAAAAAAATATCATTTATTCGTGTAGACGGTAGTTCATCGCGCCTACCAAATCCAATATTCACGTTGTAGGCTAAATGAAGCGATGTTCGTATAAAATACAATTTTCTACGCACCTTATATCCCCCTTTTGTAAAGAGACTTCTTCAAAAACTACCTTCACGCGATCCTTTGGCCTGAAAATAACAAGAGCTTGTATTACATATTGCTTTGCTATATATTTTTGCAATATATTTCTTTAAGGTCAAATATGAGATGAATATTGTGTCCTATAAATAAGAAAATAATAAAAATACACGTTTTTGGAAACAAAATGAAAAAAATCGAGTTCATTATCACTTTCCTTACATAATGATAAAATACATAATACTAAATACATACATATAAGTAATTCTTACAATTAAAGTCAAAGTGTCTTTATTCGTTCTTCATTTACTAAACAATATATCAATAGCTTAAATACATACACTCGCTTTAGGATGATAATTATTATAAAGCATTTTGCACACATAAAAATAAAGCTATTGGAGCGCAATAGATGCATGTTGGTTTTACGAAATGGAATGTAATGGGTGTTCAAAGTCAATATAAGCGGAACTCAAAGTGAATATACGAACAGATACTAAGGACTATTACTTGATTATGCCTGAATTAAAGACCCATGCCCAGCAATGGGACTTTGAAAAGTCTAAATTATTATAAGTAAAACATACCTTGCATGAAAATGATAAGAGCAGCGCACATTATTGGGGTATATGGACGGGTATCTCGGGCTGTACAGTCGGCCATGAGTAGGTCGATTACTTGACCGGCTAAATTGATAGTCACATTCTGTACCCGGTATCCTCACGCCTTCAGTCTCGAAGAGACCTGGAAAAATATAACACGTTAGTTTATGGAGAGTGTTATATGAAAACTTATGTTATAGACGAAGATCTATAATAAAAGTGTGGTCTCGTTCAGAATGATGGAATATCTTTTTTGATATGCGAACTTTGTGCGTAAAATATAAGTTGATGTTTATCTGCGTGGGGTATGAATATATATTTTCTATTGATTTTACTCACTGAGTTTTCAAATGTTTATATGTATAATGCTTCCTTTAAATCTATTAAGCATTTCTTCATATTTTTATTAAATATAAGTAAAAGCAAGAGAACATTTTAAAAAGAATATTACTTTGCGGTTTCGTTTTAAGTTTCGACATAATATCAAATATAACAATACCCTATACAACATAATGTACGTGAAACGCTAGTTCATTTTGGCGTTGCCTTCACCTTGTCAGGTTATAAAATGCCCTTTAGTGTATTAAATTATGAGGATCCAACGGTTTCTAGGTTAATTGGCTCCCAGGTAACGTAGATAAAGCGAGATAAACAGAGCTCGTTGAGAGACCGAGTAATGTTTGCTCCCAAATATTATACGGTATCACAGTACAGATGTATCACGTTACTTGGGTTTGTTATTTACTAGTAAAAATGCCTTTTTGGCGAGAAATCAGATAGAGACGAAATAGAAGAAAGTTTTAATAGATCGAGAAAAAAGAAGGTCCAAATTAAATCAAGCTTTATAGTACATAAAGCTGTGTAGACACTAAAAAGTTAAAAATCATTACAATATAAATATTTTTCTATTATAGTTTTGGTGTTTGTGTTAAAATTGCCGAATATAAAACCAATACTTAGTAGACGTCTTTATAATTAAATTATACAAGTAGATATAGTACGCATAACAATTATCCCTACTATAAGAATAAAAAATAAATAGAATACAAAAACGAAGTTGCCTGCTATAAATTAATTAATGAAACTTTTATAAAATAACTCCCCCAGATTCTTTCAACTTAACAATTCACAAAGTAATTGTAAACAAAAAGTTGTTCTTTGAATGCGAAGTTAATTTGCAAAGTGTATATGTATTCAAGAAAAATAAGCGATTAATAACCTGAGAGAGGAAAACTTTCGTAATAAAATCTGTGTGAAAGTGATAACAATTATGTTGGCAAATTATTATATGGTTTTGTATAAGCTTCGTTTAACAATTCCGTTGATTGTAGTAAGTAGAATTCATATTACTTACACTTGATTTGTCGTAGGAGGAAGGCGCCGAGCTCGTGCAAATTTGAATTAGAGCATTGGTGTGTAAAATGAAATAAGTTTTATGAAGCATGGATGTATCTATTAAGTTAATATCGATTCATCTCATCTCATCACCTCTTGTTTTATAATACGTATGTGATTATTAGAAATTCCTGAGTAAATTTAAACTAAAATCCTACGGTACCCTCTAAATGCAATGAGATAGAAAATAGTTTAATATCTGTACAGCTCATAAATATAAGTATATCTATATTTAGGATAAGCTAAATGGTTTAGCCGTTTTGTTCCAATATAGGACAAACAAGAACGAAAAAAAATGAAATTATAAAAAGTTAAAGGTTTATAAATAAGCGAGTGAAGCGGATTCAAATCCGTGTCTCGCACCTCTGATATTTTCATGTGCGAATCATTTCTAACATGATTATCACTTGTCTTACGGTGAAGGAAAAATTGTGTGTGTATACTAATGAACACGCGTTAAATGTTATACTTCTTTGGCGTAACATGATGAAAATCTTTTCAAAAAATGTATCTTTCACCTTATTCTATGTTTGTAGAAAACACTAAAATGTTGACTATAGCTAACTTCAGGGTATCGGTTTTTCGTGACGGTGTGCGCACGTATCGTAAAATTTACTCTCATCATTTTTCCCTAACGCGCCAAAAGAAGTATAACTTCAAAAATGTGAGGGAAACTGTAAAACTGCATGTAGAGAACATAACTTCAAACTCGCACTCGCATCAAGTGATATAAGGCTCAGTTATTAAATGTTCAAGGACAATCAATTAATTTGTTAAAAAACATTGCCCTCGAATTCAACTTTATGATAATCTCTTAATGAAGGAGTTGGCTGTCTAAATTTGATGAATCCACTTACTATAAAGCTTTAATATTCCTATTTAAATAATTAATTTTGCTTCTAGTTATTTATATTGACACTTCTCTGAAAACTACAAGTTGTAAATACTGTTTATTATAAACAAACTTTTCTAAAGTGGTTTCCTGATTGTGAGAAAAAGTCACTTTTCACACTTTTGCTCTGCTCAGTTATTCGCGTTGAAATACAATAAAAGCTGTCGTGTTATTGGAAACTATTTCATTCCTGGCGGCGGCGAATTTACATTTTTTCTGATTCTCTACTTTCAAAGTTATTTTCATCTTCATAAAATCAGTACTATTGATGTTATTATTCTTTACGAAAGGAAATACTACTGTTTTTTCCTCAACTCTAGTAGGTGTATTGATATAATGAATGAAGTTGCAAGATAACATTTATATTTTTATATAATTGTATTACAGCAAAGTTATGTATGTAAATAAATCGATTAAAGTCACGAAGTTTGCAGATATTAAAAAAACTACGTCTAAAGACAACGTCTTGTCACATCTTGAACTATTAAATAAAGTGTACTGCATAAATAAGTAAAAAAAAACTTTTAATGATATTGCACCTTTATTTAATGACTAAAACAAAACTCTAGCTTCGCTAGGTTATGTTCATATCGACCTTGTGTATTTGTAATACTAGCGACTTACCATCGCTTCTCTTATAGTCAGTAAGGTATATCTTTTCACAGCCTACTAAACCATACAGTCGTCTAATGAAAGGGAATAGAGGCAATCCAGCGAAGTAAAATGCGCAATGCCAGTGAGGTGTTTTCACTTATCATTATTCTTATATGACAATTGGGACAGAAACTTGTCTTGAGATGGCACTACACATAACTAAAACACAATGCGCCGTCTTAGTTTTATTACTAACAGTAGCCTATATATTGTATGTCTATCTGCGTCTTAAAAAATTCTGATAAGTAACAAAAATACACTGTAAAAATCGCATATATATACAGGCTGATTAAATGCGTAAGGCAATCAAATATGATGTTAAAACTGTGTTTACTCATGTTTCCTCAGTTTTTGTAAATAATTACTTTTTCTGCATAAAACCAGGTGAGAGTAAAAAGTAGGTCGCGAGTGCACTTTAATATCAGCTAACAATAAACTGCGCAGTGATGTACAATTTCTCTTCGAAGGTAGCCGGTAATGAAACGTAAACACACCTGCGTCGTAATACTCGTTTCATTGGGAATTTCAACTCTATTTCTTACTAGATAAGAAATAAATACGTGAATATCCTTACATGTAAATATTTTCCGTGTTGGACAAACCACAAAACGTTTTGCAGATTATGGACAATGCGTGTTGTCACATTTTTTTATGTTTTGTATATAGATTTTGTAAGACACTACGTGTCCTTTTAATTTTTTGGTTAACACTCTTAATAGTTAGAGTAGAATTGTAATTACATAAATAATACGACTTATAAAATTTTTATATTGATATCAGAATTTGTTTTTATGACTATGACTTGAAAGGTTATTTTGTTTTTTAATTTATGAAGAGACTCTATTTTATGTCTTCTTCTAAGTAAACTATAATTCTTCACAGCAAATATTAGGAAAAATAGTTATTTAAGTGTCAAATATTTTTCTTCATAAGTTAATCCTTTATTTCTATAAGTTCATTAGCTCTAAAGCCTCTTTAGACAAGTTCAATTTCTTCGTCATATTGTCTAAGCTTACAGGTCTCACACATAATTAAAGCGAGATGACAGCTTTTGATCATAACATACTAGAACTTTCTTTGGGAAACTGAAATTAACGGGTTCAAATTCTTAGTATGCTAACGAACACTGAATACGTCATTGTATCGCAATTAAAAAAAAAAAAAAACATATATTGCTAAAAAATGAAAAGAAACAATAATAAATCTCTTTGATCTCTCTCTTAAAATGATACGGCCCCAAACAATGAATGAACAAAAATCAATTAAATTGAAATTTAAATACCAATTTCGGGGCATACCCTATTGAACTATACAATAAAAATATAATTATCAAAATCGAACTACTCTGTAAAAAGTTATGCATGGTCATACATAAAAAAAATACGTGTCGACTGGTTTTTTTCCTTGGTTAAAAATTACTGTCAATACTAAAAACAACACTCTAATATGAATGTCGAAATAAAAAAATTAGCTTTTACTAGGAATATTGATAACAAGAGAAAAAAAAACCAAATCAATCTTTGTTAAATATTTCCAATACAAATGATCAGTACTACGTAAAATATCGTCGTCTGCAACTGATATATGATTAAGCAGGAGCGATTTATTCATTGACATGAAAAATCTACTCAAGCGAAAAAATAAAAGTAAAACTATACTATACTATTATATTTGATATACTTTCATAATAAAATACAGTAAACATTATATGTAAATATATAAAAGCGAGACGTAATTCATTCACTTATCACGAAATATCGAAAACCGCTTGGCGTATAAAGATTTTTGGCAGGGAGGTAGTCTAAAGTATTAGACATCGACTAATAACGGATTTTGCGACAGTGGCAGATTAAAGATGTCTAAGGACTCTCGCAAGTTTGTATCAAAGTCCTTCATTTTTTATGCTACAAACTTTTAATTTAGCAGGGAGCACCTAGGGAAGCACCCGAGCAAAGCTAGGGTGAGACGCTTGTATAATATTATATAAACAGTGTTTGTATATATTATGTAAAGAATCAACATTCATTGAATTATTGTTTACATGATCTTATTAGCATTAGGAAACATAGCAAATAAAGTATGTAAACAGTTGATTAAAACTTACTTCAATATTAATTTGGAACTTTGCAAATTTACGTAACTTAGATGTTAATATACAAACTTGTAGCTCCATTTTAAACTTTGCTTTATAATATAAATATAATATACATTAATTATTGTTAAGTAAAACATGTAACGTCACTTAAGACTTCGTTTTATTCCGAGTTTTAGGTATTTTCTCGCTTTTAAAGTTAGTCTAATAATAATTAATTAATTATAGTGAAAAAGCCATTATTAGTGATACAGAGGCCAAATCAATGGTTTTTAGAGTTTTTTCTGTTTGTGTGTCTGTCTGTCTGTCTGTCTTTCTATTTGTCAAACTGCACCACGAGAAAACGACTGGACCGATTTTGATGAAATTCGATATGGTGTACAACAATGTGTGTACATGTATCCTGATCAACACCTTTTATTATGAGAATATATCTAAGAAATTTATATCCACTAACCATCAAAGCATATCTAGAGACTCTACTATATTACCAAAAATAATAATTATAGCCGAACCTATTAAAAAAAAAGTAAAACAAAAAACACAAAAATTTGTATTTCAAGGAAAACGTCATATTAATTATGTTAATATGAGACGTCACTTCACCGTTAGATTCCTACATGAGGCTTAGGAATATAGTTCATGTTTCGAGTAAAAAATCAACCGCAATAATTATTTTAAAGTAAAGAAAAGCAATATTATACCTTTCTATATAAAAAGGTAAGTGTCGCCTTTTTTTTTATTGAACAAAGTAAAGCTCGTCAAAGGGACTAAACAAAAAAAATGTTTGATAAACAGAGGAGAAAAATGTATGGACTGTTTCATCCGAAATCATTACAAACGAAAATTCCTATTTTATAGAAATATAATGCTCACAAACTCGAAGTAAACTATACCTACTATAAAAATAAAAAAACGCTAAACAATAAAAAAATATATAATATTTTTTAATGTAGTGTAAGAAAAATATTTACGTGAATGAATTATAAGACAAACTGCTATTTTATACCTTTTTGAGGTCTTTTGACTTTTTGCTAGCTGCTAAGAAAATGTATACGTCTTAAAAGAAATTCTAAGCCAGGTTTCTTTACTTAAGTCGCGGTAACGTTGTGGTTGATTAAAGGCTTACTTTATAAAGGTAGTATTCGTGTTGTAGGGAATGTTAAGTAGTTGTTATGTTGTTTGAAACTTATTTTATGAAGTACTGAAAAGAAAATTTACTTTTTTGTTAAAATTAACTGTGGGTAAATGGAAAGATTTGGGTTGAAATATGAAGAATAGATAGTTTACATAGTTTATATTATATTTTAGCAGCATCTTAATGTAAATTATGTAAATCTAAGGATAACATTTTTCCTAAAGCAGGATATTGAGTTTTTGTAATTTTAATTTAGATACTTTATTTCACTACTTATATGTATATTAGTACATATAAATAAATTTGAAGTGTCTTTTTTTTGATTTCAAATTAACAAAGTCACTAAATGCATATGAAAGTATGGTACTTACATTAAAAATAAATTTTAAAATTTTTTGTCTGTCTGTTTGTTCCGGCTAATCTCTGAAACGGCTGGACCGATTTTGACGGAATGAGAAAATAACTTAGGCTACTTTTATTTTATTAGAAAATTATAGAAACCATTTAATTTATTTTAAATTACGCCCAGCAAAGCGGGCCGGGTTTGATAGTACATATAATAAAATTCTAACTTAGTCGAAACTTCACACAATCGACATTAATCGCCTAAAAATACTTTTCTAACGTTATTTTATCAATTTATCTAAAATAAATAAATATTATTCAAGAATAGTATCAATATTACTATTTACACATCTAAAACTTTAAAACATTTGCATTTATTTTAAACAAACTTATTTGATCCAAGCAGATGGATTTGATAAATCTCCAGTTTGTATTTCAAGTTTTATAGTAAAGATATTGCCAGGGCCTTGTATCCTCAAACACGTGGCAAGTCTTAAGAAAATCTTGTTAAAGCTTCAATCCTAGCTCGCGAGATACATAAAAGTTTCCCTACAAAAATATATGGGCTCATTTGTCGATGCCAGTTCATGAAGATTGCATATAAATTGAAAACAATTTATAAAATTCAGAATATTTTTTACTTCTTTGAAAGTATAAAGCTCGTATATTAAGGTCTGTGGAGAAGGCAACAATACATTTGTAATTCTAAAACATATATTTCTGCTGGTCCCTAGAGATATTACTTGAATGTTACGTACAAAGACTTTAAAAATGTGAAACATTGTGTTGATGATTTTTATTATATTTCATACAAGATATTTTGATGACTTCTAGCTATATTTTTACTATAGATTTTGTAGTAATTATTAGATAATCATGTCTACTTTCACGAGCGAATGATTTTTTAGTCAGCAGTTGCTTGTGAAATTTAGAGAAGCATTCAATTTTAATCTCTTTCTAAGTAATTTATTTAGAACTTATATATTCTATCAAGTAAACACTATTAAAATATCAAATAAACTACTTTTGCCAGGTCAGACAGGGATGAAGGGTAGCTTAAGTCAATTCACCATGATGTAATCCCTATATTCCTATCAGGTTTCACCGAAACATGTTTAGTTGTTTAAGCGTAACGTGACTTAATGACAGAGTTACTTTCACGTATATACTCGTAATATAAGTATATAATGTTTACTTTAAAATAGTTTTTAAAAGTGGTAGTGCCATGCTTGTTACCTTCGGGTAGCAGCTAAATGGGCCGGCACGCCCCGTATAGTACCACTCTCTCACAGAAGACCGGCGTGAAGTGGCAGCTATGCTGTCGCGTTTCGTCCGGTAAGTGAGAGTCCGGGAGGCCCACTTCCCAACCCTACTCCTGTCCTTCTCCCTCCTCCGTCCCTCCCTTTCCTGAAAGGCCGGCAACGCATCTGCAAGCCCTGTGGCGTTGCAGATGTCCATGGGCGGAGGTGATCACTTACCATCAGGTGAGCCTCCTGCCCGTTTGCCCCCTTTGTCCCATAAAAAAAAAAGTCGTATCTAAAAGGTGTAACATTAATATTAAATGTGGCTGAGATGGATTGATTTCTTTTATGGGGTAATATAAATAGTTTATATTGTACGTGATGAAAATGTTTGTCTTTATGTAGTTTGTGTATAGTTATTATAATTGTAATACGAACAGAAAGCTAAAAACGAGAGCCAAATAATTCTTCGAATCTACTTTCTGAGGGATCATCAAAGGGATGTCTAAAAAATCTTTATTCTCATAGTTATTGATTTATTACTTTGTTTTTCTTTTCTACGAATGCTAGATTGAATGTTTCCTGCGGAATGCTCTTTATTTATCTTTAGAGAGTAATTTGAAAAGTTTTAGCCTTTGCGAATTTGTATCTAATATATTTTATATCAAATATCAGTTTGTGTGTATATCGAAGTTAATTGATATTGAATGCTACTAAATTACTTGTTTCTCTATATATTATTTTCATACCTACCTGCTTGTTGAGAGTTTTTTTTTCTTGAACTTATGACATAGGATGCAGCGAAATTCGGTGAAGGTTATAGTACCTGTATGTAAAATATACGTGCTTGGTTTCCAGTTTTTAGAACGCGGGCAGAGCCGCGGCAAATGCTAGTATAATAATATTTAAAAAACATACTCAAAAGTAGAATCAATATTGCATACATAATATCTATATTAAAATAAATAGTAAATATTTGTACATTACAAAATTATTTTTATTTGATTCTAATTTTTAATTCGCTTCATAAAAATTTAAACAAAATGTCAACGATCATGATACCAACCGTTGTTGCAATGAATATTCAATTTTCTAAAGAAATCTCAGTGAAACTTTATGTCTCATCCCATCTCAAGTTGAAGCGAGTTTGCTAATATTCTTTGTTCAGGAATATAGTATGAAAGAGATACGTGACTATAATTTTAAGTTAGATTAAATGAAAAAGTGTACCTTTTAATTTTTATTAGTAGTAGTTTGACAGCTTTTCTTTTTAAAAAACATTTTCTTTAAAATAATTTACAAATACTAATGATGCAAAACATGAAGTAATAATGTACCAAAAAATTATTTAAGTTTTGCGAAAACATAACATGTATCACTGCTTGAGCTATATGATCAAAACTATAGCAGGACTATAAATCCTAAAAATTTTAGAAGAAACATTGAACTGAAAATTTTTAAGTGAAACTTTGAAGTAATGTAGCAGAAGCGCTCCGATATTTAATCTACATTAAATAATACTTTGAAAACAAATGTCTTTGGAATAGCATGTGGGGCTTTTTGATACTTAAAGTGACTTCCAAGAATGTTATGATCTGGTAATACTTAGTTTTTATGCTCTATAGTGAAAGCATAGTCAGTAATAAGCACACTTCCGGCTTGTATATTATAGCAGGAATGTAATAGAGACGGTGCATTTTATTACTTGATACATAAAATAATGATTCATACACTTGTCATTTATTTTAATAATTATAATTAGAAAGTAGAGAAAACCTAACAAGGACCTAGTGAAAGGATCAGAATGTAAGCGAACGGATATAGATACAGATGGATTTGAATGGCTAAAAAGGTTGGCGTAGAAATTTTTGAGATGTCGTGGATGTTTTTCGGCTGGGTCGAATGTTTGACAAAAAATAAAATATAAAACGCGCAAACAATATTATTACAAAAAATTGTGTTATGATTAAATATAAGATAATAGGACTATATTTTTGATGGTTTAATCAGAATCAGTATAGAGTTTTGTTTTCATATAATTACATGTAAATACAATAAATAGATTAGGTTCAGTTTTATTCTATTGTTTCAATATTTTCTTACATCTTTGCCGTCATCTAAAAGCAAAAAAGAATGATCCATCGTCATAGCATTCTAACTAAAGAAAAAGGTTGAAGCAGCACTCACATTAGGGCAATGCTTGATACGCCCTAGTTTCCGGGTCGGAAGTCATCGTGTATGCTCTTCGTTTTATGCAAACACCTCTGAAGGGGTAAAATTTTTTGGTAGAATACGTGAAACACATTGAAGGTCAATTTACAGTACTCACACGAATAGTAATTCAAGATGGTTATTTTATAAATATTCCTAAAAATATGTTATATGGCAATATTTTAAAATGGAGTCCTTAATACGTTTCTTGCAATAAATACAATTAACATAACGGTTTAATATATTTTCGCAGTATTATTCCTTTCCATAATAATAACTACTTTCATCATCAGCCCTTTTTGACGTCCTACTGCTGGGCACGGGCCTCCCTCATTAGGAGGGGGATCAGGCCATAGTCCACCGCGCTGGCCTAGTGCGTGTTGGCGGACTTCACATGTCTTACGAAAACTTGCCAGGTTTTATCAGACATGCAGATTTCCTCACGATGTTTACCTTCACCGTAAGACAAGTGGTAATCATGATAGAAATGATTCGCACATGAAAATATCAGAGGTGCGAGACCCGGATTTGAACCCGCATCACTCGCTTATACAAGCGACGCGTTACCGCTGGGCTACCAGCAGTAACGCGTCGGTAACTACTTTATATATGATTAATAAGTATTATTATTTATTTTTAAAATGCAGTCATATAATTTTTATCATTGAAATTAATTATGGTTTTATATTGCCTTAATATCAATATTTGTTAATATTTATGTTTGGTTAAATAAATGATTATTTATTCAACTGAATGATATGTTAATAATCTCGATGCTATTTACATATTATGTTCCCGAACTTTTTCATTATATACTAAAATTATATTATTTAATAAGCAATTTTTTTTCAACTTGTTTATTCTCTCAATTCATTACAATTTAACATCACTAAAAGAATAAGGTTAGCTTTATCTTATTCGTCTGAAATTCTCAAGAGAAAACATTTATAGGTAAATAATTTTCATTGCCCATTTACTCAGTTTAACCGACGTTATCAGCGTTGGACACTGTAATGTCTTACTTAGAAATACACTATTTGCGTCCGGGAAAGATAATTTTAATGGGACGTGACTTTTTAGGTTTTTTTTAACAATAAAATGCATTTATATTTAAACAGGTGGACTATTCACAGAGGCTTAGTTTTGTTTTGAGTTTAAACAAAATGGCGACTCTTTATATTTTTGTTTTAGCAGCTGTGATTTGTAATGTAAGTATTTTTTCAATATTAATTTTTATCGTGTACTATGTTCATATAGTATGAATATAATGTTATTTTAGTTTTTATTAGTTTGAGATAAGACAATTTAAAAGGAAGTAAGCAAAATTTCAACTCCGACCGAAAGCTATATTTATTTAGTCGTTCATATAAAAAAAATGTGTAAATTATACTGATGCAGTATTGAGTCAGTAGTAGCCCAGTGGTAATGCGTTCGCTTGGGAAACTAAGTGCATCAGGTTCATATTCCAGATCTCCAAAAAATTTCAAGTGTGAATAATATCCAATATGATTACGTTTTGTCTTACGGCAAAGGAAAATATCGTGAATTTTATATATAAGAAAACTTATAAGTTCTCGAAACAAGCTTATTTGACTTATTCACTTTATAAATGTGGACCATGACTGATCCCTTTGATATTTTTGCAATACTATTAGAGAGCTTTGTTATTATAGGTACAAAGTCTCCCAGTTGAGACGAAAAGTTCTTCATCGTCTTCCTCGACTGGACTGCACCTTTTAGTAAAGAACTCGACGGACTCTGCTAACTACCACCTCACACCTTTTGTCAGTGATCTCGAGCAAATAGATGATGAGATCACTGAAGAATTGGATGCAATATTGCCATATATTAACTTTTTGGTATGTTCTTTATATTTTTCTTAAATTTAAGTATTTTTAGTAGATATAATTTAAGTTTCTATCTATAAATAATTACTTGTCTTCTCACTATCTTCCGTAATCTCATTATTTTTATCCAAATTTGTCCAGCCGTTTTAGCGTGAAGAAGTAACAAACATACAAACTTACATTTATATTAGTAGTCTGATTAGGAGTCTAAAAAAACTTGAACTTTCTTGCACATGCAAAGGTTCGTTATTAAGAACAGTCGCACGACCATCAGTAAAATATATATTTTATTAGCAAATCCAGCCCGCTTCGCTGGGCGTAAGTTAAAATAAATTAATTGGTTTTTATAAAAAAGTAGCCTAAGTTACTCCTAATAACATTAGATAACCCTGTTAAAATCAGTACAATGCAGCCGTTAAAAAATTATTTTTTGTTGTTAGTACTTTCATAATCATTTGAAATTAAAAACAGATACTTTAATTATATTTATAAGTATAGATTGCGTAAATGATATTATTATACATAATTTTTAAGTTACATTTTATATGAATCCCTTCATTATAATTTTTTTTTTGTTATATACCGTCTCATAAATACACCACTCAAATGTCGTATTATTACGAAATCGTAGCACTGCATTCAAACTAAAGAACAATCGAGCATGAAATACCGTAAACAATTTATAATATTCACTCATTTGTAGATTCCAATTTCCGTACCACGATTATTGCTGAAACAAAAATTTCTATTTTCATTTTAAGACTTGTGTATTATAGATTATATTTTAACGATTAGTATAGATTTCTCAGTAATGAGATATTTTCTCGGCCTTTTTTTTTTGTACAATATTTTGTCTAGAATCACTTTGTGTTGATAAAAACCGCATTAAAATCTATTGCGTAGTTTAAAAGATCTAAGCATACAGACGGCAGGAAACGACTTTGTTTTTAAATTGTAGATGTTAGTTCAAACCATGAGACTAAGTGGTCGAAGCAAATATTGCCTCATATCCATAAGAAGTGATATCACTCCAGCAATTAACTTAATACCTCACACAACTCTCCTATTTGTTCCATTACGAAACTTTGTATACTTGGATATTAAATAGTACTTTACTGCTCGTCTGCAATTCTTTTGTTTACATGCATTGGATTCGCAGTCCGTTTAGTTATTTTTTATTAAACTTTTTAGTGGTCTAGTTAACGTTGTAAATCGATATTCGTATATACAATATCATCAGCTACAAGAAACAAATGTATTTCGATTTATCGATTTTAAACAAAATATATTCGTTTCATAAAAATTGAAGTAATTTGTGTTAAATATTTCATGTCAAATGAATATCGTCGTTTCAATACGGGAGCCTAGTATTTTAAGATATTTTTAAATGCTTTTATGTATATACCGTCACTATTTCAATACTGTGAAAATAACGAAAGCCAGTAATTCTCTCTGCGTTTTTGTCATCTTTTCTCGAAAACACAAGTTTAAAAAGATTTATACAAATATCGTTTGTAAAAAAAACGCGACAAAAAAAATATTTATCTTGCTATAGGGAACAGTTTCGTAGATATGTTGAATTTTGTAGTTGATTAAGTAAAAGAAAATATTGTTCATTTATTTATAACAAGGAGAAAATTCAAATAAAAAATAAAAACATGTAAAAAAATGGTTAATTTTCAGTATTTCGTTAGCTCGTAAGTAAAACAGTACGAAAGGCTAAAAATACAATAAAGTTTCGACTTGGCGGATTTTTCTAAATTATTGCGAGAATAAAACAATAAAGTTAAAAAACATTGTTAGAGACTGTTCTATAATCTGAAATATTTCGCGTATTTTATCTGAGTTATTCGGAGGTTGAGGACCTACAGTTCATAGCTTCATTCATAAAGATAATTTAATAAACATTGGTGTAAAATAATATCAGTTCGCAGTAATTATTACGTCATTAAGTTTATCAAGAGCTCTAAAAATTACGAAATTATACTATTTTATTGATATTTATATAATTATTTTATTGATTTGATGTTTTAAAAAATAAAAAAAAATAAAAATAATTAAGTATGTACCGATATTTATTTATATTAGTAAGTATTGCTCAATAATTTAAAGCTGTTAGCTTCTGTATCTAAGTAATTTAAATGAAAGAAAGAAATAATTTGGGGTTCAATATATTTTTATCTCCACAGTCATATTGTCCGTGTCTTGTTTTGAACTTTTTGCTTGACTCTAAATGTAAACATTTACACGCTTGCATCCTTCTTAACATTTTGGATTCGATTTAGTATTTACTTGTATTACTAGTCCACGTTCTAAATACTGGAGAAAAACTTTTTAGTTTTTACGTATGCTAAAATCTTTACCGGAACATGCTGCGTTCTGTGAAATAAGTTCCAAGTCTACACGTTCGTAGTTTTGCAGTTAGAGCACCAAAAAAGTCGTCTCGCCATACATTAGAATAGAGTTTATAATTAATACTTGTTGTTTAATAGACCAAAAAGACTCACGTAAATTTTTATTAAAATTTTTAATATCTTCTATATTAAGAATTTTAGTGAAACTTTCTTTTAGGTAATAAATAGAGATCTACACTATCCCTATAAGCTACATTTTAAATAGAATTAAAATATTTGCAAATTAATTCACGTAAAAAATTGCGCCACGTAGCCGCTTTGTTATAAATAAAAATAATAATCATAATTAGGGACGAGCCCATGTATGAATCTGACCTAAGTAATATTCATATTTTGATTTGCTAACTTGTGATACAGTTAGCAGTGATTGAAATAAAATATACTGAATAATATGTTTAGTGATCACATTATTATTAATTAACATTTAACACTATTTTCGCATAAAGATCCACAAACTAACTGTTGTGTGAAAACTGTCAAATTAACTGAGATTAAATTCTACTCCAAACATTTCAACGCTTAAACTATTCAATGTTAGTCAATCCCGATTTGTGTTTTATTGTATGTATAGATACTACAGCCTTCTGGCTAATGGTTTATTTTAAACGGATCGAAATCCATTAAGTATTTAGCTGTAACATAAAAGCTAACGCGTTTTCGACTCGGTATTTCGAACTATGTGTGTAGTGATAGAGCTTTAGTTTCCCTTTATTAGTAGTTACTTCTTCGTATAGAGCTTCTAATAAAAAAGCTCTGCTATATATACATAGTTTAACGGTGACAAAATTTATAAAACTACGACATTATATTGTATGTTAATAAGATTAATATGAATGAATTAACATATTATTTATTATATCCAAAAAACATGAACCATGTGTATTTAAAAAATAATTGAAAAAAATATAGCTTTTTAAAAAATAAAACAACAGAGGTGAAAGGCTCAGAAATAGGATTCTAAATCGATTTTCCATTTACGAATAAAAATTTAATCTGAAACTTACTAATCATATAACTTTTTTCAGTTTGATACCTTGTTAAATCGGTCTAGTGATGACGAAGATGGATGTATTGATGACATGGTGATTCAGCTCGTTCCAGAAAAGTCCCTGCCTAAAATGGATGAAGACACTACTGAGCCTGTTGTCGCAGCTTAAATTCTATATTGGTTTATTTATAATGTGAAATTATAATAATAAATATATTTTAAGAATTTTTTGTACAAATATTTTGTAACGAAAATATGTATGCCAAATTATATTATAGTGTATTTTATTATTATATTATTTTAATTACCATTTTTTTGCAGTTTTTGTTAGAGCCCAACTTTTTTAATTTCAAATTGCAATATACTATTAACTCTTCGAGACTTATATGAACCTACGTGCATTTTTTGCTTGCACAATGCGCTTAAACCCTCTGCATGCGCTTAAACACTTAGATGCATGATACAAGTTCTTAAAATACCTCCCCTAAATTATTTTTATTAAAGTTCTTAACTAAAGGCACTAAATACAAGGTTACTACTATGCATTAGATGGCTAAAATGTCATCCGGGTACTTTATACTACCTGTACTATAAAGTTCTATCATCATCATTCATCTATCTAATTGAGGGCTAAGGGATATTATACTATAAATGATTTAATTTTTTACCAGTTGTTTTCAGGATTGAAACTTTTTCTTTCCGAACTGGCAGTAGAAAATTTGAGTATATTCCATACTCGAATTATTCTTATTCCTAAAAATATTATAATATTACGTTTACGCCTTAAGGTGAGTTATTTTTGAGAGTACTGTTCCTAAATGTATGACGAAACCATTGACGCGCGAGTCAAAATCGAATTTGCCCGATTTCACTACTTTACATAGACATTGTTTTTGGGTCGATAAATAACTTGGGCTTTTTAAGCTGATGTATTATATAGTAGAAAAATATTGTATTGAATAGTTTTATAGGAACGTGGCTGGTTACTAGTATATGCTATATTATATTAAATATTATAAGTAAGCGAGTAAATATTGGTTATAATTGAGTTTTAAGTTGATTTTTGGTGGCACAAACATTTTTGCTAGATTATATGCTTGTAGTAGAAGAAAAAATAAGAGTATTGTCTATCTACAAGTTCGTTAAGGCCTTATTTAAGCAGGACCGGTTTACTAGAATGTAACAAATATAAACAAACTTTATTAAGATGTACTCAACATAGTACATAAAACGAAGTCAAAGTGAACCATCAACAGTATAAGTTCATCTTTTTAAAACAACTCTACAATGGATTGTAAAATGTTTTTGCTTTGTACTTTATGTGTGATAGAAATCGTGAGTACTAACTTTTGCATTTATTATTTTTTCACGATAGATAATGAGATCGCTAGTGTCACTACAATTTCTGTTTATTTAAAAAATAAAAATAAAAAATCTTTATTTGGAACAAATTTACAAAATCAGAACATTGTACGATATGGACTACATTAGTTAAAAACTGTGTTGTAGTCAATAACGCCCACCTCCAAGACATTTAATTAATATTAATACTAGTTCCAATAGCTTACATAGAAGTAGTTATAAAAGGTAGTATAGTTATATTTGCAGACATAGATTCTAGAATTAAATACAATAATATATATAGTATAATGCTGTGTGTGTGTGTGTGTGTGTGTGTGTGTGTGTGTGTGTGTGTGTGTGTGTGTGTGTGTGTGTGTGTGTGTGTGTGTGTATGAGAGTTGTGACTGCCACTTAAGTAAGGAGATTTTCAGTATCTTCATAGGTAAGATCCTGTAACCAAGCGATAGTTGCACTTTTGCAAACATGTAGTGTCTTAGGAAATATATTGATAATTTTATTTATTCTATTATATATATTTGAAGAAAAATAATAATAGTGTCGTCGACACAAAGCCAATCGACTACGATGGGTTTCACAAACTATATCAGATCTACGTTTATTGTGAATTGTATAGTCATTGTATGGTGTTTGTGAATGTTTGCGTAGTATAGTATGTAGAATAAATAGTTTCCTAACCGATAATACCCGTGTGACTTTATATAACTCATCGGTAGGAAACAGCATGGATTTAAATGTCATGGTTTTAAGAATTGTTCTTTCAAGACGAAGTAATTTAGTTTTTCCAGTCCCTCCCCAAGTTCTCAAACTCTCTCCCTCCCAATTTCTGCAACTTAATAAAATACTAGCAAACCCGGCCCGGGCGTAAGTTTAAATAAATTAAACGGTTTTATAATTTTACTATACTCCTTATAATATTAGCTATCTACGAGTGAAAGTTCCGTCAAGATCGGTCTAGCCGTTTCAAAGATTAGCTGGAACAACCAGACAGACTGACATAAATATTATTATTTTTTTATATATAAGTACCATATATACTTTCATATGCATTTAGTAAAAATCTGTTTTTTTTTTAAATTAAAATAGAATTTATTGATGCAGTTCATAAAGTAAAGCGATGTTAGTTTATTAATATAATTGATAACGTTTTGTGTGTGTATGTTTGTGCTACATACAAGTGCTTGTTTACGGTGAAACGGCTGGACGGATTAAGATTTGGATGAAATGTACACTGACAGTGCCCACAGATTTGGATGAAATTTTGAACACATATTGACAATGCCCTGGCATAATATATGGACTTTTGGCAGCTAAGCTCAATGACTTTACGTCGCCAGTATATATATGCATTAAATTATAAATTATTATACGAGGGAAAAAACCGTGTGTCTATCCAAAGAGAAAATTAACTATATATGTAAATACAAGTACGAATATACTCCCTTTCTATACATACTTTTACTTTTTTTTAATACATACATAGGTTTGTTGTTAAGTTATATCAAGAAAGATTTTTTGAATTAGTAATGAATACGCTAACGAATGTACTTCCGCTGTGAATCTTTTTTTTCACTATAACTTTTTTTATTTATTTAATAATTTACTTATTTGCCGCAAATACTGTTTAATTAATTATATTGCAAAGTTTAATTAAAATAATATAATTTGCTATGACGACAATGAAGTTGGACTCTTGCCAGATGCAGTGACCTGATTAATGTAGATATATAAAATGTCGAAGACTATGTGTTTGTCACAATTAGTTTGGTATTATAAAAGTATGTTATTTAACCAAAAAATAAGTTTATGAGTCTTAAATAGATTTATAAAACGGTATCTTATATTACGATAAAGTAAGTTCCCCAGTTTGTGTAAACAATCAAAACAAATATTTATTTATGTATATGAATAATTTGTCACAAATAAAAACAGAGCTCATAATCTTTTAACATTCATTTCTCATCAACTTTAGCTTCATTTATATTACATTTTAACCTTCTTATAATACAAATTACAGATTGATATGTATTATATCGATATATTGCGTCGTTTAAACTAATTAATAAGAATGTAAAGTCAAGGGTTATCATATTATGATTTATATTTTTATCTCTGCATAGTGTTCGTATGTGTTAAATATTTCATTGTTGAATTATTTGTTTTTTAGAACGAATAAAAATATCAAAATTAAAGATTTTTTTACCACTATTATATTTGTCCGTCATATGTAATTGGCATCAAAAGAACCAGTCGGTCCTTCATAGTCTTTATTATTCAAGCAATATTCATAAATACAAAAGTCCTTCTATAACTATACGAAGCCAAGTTTCACCAAAATAGTTTGAACTTACATAATAATGACCTAAGAAATAATTTCACAGGCAAATGCTTTCGTTAAAAGGGACATAGCAAGTCCAACGTCAAGTAGCATACTCGTAGATTTATTCCAGCGGAACATAGATCGGTTCCGGTACTGCATGGGCAAGACGTTATCCGCTGCTGTTCGTGAAATCAAAGAAAAACAAATCCTCCCTATTATCAATATCCTCGGGGACCAACTTAATAAGTTCTCTAAAGAGGTAAACTATTTTTAGTTTGTCCTTACTTCAGAATATGCACTGTGTGGTTTAAAACCAAATGGTTCATACTTAATTTTATTTACATTTTTATTAA
Organism: Boloria euphrosyne; assembly: GCA_951802675.2. Classification (NCBI taxonomy): domain Eukaryota; kingdom Metazoa; phylum Arthropoda; class Insecta; order Lepidoptera; family Nymphalidae; genus Boloria; species Boloria euphrosyne. The sequence continues at coordinate 5,198,980 of OX637881.1, forward strand.
AATGTAAAGTAATTTTTCTATTTAAATGAAGGTTACTCTCAAATCTATACACATATTATTCATAGCTTTTATTAATTTTGAGTATTTCTCAAAGGTTTGCTGTAATTTGTGGTCGTTTTGTATGCATGCTGCATTATTTTTATGTTCATTAATGTCTAATACTATTTAAAATTTAATTGTGGTTCGAGCAAGAGGTTTTTAAGGAATAGAATGTGCCCGCACTCTCACTCAATATTTTTACTTCGCTCGTGTTTTTAATACTAGAGGATATTAGGACATATTAATTTAAATTTTACTTTATTTCAGGTTGATACCATCACCGACCCGGGCGCGGCCAGCAAATGAATAATAAATTACAATGTAATTAAATATATGCATTTCAATAGCTGTACAGCAACACAAATACTATTAAAACAACTGATAAACAACGAACGTGATTTTATTTCGTACGTGCTCATAACATCATATTATGTGATAGAAAATAACTTGTTAAAGTGACGCCGGATGTAATAAAATAAATTCAATATGATTATTGCTTACAGTTCCATATCGAATAATAATTTAAATATTTTAGAAATTTATGTACATTCGAATGCAACATGATGCAACATTGTCTAAAATCGTAGAATTTATATTTATGGTAATTTATTTTGAGCAATGAACATGAAATGTATAAAGATAATACGTGTTTATTTTTCATCATACACATAGGTAACACGATCAGTTTAATTTAAAAAAAATGAAAAAAATGGTTTTAACTATTTAGTAAGCATTATATTTTATGATAATTGTCCTTCCTTTCCATCCTTAAATAGTTGTGTAAATATTATTCAAGTCTATTTAAATATAAATAAATAAATAAATAAATAAATAAATAAATATGTTGGAACATTATTACAACAGCGCCATCTAGTTCCGTGGTAAGCTAAGCTTGTGTTACGGATACCAGATAGTTGATATACTACACATATTCATTTTAAATATATACATATTATAAATATAAATACCCATGACTGGAGTACAAACATTCATGCTCTACAAATGAATGCCCCAGCGGGACTCGAACCCGCGACCGCTGGCGCAGAAAGTAGGGTCACTACCAGCTGAGCCAAACGAGTCGTCAGTTTAAAACTCTTGAGAACCCTTTCATAGCGACGTAATCTGTGCTCAACTAACAGTGTTTGAGCAACACGATCAATAAGAATATTAAATTGAATTAATCCTTCTTAAAAATTAACAATAATAGTTGAGTTACAGCTTTTATAACATACACAAAATTAGTCAGTAACTATTAGGATGGCAATTCTCCACATTATACAAATGACTAGCGACGCTCGGCTTGGGTTTGTCTTGAGGTACGTTTTAATAGTTTGATTAGAGTTTTTAGAGATGAAATATTTTCGCGCAGTAAAACTGTAGGATATTAACTCAAAAAACCAGGTACGAGTATAATTATACTAAATTCCATCAAAACTTTCTAGTGATTTTCTCGCTATGTGTTTCCCAGACAGACTGATAGACAGACAGATTTCAATAATTTAAACGAATAAAATTTCGGCCTTTTATCGATATTAATAATTAAAGTAATTAAAACTGTTTATGTATAATAAAAATGAATAAATAATAGAGATTATTTCAATAAGATTACAGAAAAAAATAAAATGTAGAGATTCGACTCACAATATTCTTAAATATGTAGGTATATACTGTATAAGGAAAAGCCGAAATACTACTTGAACTATTACACAAACATCTAAAAGGAATCCCGCAGTACACACAGAGAATCCTCGAGTAGAACAAATACGTTTATTTTCATTCCAAAGGCCGAAAACAACTACCGCTACGGTATCTCTAATGAGAAGATTTGTGTTGAAACTACATTGGTTCAATAAAAGTCGAAGAAAAAGGAGTCTGCAACTCTTAAATTGCCGTAACTTTTACGGTTTAATTTTTTTTTAATTTTGTTAATACTCACTATTTGAAAAGATTATCTCAGACAAATTATTATTTAAGAAGTTTTTGAAAAAAATAATAAACTCAGTCAGGTCTATGTAATTAAATTAATTAGGAACCGGAAATCCCCAGAAACTCCATAAAAATTAGTCTGGCCGTTTATTAGGAAAAGAATTACCAACGTATACAAATCGAAAATATTATACATACGAGTAGACAAAGTCTTAAAATAAATGTAGGGATACACATAATTTATTTTTTAGACCAATTCAGTAATATATCATTCAACTTTTCCCAAGACGCATTTATAAAATGTAATGATAATGTGAATAAAAAAGTAATTTTCAGTCCTGAATAAATACAATAAGTGGAATCGGCATAAATTCTTTTTCGCTACAAACAAGTGTTAGATCGTGCTCTATCATACACAAAGGGTCGTGTTAATGAGATTGTAGTACATAAATAATATGGTTCTAAGATAATATAATAACTATATTAATCGACTGTTAATTGTAGTTATAGGGGACTTATAATTATTTTCGCTTACTCTATCTTCCTCTCACTTCGCTCTATTGTGTCTGATATTCTATATACATACTAGCTACTCATCCACGGTTTGTTTGGTTTGTTATAACGGTTAGTTTAGATTTCTTAGAGATGATATATTTTCCAGCTGTAAAATTATCATAATATATACCCGGATAACCAAACTATTATCAAACTAAATTTCATCAAAATCTGTCCAGTAATGTTCTCGTGATGCGGTCATAGATAGACTAATCTAATTAAACAGAAAAATTGTAAAAACTGATCGTATTGATAATGACGACAATGACGACTACGAAGGTATATTTCATTAAGATTTTCAAAAAATATTCAATATATAGGCTCAGTATTTATTACATGTAGAGTTATATTTTAATAAATGTATAGATGTAAATACCTTTTGACTATTACTAATGCTTCATGTCTGTTTTAATATATTATTATTTTGATTACATTATCATTGTTTAAATGCGAGAGATGTACTGTGCCTTGACGTTTCGAAGGCGGAAAGAGGAAAACCAAACGGGATGGTATCCTGTCTCTTTTGGTGACACAACGGGATTACTTTAAAGCAACCAAGAACAATATAGCTGAGGTTCAAACAAATTTGCATATTGACAAAGGCCTCAGGGACTTACTTTTATATCACCTAATAAGCGAACAACTCAAATTCACAATAAGTATGACAATAGCCTGAAGATTTAAATTGCCACGGGGCTTAATGACATACAATCGAGATAATTAAATTTACTTGCCTCAATCATGTTATTTATTAAAACAAATGTTTATGTTTGTTAAAGTAATACACATTATATAAGAATAATCCTCTTATAAATGAAGTAGAGGAAAATAGTATTCCATACGGTATTTTGCGATGATAAGTGATCAAAATAAACATTTGCTTAGTCAATACGAAGAACATTTTATTACATTTTAGTTTTCTTTATATGAATTGTTATTCGCCTTTTCTATTTTTTCACTTATTATAAAATGATTATAAACGGATTCCAAGAATTTTATAAGCATAGTAGGTAATTTTATTTATTATATAATTTTATGTATATTTTATGTAAAATAACTGTCAGTTATGTCTATGAAATTATGATGATAGCTCAACATTACTATTGTGTGTTGTTTTATTAAGTAAAATATTGATTGACAAACTTGCCATAATTATTATTGGCAAAATAAATATCTACATAATATTGTTATTAATATAATACTTATGACTTCTCCTTGTTTTGCTCAGATACTTATTCAAACTTGATTGATTTATTAGCAGCGGAATAGTTCATTAGCGTTTTACAACAATAGAACGCAAACAAACTAAACATAAGCTGAACATTTTTATTTATATACACTAGCGACTCATCCTTGTTCTGCTCGGTTACATATTTCGGTGTTTTACACTATTAGTCCATTGAAAAGTTACATTTAGGGTTGCGTTTTTCAGAGGACGCAATTTTATTTTTTTTAGATGTAGACAATTTAATTTCTTACAAATAATGATTGAAACTAGCAACCTAACAAAAAATGTTTTATAGTGTTTCTAGTTTACGAGATTTAGCGCGAAAACCCTGCACCCGTTTTTCCAAAAGGACAAGTGTGGCGACCCCACAAACTTGAACTTAAGCTTATACTAACCAACACATGAAAAATATAAATAAATTACGTCCTCTGAAAAACGCAGGCTAAGGCCTAAAAAATGTAACATTTTAATAGACTATATCATATGACGACACGTTTGGCTCAGTCGGTAGTGACCCTACTTTCTGCGCCAGCGGTCAGGGGTTCGAGTCCCGCTGGGGGCATTCATTTGTTAAGCACGAATATTTGTACTCCAGTCATGGGTGTTTATATTAGTAATATGTATGTATTTAAAATGTAAATGTGTAGTATATCAACTATCTGGTATCCGTAACACAAGCTTAGCTTACGACGGAACTAGATGGCGCTGTTGTAATAATGTCCCAACATATTTATTTATTATTATTATTTATTATAGTATCTAAAAAAAATTTATCCAAATCTGTCTAGTAATTCATTGCAAACATCCCTCATACATACTAGGTACGTAATATACTATATAACATGTAACATTGTATTTACCGTCATAAAAACGATTACGTTGAGTTACGAAGAACTGTCGATATTGTGGATCTCCGTCCAAAACAAAGTACTGATAAGACATTAAGATAGGAAGCGATCGTATTATTGTTATAAAATAATTATTTTTTTTGTTCATTAGCGATACGTTTTACACAGTTTTTAGCGACCCTATAGCTGTGTGTCATCTGTCGCGGGCAGTCCTTAGTATGATGAGAGTGAATGTGTGTACTCCAGTCATGGGTGTTTTATATTTATAATGTAAAATATAGATGTATTTTAAGTTATACATGTCTAGGGTTTCAACTATCTGGCATCCATAACCCAAGGTACAAACGTTATCATGGAACTAAATCGTGCTGTGTGTGTGTATGTCCCCACATATTTGTTTTTTTATTATTCAGTCTTTGCTTTAAATAAAGTTTAAGTTAAAATATAACTAATAGCATTATAATTTTTTTATAGACAAACGGAATGACATCCTGAAGTGACACATTGGCTACTCTTACGGTGCGGTCCCACGGCGCGCCGGGCGACGGGCCGCGCCAGGCGTTGCTCCGCCCGTGTACGCCCGTCGCGGCCCGTTTTGAGCGTTCCCACGGCCCGTGCCCGCCTGGTGCGGTCTGTTGTCTGACATTCTCCACTCCATCATGTGCGCGTACGCGCATGCGCCGCCGCAGGCGAAATTAACGATTAACAAGCAACGCAGACGCGCCCGTACAGGCCGCGACGGGCGCCGACGCGCCGCGCCGCGCCGCGCCTTTGAACTTACCGACTCCCGATGGATCGGACGGACGACAAGAGGCCACCACGGGCTTCATCGGATGCATCGGTTCCCACGGCCCGTCGGTCCGGCGCGGCGCGGACTGATCTGTGAGAAAACGGGCCGTGGGACCCGGCTTTTAGATACCTAGGATGAAACCGATTGAGTGTTAGTATCTAGTGTCTTATATATCTAATCGCTTGACCTATGACGTTCACTAGTTATATCTCTAACATGAACAGGCAATACGTGATGTGTATGCTTTGTAAATGACAGAGAAATCATGATGAGAAATCAGTTACGTATAGTTTCTTCAAATGTGTTTTTTAATATTATTCTATTATATTAAATTGAATGTAAGATATTTAAGTCAGCGTTAAATTATTAAAATTTATTACTAAACGTCATAACTAAACGTCAACAACACAGCTCGCAACGAAAAAGCCTTAGGCCTGTGAAGATTTTCGAAAGAAACTTAAAATAACTAAATCATTTGTTTATTTTCTTAGTAAAATACATTTACAATGTTTATACAACATTGAAGAAGCCAAAGTCATTACATAGTTTCACTTTAAATAGTTACTTAACTAACACCTAACAAACATTTGAAATAAACTTTATAAATATAATAAAATATAATATACTTTGTATAATCTTTTTAACTCCATACATGTTTTGATTAAGAAGAAGTTAACTTATACTTTTGCTAACACTCCGGAGATTTAAAGCAATCTTTCCCTGTCAGAATCCATCTTGTAAAAGGAAACGTGACACGTGCACTACATTGCACCTTATTAGTTTCTACAGCAAGTTAAAATAAATTAAAAACAGTAAAAAAACTGCAATAATTCTAAGAATAATAATTTTTAATATTAATCTATACTAGCAAAAGGCTTTGTGAGGGCTCACGTAGTTTTTCTAACGGGTAATATTTTCAACCGACTTCCAAAAGGAGGAGGTTATCAATTCGTCTGTATTTTTTTTTTTTTTTTTTTTTTTTTTTTTTTTTATGTTTGTTAGCTCATAACTTTGAGCTGGGTGAACCGATTTTGATGATTCTTTTTTTATTTGAAAGGTAGTGCTTCCCATGTGGTCCCATTTTAATATTTTCCAGTTCTGATAATGGCGTCTATGAGAAAACCATAAAAGTCTTAAATTTGCATTAAGTATTTGCGTGACTAATGGACGAATAACTCAATATCACGCCAACCGATTTCGATGATTCTTTTTTTAATGGAAAGGGTATACTTCAAGGGTAGTTTGATGAGAGTTTGGTAAGGTTCTGATGATGGGATCCATGACAAAGTATCGGAACTCTTCAATTCTTAGGAGCAAATTAACGATGCTCGGCCAAATCTTTTATAGGCTATATGGATATTTGAGTCACGTACCGTAACTGATGATGGAAGGTACAACTCCTCAACGGTTAGCAGTTTAAAGAAAATTCTTTCAATATAATACGCAATTATGAACGGATAGTTGTATACTTTCAGGCTATTAGGTTTACCTCATAATAGAAGGTAAATTTTTATAGTCATTAACACAATACGTATCTACTTTCCGCTAAAAAGTTAAAAATAAATTATTTTTAACAAAAAAACAAAAACCGACTTCCAAACTTAATAAATCTAAACTAAAAAGTAGAAAATAATACTTTTAAGGACTTTGTTAATTTTGAAGTCGGTGCCAGCCAAAGCAAAATAGCCCTAAATAGATACATATTTGATTAATCTATCAATTTGTAAACATAATCTGGCTGGCACCGACTCCAAAATTAACAAAGTCCTTAAAAGTATTATTTTCTACTTTTTAGTTTAGATTTATTAAGTTTGGAAGTCGGTTTTTGTTTTTTTGTTAAAAATAATTTAGGACAGTTGTTAAAGTTCATTTTTGTAAGGTAAAAAATTATTTACTTTTTTGACCGATAACACATCTGTATATAAAGATAAATTACTATGTTAAAACAAAAATGTATAGGCGTGATAGTTTTTCAGTAAAGTGTACCACAAAATGCTCAGGTTGTGGGATAGTGTTAGGGCTCGCTTCACTCGCCCTAATAAGTAATGTTTTTATGGCAAGCAGTCAAGAATAGTGAACCACTGGTGATATTTCACAAGCCCCTGCTATTGAAGGGTAGAATGGTCGGAGAGGATTTACGTGTTTATTTTGAAAGCGGTTCCCATCCGTTTCTTTTTATTCTATTTTTTCCTTCGATTTGCTCGCCTAATGTAATATTTAACTTACTTTTATCTTTGTATCCACATAAAGAATTATGGTAATTAAGTTATTGCGATATTATTGTAAGTTTAAGAAACGGGGTCATTTTTTTTATAAAAATCATCTAAAATTATACATATTTGCATACAAAGTAAAAAAAATATATACATATTTGCAAAAAAGTAAAGAAAGGTATGTATTAACAAAGTGCCTATAAAACGTTCATTTTATTTGCTACTTTCCGGTGGCTGGTTGAAAATTGTAAACGAGATAACAACTGTTCAAAGAAAATAGTGATGATCGGAAACTAATTTACTAGTTACGTCCTAGGAACGACCTACCTCCGAAAGACATGTAGTCTAGTGAACAAGTTCAAAAACGTGTTAAATAGAAATAAAGCTCCTAAAAATATTGATAATCCTATATGTGCGATAGCTCATTCGAATCGGAATGACGTCTAGAAAAATGTTTTTAAGGGTATATTAGCACATAAAAAATTGCGATTGTTATTAACGAAATAAGATGACAAGATTCTTTGACAATATACGTTATAATCATCAGTCCTTTTTAACGTCCCACTGCTGGGCACGGGGGCAAGGGGGATCAGGCCATAGTCCACCGCGCTGGCCCAGTGCGTGTTGGCGGACTTCACATGTCTTACGAAAACTTACTAGGTTTTCTCAGACATGCTGGTTTCCTCACGATGTTTTCCTTTACCGTAAGACTAGTGATAATCAGGATAGAAATGATTCGCACATGAAATTACTAGAGGAGACCCGGATTTAAACCCGCATCACTCGGTTATACAAGCGACGCGTTACCGCTGGGCTACCACTGCCCACGTTATACAATTCATTAATTTTTTTTCTCGCCTAGACTACTCTACAGTTAGTTGGTTGATTGTTTAATATTTGCTTGATCTGTTACCCATATCTCTAATGAAGAGGTCATAAGTTCTATTTTTATACCTTTTATTTAAAGTTATAGTGTAGATGTGAATGGAGCGATTGTATACTTTTATGTAAGACTGGTAACTGTAATCAGAATTTAGTTTTAAGCAAACTAATATTGATATTGTTTATAGCTAATAAAAAAAACTACTATTTTTTTTCGGAAAAGTTGTATTTTTTAGAAAATGCAGTTTTATATTTTATTTATTTATAAAAAAAATACAATATTACATCCAAATCGTGAAAGCCGTTTTTAAAATACACGAAATAAATTTATAAAAATACCAGAATTGCTCATGATATAATTAAAAATAAAATCACAGTTCAGAACTCTGAAACAGCAAAGAAGAAGGCGGCTATTGAAGATCAAATTTATTTTTCATTCATTTCATTCGCGAAAACGCTTTAAATAATTTATCGTTATTTATTATTAGTATAATATGTTCTTATCAAATATTAATTGAAAAGGTCCTTATAAAATGTTTCCTTACAATAAGTATTTACAAGCTTAAATGACAAAAAGAAGGTATTTTCAAATTGCAAGTGAAGCAGAATAATTTCATAGTAAGATTTATTTTTTTAATTCAATTTTTTTTCGATTTCCACGCCTTATATAATAGCTAGGTTTGTTTTATCTTTGTTCTTACGTAAAGAATTATGGTAATTAAGTTGTTACAATATTTATTTAAGTTTATTGAACGATATCAATTTTAGAATAAAAATCAAATAATATTATACATATTTACATAAAAATATTAAGAAAACAGACTTAAACTAACTTAAGTATAAACTTTGAAAGGATATCCAAATCACAATTAAAAGCCAAAATAAATATGATTTATCCAAAAGCTATGTAAATAGTCAAAGTGCCTATAAAACGTTCATTTTAATTGCTGCTTTCCGGTAGCTGGTTGAAAATGGTAAACTAGATAATGACTGTGCAAAGAAATTAGTGACGACTGCAAACTAATTTACTAATTACGTCCCGGGAACGGCCGACCTCTGGTCGGAGATAACATGAATAAATAAGATGACTTCTCAAGAGGGCAGATAAAGTATTACTGTCATAGAAGCTTTAGTGACATATCCAGAACCAAGTGGTAAGGTCGTGCTTATAATATCAAAATGAATAAGTTACTTGTTGTACTTTTGGCGGTCTGCCTTGTCAGTGTAAGTAATAAAAAGCTTATATTTTATAATATTTCTTAAGTTTACTGATTCCTTGTTTATCATCTCATTAAATTGTTTAATATTGAGATATTTACTCAAAAAGTTATGCTTCTTTACAATATTACCAGAAATTTACCCCCAAATCATTTAGATTTGTTCATTTGTGTGATGAGTTCATATATTCGTACTCTAGTCTCTAGTCATGGGTGTACTCGTATATTGATAGTATGTATTTAAAAGTAATATATGTTTAGTGCATCAAACAAACTAAGCTTAATATGGAAGAAGATGATTCTGTGTATTATTAATCATATATATATATATATATATATATATATATATATATATATATATATATATATATATATATATATATATATATATATATATTATTATTATTATTTATTGTTTTAGGTTCACGCTTTTGTAAAACGTGACGCCGAAACACCTCAAAATGAAAACTACATAGAAAAATACGGAAAGGAATTCGTGGATTTTACCAAGAACATTGGTGATAAAATAAAAGATGCTTTAAACCCTGACGAATTAAAAAAAGGAGTTAGTGATTTCATCGATAATATTAACAATGTGGTAAGTTGTGTTGTATATATAGCCACGCGCTGACCCAACCACGCGTTGCTGTGGCTCAGTAATTATAATAGATTGAATAAATTTTTTACTAATACTTTTGATACAATCAAAGTAATATTTTTTAAAAAATTAAAAATAGATTAATCCATATGGGATTGAAAATAAAACGTTTCGCCAAAATTTGAAAGTAATAGGTAAAGTATCGAAATGTTTAAATTAAGCACAAGAATTTACATTTTATTCATCTTATCTTTAATTATAGTTTGTAATCAGTGACTTACTTACAAAATATACTATATATATAATTATACTGAAACTAAAAAAAAATAAGAATTTATCATTTGAATAAATAAATTAGATACATATTGAATAGTAGAAGAAGAAGTGAAGAAGAATCGTCTTGAAATATTCTTTAAAACTGATTAAACTATGCATTCCATTACCACACATTTATTTTAAGAGTTAGACGCTGATTTACTAGAGACTTCTACACTCGATACACACAAAATTATTGAATTAACATACGAGTAAAATAGCTCTCTATAAACATATGATTCTACAGTTTTTTTCTTGATTTATTCAATAGAAAGACGCTTTTTTATCATTCATATTGCTTACATAATATAAACATTATTATTTAAAAAAAATATTATTGATATATTTTTAGGCAATACAAATACAGAGAATGTTGCAATTATTGTTTACTTATAACTTACCTTTATAAATTCAATTTTTATTTTTCAGTTCAATGATAAGAAACCTAAAGAAGAGGCGAAGCAGTAAAGTAGATATAAGAATGCGTAGTATAAAGTATATATGTTTATATATTCACCTTTTTACCCATCGTTTATATGATCTGCAAATTAAAACGTCAGTAATATATTTATAAAACTTTGTTTTATTGATTTTATGTCTGCCTGTTTGTTTGTATTATGTATTATTTTAGAAAAGGTATAAAATTGCCTTATAATACTGTATGCATACAATAATTCTTTTTTGTTTTGTTCTTATGTTTATTGCTAGTCTGTCTTTGAACTTATCTTCCACTACTTTGCATGGTCTTTAGTATAATCTTGAATTAGTCCATGGGCTTTCATGTCCTGCTTCGTGATATACAGCCAACGCTCTCTTGGAGAGGTTTAGTAACTAGGATAAATGTATCAAAACGCTTCCTATCTGGATAGTCAGTACATACTCCCTAGATCGCTAAGGAATAAGGTACTACTACCTCAGACTATGCTCTTGGAGCACATCTGCTACTTCAGATCTCGGGACTGCCTCGAATGGAACGTGTTATAAATGCTTCCGCACTAGTGGCGAATGGATCTAAGGCAACTGGACTTTACCGAATGAGTTCTATTAAAGACCAATTTAGATGTTAGAATACGGACTCCCGCTTGCCACTACTTGATGTTTGCTACATTTAGTTCGAGACTACTATTCTCACTCTTCCACAGGCACTTCCTACACTCCAGCTCTAATAGGCTTACAACAACGTACATTTAATCATATTTATTTAATATCCTACATATTTTCATAATATTAATCTTAGTAGTAAATTCATGTTCTAATCGTTTAGAATTTTAATATTACAGTTTAGAATTTAATAAACAATCATTTTAATATTGATATATACATTTACATGATTGCTTACTTACTTAGTATTTGTTATTTAAACAATTTTAAAAACTTTAAACTCTATTATCTTTTTATGCTAGTTTTTTCTTAATGCCTTTAAACCTGACATTGATCTTCTATTATAGAAGTGGTAATGTACTCGTATCTTGTAGCAAACATAACCGTGAAAACAATATCCCGAACAAGTGCTTATCTGTATAAGTATCCATAAGCTTTTAACAACCTACGCTAATTTTTAGACAGCCCTAGAGGCTTTTTATACTACAGTTTCTAATGAACTCACTCTCTTCTAGTATTTACAAATTTACTCTAATTTTACCATATATCTTCTTTTACATACCTACCTATTAATATTGAGAATAAAGCAGACAATTTGACATTAAAATAGACTAAATTAATAATAATATACCTTTTGGGGCTATAAATTATCATCTATCACTGTCAAAACGACATCACCAAGCATAAAGTGGCAACATTACGCGACTATCAATCTTATAAAGGCATATTTTGATGTCAATGACCTTAATATACAAAATGATATTACTTGTGTTATCACGATTAAGGTCGGGATAACAATACCAGACATTGATATGTTTCATGCTTCTCGCGGTTTCTGGACTAAATTTATCTTAAACCAATATTTACTAAAAGAAAAGTTACTAAATATATAAGTTGTTCTAAGGGTAGGGTAGATGTAATTCGATGCTAACATTTTCTTTTGTTTTTGAAATATATCACGATTATAGAGTAAAATATCAACGAGTATATTGTAGATATTCTTTGACAATATACGTTATACAATTCATTAATTTTCTCTCTCGCTCAGACTACTCTACAGTTGATGATTAAGGCAGTTTAATGTTTGCTTGATCTATTACCCATATCTCTAATGAAGAGGTTATAGGTTCTATTTGTATACCCTTTAAAGTTATATTATAGAAGTGAATGAAGCAATTGTACGCTCTTGTGTAAGATTGGTAACTATAAACAAAGTTCAGTTTTAAATAACCTAAGAATGATAATATTACTTATAGCTAATAAAAAGATTGAGTACCTGATTTCGCTTAACGTTTAGATGATTATCATATATTTAAGTATATAGCGTATTTTTTGGAAAGATTGTGTTTTTTTTTCAGAAAATAAAGCTCTATAATTTAATATTTATACAATTTAAATACAATATTTTATCCAAATCGTAAGAGCCGTTTCTAGATACACGAAATAAATGTATATATAAGTACGAGAATTATTTACATTATAATTCAAAATTAAATCGCATTTCAAAACTCTGAAATATTTTTATTATTTATATATCATCAAATATAAATTAAAAAGATTTTTGAAATGTTTTCTTTCATTTGGACATAAATAACCGTATTTACAAGCTTTGATGACAAGAACGTGTTTTCAAAGAAAACTTGCAAGTGAAGCGGAACAGTTTCTAAATGATGGAATTAATACTCGCCTTCATTTTTTGTACTTAAATGTATAATATAGTATAAAAAAATGATACAGAGTTCGATCAGTGGTTATTTCTGGCTGAAAAAGTTTTTCTTGGGAAAAAAGATACAAACATATTCAATGTTTGTTGTTTTTTACTATTGAAGTCATTTTAATTATAGATCAAAAAGATATTCTTCAAATATCTGATATTAGGTCTAATTTTATTTAATTGCGGTCGATATAGCAATTTTTTTTTCAATGTGCTTTCTTTATTTACTAGAGCAGCCTGTTGTGTTACAAGTTTTTTTCGCCATTTTCTAATCGATTTAGATTTTTTCGTTGTGCAAGCGGTGAAGCACAGAATAATAAACAGTTGAACATAATTAATAGGAAATAAGTTGTGAGACAAATCTAACAGCGTTGTAACATGAAGAAACTAATTACGGTTTTTATTCCGGAAAACGATTTACTTAGCAAAAAGTATTGTACCAAATTATCTACTATTTATACAATAATGTTGTAGACTATATAATACACTATGTAATATTTGAATATATATTAGCATTTCCTACGGCTCCGCTTGCGTTCTAAAGACCGGAAACCAAATGGCGATATATTTGCTTTCCTGAGAGTAGCACGATCAACTAAATAAACAAACTCTTCAGCTTTGTAATATTAGTATAGATTAATTTTACATTTCAATTTTTATCTTATTTGGTTACACCAAATGATTTTTCTGAAATATAAATATAAATAATTCATATATGACTCCTTTCCCTCATTTAATAAAGAAGGTACACAAATATAAAGTATAACCTATATTTCCTGGCAATTCCAATGCATTGCAGTGACGGTCTTCAGAAATTTTCATACAAATGGCACCGAACGATTGTTCGATTATCATATAGATAGATTGCTCTATAGAAAACTTGGCTCTGTTTGTTCCATAAAAATAAAACGTGTGGAGTAAAGATCATAACGCTCAATCATATCACGCGTCGAAGTGATAGCACTACAATAACCTCAATTATGGCTGCTAAATATTTTTAATTAATATAATATTAGAAATTATGAACGAGTATAATAAATTACCTTGGCAGACTTATCAGACTTGTCAGAAAATTTAATAGGAACAATTTTCCTAACGTAAATAATGATATAAATAACCAACTAAAAAAGAGTTTTTAGAAAATTCCTACAAATTTGATACAAAGAAAATAAAAGCCTATCATTATAAATATAATCAATAAATATGGTGGGACATCAACACACATCACCATCTAGTTCCACGGTAAGCTTCACGAGGCTTCTGTTATGGAGCCCAGATAGCTGATACACTATAGATAAATAACTTTAAATATATATTATAAATATAAACACCCATGACTAGATTACGAAACATAGTGCTTATCACCGAAATGAAGTTCCCAGCGGGACTCGAACCCGCGACCGCTGGTACAGCAAGTACAGTCTCTACAAACTGTACCAAACATGTCATTTAATAAAGCGTTAGCGTGATCACACATTTAAATGTTCCGAAATTTTAATAACCTTATTTTCTCAAAAAATAATTTAAGTATAAAATCCTAAATAATCTAAAATTTAAACATTTTTATTTTGCCATCTGATTCTGCGAAAGTCTTTAGCCAAACTTACTTAATATAAAATTTATTCGCTATTTAATTAAGGTGCAATATCCTTTGAAGATGTAGTAGAGTTGGAATTTAGTTTAGACAAATGTTTGTTGAGGACTTTACACACCTGTGCCCGCGCTATACGTCTCCGTCAACTGATTACACTTTGCGTCGGTACGTTGACAATGATAGAAGATATCATAGATATTACTTGACTGTGTTGACTGCGATACAGTCAGAAACTAATAATATCTAGAAGCTTTTAGTGTTTCACTTCAAAGACCATGTTTTATTATTATTTGTTTATTATATTCGAATATTATGTATTGACATATTTTGTTGTGCAAAGTGCGGAATAAATGAATAATTGAATACCTAATATGAATGTCTATTTGTTTTGGCCTGCAGCTTTGATATAAAATAGTCTTAGAATCACATTTATTCACCACATAAGCAAAGCCTATGAAACGTATTAGTCGACCAACGGGCGTGACGGCTTTCACGTGACGTGACGTTTCATAGGCCTTGACATAAGTAAGACACTTTTAAATCGTCGGTCAAACACACGTATTCAATCCATACTTTGCTACAATCTGTGTCAAAATTGTTCATAAAGAAATTGTGTAGAAAACTTTCCTACCTACATTTTGAAGTTTGCTCAAAACTTTAACTAGCTTTCGAAAGTCCCATAGAAATAGGTTAATTCTGTTCATATAACAGAAAATTTTGTAGGCTTCTTTAAGCTTTGATATAGTACATGTACCATAATAAGCTCGTACACATGCCAACTTTAACGTGACTTGAAATATTGAATTGACGTAATCGTAAGACGTAAGTAATAATCACATTACATACACTTTCAAGAACACACAGTAGTTGAAACAAATAAATATTGTTTTATATAATATAATGGAAAACGTAAAAATAGTGTCATATTTTTATTATACTTTTTCAAGCCTACTGTTTTATGTAGATTTAGACGAGCAAACGATCCTCCTGTAGGTAAGGCTATCGTCACTCACGGCTAGACCTGAAGACATGAATGTTAAAGAGCCTCACATTATAGCGCTGAAAGAAAAGCTAAAGAGGATCGTTCTGTAATTTGTTTTTTATACTTTCTATAAGACAGAATATAATACCTTTATACGGTGGTAGCCCGTGGTTTCGCACTCGCTTTGGTAACTGAGTTAAGCAGGATCAAATCCGGGTCCGAGACATCTGATATTTTAATAAACGATGAACGAAAACATCGTGAGGAATCCTGCATGTATGAGAGAACCTAGCAATTCTCAAAAGACATTTGAAGTCCACCCATCCGCACTTGGGCAGTGTGTTGGACTATGGTCTGATTTATCTCGCAATAAACGTAGGCCCGTGCATAGCAGTGTGAATAGTACTGAATAACCATATTCTAAATACCTACCTATAATATAAAATACTTTTTATCAACGACTTTGCTATTTCACAAGTCATGCCATATAGACGATATACGATATATGATGATATATATGTGCATTAAAAAAATAAAGCAACATCAATGCGCAAAAACTGAAATATATACTGAAAACGTTTCGCTTCATAAACCTTGGTTATAAATAAAATGTTTGTGTCAGTTGTTACGGTTTTAGACAACGAGAACAAAGGCGGGGTGTAAATCTGCGAAAAGCTAGAGACGGACCGAGGAGCTCAAATAGGATCAGACCTGGCTTCGTAAGGCTAGCTTATCGGACACTTCCTTGCATATTAAAGCCACCTGTATAGTGAATACTTTGCTTTTGGTTATTGCTGAAAATATTCCTCAATATTAAATATATACGTTTATATAGTTCTAAGTTTATTGAGTTCTTACATTGTATAATAAATAAATATACGAGTATATGATCAACGCTTAAACTTCAGTTTTAAATAAAATGTAGATTGTTTTTTTTTTGTTTTCATGTAGAATCTATCAAAGGAACTGAATTTCATTGATTTAATTTCTGTTATACAGTTTATATACTGTTTATTTTTTTTATTTTTACTAAATAATATTTCACTCCTGTCTATTTTAAAACATTATATACCGTAATACGTTATATACGTGAATGTACTTTGTTAGTTGACAGCTAAATGAATAAACAGTTGTGTGAAACCATACACAATGATTAATAAAGTTTAATAAAGTAAATGAAACATCAAATCATTTTAAATTAATATGTTTTAATCGTTAAAGTACAAGTCCATATGAAATCACTTGTTTTATATATAAATAAGCAATCAGATAAGTTATACGTTATTTATATAATATTTCCTATGCAATTAAAGAGTCATCGCGACCTTTTTATTATTTACAATCACTTTTGGAAAATTGCTTATTAAATAATTTTATTTCACGAAATTCATAGTAATTATATAAAATATATAACAAGCTTATGTATATAGAAAAATAACTTTCAGTTTTTTACTTGTTTATTGTTTATAAAATAACTTACTTAGTAAAACTCCTAACTCTTTTAAAAATAAATAAAATTATAACTACATATACCTTCAAAAGCTAATCACATTCGTTTAAACCCTAAATGTAGACGTCATAGAACAAACAGTTGCCTTTTTCAAGCCAATTCAAGCTTTTTTATATCTGCATCAAAAAAAGTTTAATGAAAAATAATTCATTACTTAGAAGATAGTTCGTTCACAGATGTTTTAGCATAATATACTCCTGCAAATGAAGGGCGAATTGCTACCATAAAATAAAAGTATCTTCTATATTGTAATGTACACATATAATAGAGGCATAATGATTTCCAAAGGCATCTCCAGAACATCACATTTCCATAATACCTCGTTACCAAGGGCCTTTACATATTCGTTTCCTGAACATAAGTTCGCTAATATCACGACGAGATAACAATACAAGTTGTTCTTTGTGAGAGATCGCGAACTAACTTGCTAAGTAATTTCCTATTTGAATAAATATATACGTAAAAGGTGTGTAAAGGCGGACTTCAGTCTGTAACTTATGAAACGAGAAACTTAATAGAGTCACCCCATTTGTGTAGTAAAGCAAATTTCAATGTACTATATATTTTATATCTGTAGTAATATGTACATTTTAACGGTTAGTAAGGAATAAAAACACTCTATAAGGTAATATCCACCCAGCAGCAATAAAAAATAGCCTATCACTCTCCAGCCCTTCAACTATCTCTACATTAAAAATCACACCAATCTGTCGCTTTATTTTACGTGAAAAAGGGACTAACAACCAGACAAACACATTTCACATTTATAATATTAGTAAGTATAAATCATTATTTATTTGGTTCATGTAATGTGATGTAGTAGTTCGTAATAATAATTAATTACTAAAAATTAATTGTAATTTATAATTTACTAAAAGACTACGCTTAAAAATATTGTTAAAAAATAAGTTATTTAAATATAATTCGAATAATTAATTTTGTAATTTCATTACTTAGTAAGTTGGTAATTTTAAAATTCTGTTTTTAAGGTTTAATTTACAGATTCTTCCTTAGAATTTTATTCATGAACTGTTTGTAATCACAATGGAATAATGTTAAACTGCTAGCCTATAACAAGGTTCTGTGGCTGTTGTCTAACTGTGTAGAAAAGAGGGAGATAATTTATACCGACCCCACTGCGTCGGCCAAATAAAGGATTTTCACAACCGTATAATATTAAGTTAAAAGCTTTCAAAGAATCTAAAGACAAACTTTTATACAGTAAGATAAGAGAAAGACATTTAATTTGAAATAATCTATCTAATTTTAAATAAAATGCGCTATCATAATATAACTAACAAAATATTTTTATATTTCCCATATAATATATACAATATAATACATTAAAAAATATTAAAAGGATGGCTTTTAGAATGCAAAATTCATAAGCTAAAATTGAACAATCTCAAACTTTTACCACATTCACGTTATATTTAGTTTAACAGAGTAGTATACATTTGTGTAATTATTTTAAAAGGGATAGTTTCAAATTTTAATGTTTTGGATTTCACAGCCGGACACTGAAATGGAACTTGCATAATTTTGTCACAACTTCTATCCATGTACATTATCCGTATATCACAACTACTATACTCAGACACTATTGGTACTAATCATCACATGTTAATGAAATAAATATTTGTATAAAACCATTTGAAGTGAAACTTTGCTGCTTGATGAAACGCAATAATATTAATATTAGTGACACGAAAATGTTAGACGTTTTAGTCCAAGAAGAGGGACAGTGCGATTGAGATCTATTGAGAGAGGATGAGAAAGGGCATTTGTATAATTTTCGACACTTCTATTTTTTAATTACAATTAAACTCATTAAATTCCTAACATATATTTCTTGACTTAAAGCTTTAGATTAGTATAAATATACCGGAGATTAAAAAAATAGTTTTCCAAAGAAGTTTCACTTGTAATATGTGTACTTTGTACGCACGCATTTTAGTTTCTACTTATTTTTCAAGAATTTCTTGTGTCTTCATATATTTCTAAATATAAATTAAGAGAACTATTTTGTAATGTAAAAGTTTTTGAATTTAATGTATGTATAACATTTTTTTTAAATCTAGTTCAAATGTATGCCACCAAAAGTCTGATAGGGGAGGTGCTCTGCTATTGATGCCACTAGTGGCGAATACATCGGCGCTGGATTAACTCTACCTCGGTTTGACTGCGGTAAATGAAATCTGGAAAAGCTGCAATTTCACAAATACTACGGTATTATTGGTGCAGGTATTTGGAACAGTTCTATTTTATTTATTGTATTATTGTTTTAGTATTTTGTACTCGATATGTTTTACTATGAGACTTTTTCTATTGAGTTATTAAAACGTACAATTCATATTCTGTTAAATCGAGAGTTCTGAAAGGTCACGGGTTTGATGTTTATATGAATTAGATTAGTTAAAATAAATTGTAGCTTTGAAAGCTCGGCTTACAAAATCTTAACCTTATAATAAAGAAAATTCTATAATTCATTATTTTGAGTGAGTGGAATAAAACTCTAATGGACATAAACGATTGAAAAAACTCGGTCTCGGACTTTTACTCTACGCAACAATCAATAAGAGTATTT
Organism: Boloria euphrosyne; assembly: GCA_951802675.2. Lineage (NCBI taxonomy): Eukaryota > Metazoa > Arthropoda > Insecta > Lepidoptera > Nymphalidae > Boloria > Boloria euphrosyne. Next base: position 5,219,079 of record OX637881.1, read on the forward strand.
ATTATAAAAGAAAAAATGACTGACAAAGTTTGCAACATATTACAAATATTAAAAGCTTTTTCAAACAACATCACTTATTTCTTTCACTTGAAGAAGTAAGAGGTTTGTAATGTCTTTTCAATAACATTTGAGGTCTCTTAAAGCTAAGGTTTTTTTGGTTCTTTTATATAATATAAATAAAAGCAATGTTTAGGATTGATAGCTTTTAAATATTATTTACCAAATATTACTCCATTACGAGAATACATGCTTACTTTAAGTAATACTATTGTAAAACCAAGGTTATAAAAACAATACAATATGTTTTCATTCACGTAACGTGATTTGCCTTATTTCAAATAACAATGCTTGGAACAACTAACTTGTTTTGATTTGATTTTCACGTGAAATTTACTAATGAAATGTATCTCTTGTTCTAACGTTAATACTGCTTATCCCAATATAGGCATACATACATTTTAGTTGCATAGAAAGAAATCACACAGCTTTCAATGTTATGAACTTACGAACGAGATACGCTTCTAGGCTTCTAAATACTAACGCTTCGATTTACTATCTAGGTGTCTTACGTATGTGTTAGTTAAGGTCATAGTTTATCTGGGTTTTTCGTCGTCTATTTCGTCTAAATACTTGTAGGCGTATAACAAAGAATGGACTGGACGATATTAAAATGGGACCACATGGGAAGCACCACCTTTCAAATAAAAAAAAGAACATCAAAATCCGTTCATCCAGTCGAAAGTTCTGAGGTAACAAACAAAAAAAAATACAGACGAATTGAGAACCTCCTCCTTTTTGGAAGTCGGTTGAAAAGAAAGTCCTCCGCCGCGTCTGTCTATCTGTTCGCGATAAACTCAAAAACTACTGCATCGATTTTCATGCATAGGTAAATTTAAAATATGATACGGTGAGTCGATTAGGACGGAAAATAAATATATATGTACAGCTCTAATAGGGAAAAATAATAATTTATTCTTGTACAACGTATAAATAAAGAAAAGGAAGTAATATGTATAATCAATCATGCACGCAGAATATCAATCATGATTGATATTCTGCGAGTAGAACAAAGAAACAGTAATATTTTAATATTTATATCATAAACTGTATTTCAATATTCAGTCAATTTAGTCTCTATTCGTATATTATAACTCATTCGAAACCTGCCTTTGATGTTTAATACAGCGTTTCTTCAGAGAATATTGATACCTTACCACAGAGCCTTAGAATATAATACCCGTATATGGTACATCTTGTGTACAACTGTACATATAAGAATTATTTTCATAATATTCTTCATTTAAATGAAAAAGATTTCGGTAAATAAATTATGGGTAAAAACAGCTCTGCTAATTATTGTAGGACTTATACTGGTCGGTCCAGTACTGAAAAATTACTCGTACATATCGTCATAAATATCATTTATTATTCGATTAGAAATCCAGTAAAAATACGTATTATTGAAACAAAATAGTTTCAATGTAAGCTTTATTTCAGCTAATCAACAAATACCGTACTTCTCTTTATAGTTAGATCGGACAGATGCCAAGTGAAATTGACTCAAGGCATCTGGAGTAAACCCATTTGGCGACTGTATGTGTCGCTTGCATAGCCAAAGCTTTTGAGTACTTTAAGATTTTCGAGATTTGCTTTTATTATTTTATACGAGTTTTATTCAACCTCCAAGAACATAAGACAAGCATTACATTATTTTTTATTACCATTTTATTTTGAAGCTACGTTATAAAATAACTTATAATTTTATAAGGTTAGTTAATCATAAGATTTACTGTTTATGAAATTTGATGAGTGAACAATTTAATTAAATGTATACACAATAATATATTTTTTATTTTTCTGGAAAATATACAAACCCGAGAGATATACTTGCTTTTTAGTAGTATATAATAATATAAAGGAAACTTACGTCTGTCGATAAAGCTGTATGTCCCGAGGAATCCAGTGGCATTATTCTGTCGTGTTGTATGAAACTCTAGAACCAGTGCTGGACCAGGCGAGTATAGTGCGGGTGGAACATCAGCTCTGTTCCCACAGAGTACTCTCGACCAACCAGACCGCTCGTTGATTGCGCCAGGTGGACCAGGGCCTTGAACTTCCCAATATATTTTTATGTAGTCACCTCGAGTACATCTGCAAAAAAAAATATTTATAGTATTGATGACTCGTTTGGCTCAGTTTCAAGACTCTACTTGCTGTGTCAGCGGTCGCGGGTTCGATCATTCATTTGTTGTGCACGAATCATTGTACTCCAATCATGGGTGTTTATATTTATAATATGTGTATATTTAAAGTTGTATATGTGTAGTATATTAACTATCAGGTATCCATAACACAAGCCTCGTAGCTTACTATTTATTTTTTATATTTGAAAGTTCGTGTTCATCAGCGATTAAAAAATAATATTGAAGCATAAAAATAATGGCAAATTTACTTCCTTATATTTTTTTAATTCATTCTGTTGTTATCAAACTTAATCTTTAGGAGCCTACAGTATTTTAAAAAGAACAACCTTTTATTTACTACCTACTAAGCAGAAAAACGACCCGGCTTTTTAAATATCCGGAATTACCCAAAGCTATATCAAGTAACGTACCCTTAATTATTCTAACTGTACTTTAACTAGAAATTCATAATTTAGCAAAATTAGAATTCCAAGCGCAGAGACATTACGAAAATTTAAATAACTCATTTAGTATCGTATAATTTGCGCAATAAACGCTTATTAAGCTTAATAACATAGTTTAACCGTTTTATCCAAGATAGCTGGGGCGGGTTAAATTATTCAGTGCTTAATCTATTGCAGTAAAATAGTTTTATTATTAGAAAGCTGTATTTAAACGATTTACTTTATTTGACTAAAAAAGTGAATAAAACTTGAGATGTTAGTAATGATCTTCTCTTTCTGAGATACGAAATACGAGTACGTTTAAATGCCTTAAGACTACATTATTTAACGTACACTTTAATTTATGTAATTGACAAAGCAATCTATAACACATATATAATAGAACTAGCATTTCCCGCAGCTCCGCCCGTGTTTTAAAGACTAGAAACCTAATTCTTAGATTTCACATACCGTGTGATATTTTTAGCCGGCTTGTAACGGTTAGTTGAAATTTCTCAGAAATGAGATATTTTCCAGCCGTAAAAAGTATCCTACATTCTGACCGCAGCTCAATGAAAATCAGCTATCATCATATCAAGCTTCATCAAAATCTGTCTAGTAGTTTGATGCGGTCACAGACAGACAGACAGACAGACATACAAACTGTCAGTAAAAATTCTAAAAGCTATACATTTAACCTCTATACCTCAAAAAGGTTTTCAAAATTAAAATTTTATTATATTATGTTGTTATAGATTAGTGACTCATCCTCGCTTTGCTCGGGATCTTCCCTTAGTACGTTATAACGGTTAGTATTGATTTATCACAGATGAGATATTTTGCAGCAGTAAAAAGTATCCTTTAAAGACGCGGACAACCAGCTATCATCAAATCTACCTGTGCCTTGTTAAACCTTAAAATATTGGAATTTTCTTATCTTTTAATACAAAAATTAGTATAATAATACAAAATCCAATTGGAGCAAATGGAAATTAAAAATCAAGACAAGCTAACGACTTAAGAACACATTATTATCACAACGTAAAAATAAGTTTCATTGACTTTGGTATTGACACAAATTGTGTTTTATAGTTTGCAAAAATATATCATACGTCCTCAATATTTTATACTTGTAGCCAGTAATCTCAATATATGAGTCAATTTAATGAGCACTAGTAATTTTTGACGATTGATTTAAAAAAATGCCTGATTGCAAGCAATAATATTATATTGCTTTTAATAATCAAATAAAATATTCTTTCGTTCCAACATTTGACCTACCTCAGGTACTTACTTCACTGTAATTTCAAGTAAGACTTTCTTTTATAAAAATACTAGCAACTCCCGCGGCTCCACCCGCGTTCTAATCATTATTAAATGTAAGGTAGGTTAGAAATTTTGTGTTATAAGTATTTTTTATGCCAAATCATAAAAAAAAGTTGGCCTAAATATGTAAAGTGAAAAATCTGGAGAGGGTCCCCCTTTATTACCTAGCGGAACAAAAAAATAGCCTACAACCTATTCTTAGACCTGCCAAATGTACACAAAAAAATCATAAAATCTGTCAAGCAGTTTCGGAGGAATTCGATAACAAACACTGTGATAGGAGATTTTTTATATTAGAAGATTCTTATAACCTACACTCTACAGGAACCACTTGATGGATTAGAACACGTAATTGCCTATATTCCTCTCCATGCCATCTGCTTCGAGCCAAATATTATTACAATTGTTTGAGTTGTTAAAAGAAAATGTCTATTTTGCGCAAATACAATATAATACACCTTTATTTTATTGTTATTCTAGCTAGAATGAAATACAAATGAAATTAATTTGAGGCTGACTCAAATACATCATAGTCCTCTTAAGATTTTCAAGTGCAAATCACTTGATTATCGCTGCATGTGAGAGCACTTGTTAATCCGAACCTAACTAGTTTCCGAAAGATGTGCTTACTGTCCTACTCCAATTCATATTCAGATAGTTGTAGAAAAGTTATATCATTTTATTTTGTTTAGCAATAAACGTTAAATTTAATATGTAAAATTAAAAAAAGCCATTTACAAAATCATTAAAAGGAAGGGAATCAATAGAAGTACGGTATGAATTTTTGATAATAATCGTAATGCAACGTAATATATAAAATACAACTAACTGGCGCTATTCACTGAATCAGTGGTCACGGTATGAGGATAGACCATCTGGTTAAATTACATTTGGTCGTTGTTAGATATGCCAGTGTTGCAATTCATAATTCAATAAAAAAAAAATCACACACTTAAACGAGCGTTATGTGAACGCACGGCAGCTTTGCCATGCGGGTTTCTCCAGGTACTTCTCTGATAGCAAAGTGGACAATGGAAGCAACCCTCTGGTTGTTCAGATCTGCTGCAGATGGCCAGTTCAAGGGGATCAGAACCATAACCGTTCTGATCCCCATGAATTGTTGAGTACATAAGCTGTCCAGCAACGCCCTTTTAAGATATGGTAGAGTCCATTGAGTTTTAATAGTTTTGGTGAGTTCCACATAACAACCTATGGAATGCGCTAATGTCCTAAGGTTAAAAAAGTGTTTGCAGTAAACAAAGAAAAAGACACGTTTTATACAAGAGGACTGTAGTATTTAAGCACTATGATATTTTTTATTTTAATGTCACATTGATTAGGTTATGAACGAACTATTCCTGCATAATTTTTTTATTAAAATGAGCCTCTAGAAAAATAGACTTAACATCTTCTGAGTATGACGCTTAGTTTAAGCTTTATCCTCGACCAAGCTATTTATGTCAGACTTCCCTTTATAATAATTTATTCTGCTGTAAAACTTATCAAAGGCCATCCTATAAGCAAACTACTGTATCTTTGTTCACCTAATTAATCAGTTACGAGATTAGAGAGTCCATTTTCCACTTCCCTTGTTTTTTTGTTCTCATATCGTCATCCTCTAGCCTAAAGTTGCCAAACCGCTCTTGAATTCGTGTTTTTTGAATTACATCTTCATTTTAATTGTAAATAAGTAATTATATGAGTGATCGTAATTATTTTAATTCGCAATGGCATTTTTATATTAAAAAGTCGAGATATATGCAAAATTCCTGCTTATAATAAAACATAAAAAGTTATGTATAACCTAGTAATGCGTTGTTTCTATAATTAATTTTGTTGCAAGTACATCAGTATTAATAAATTAAACGATATTTGTTTTGTAGGATTATTGACTAAGCCTATTACGTGACAATGTTTTGAATTATATTTGTTTCAGTGATCAAATTATTATTCGACATAGAAATAGCTATTTAAGTTTGATTTTAAATCATAATTGTGATTGAAAATAATATGTATTGGCCATACAGATTTACTATGTTATTCCTCACTTGACCCAATTCAGAAAGAAGTTTTTACTTTAAAGTATCAATAAAAATATAAGTAAATCGAAGCTACATTAATTTCACTCTTACTTTTCATGTTTATATAGGAAAATATTCAGTGGCCATATAATATGGGTAGTGTTGATTCAAATTAAGAATAGCAATCCAAGCTGCATTTCAAAGTAACGATAGTCACTGAGTTTTACATAACCACTTTACTATCACCAGGTATAGACATAACGAAGCGGGAGACAGTTCCTAGTCGAGAGGTACTGTTCTACAGTAGGGCTTAAAAGCAAGTCCCTAACCCTCATAGCCATCTCCATAAGCACGGCTCAGTGGTAATACTAAGTTTGCCGATTATTGACTTAGTTATCGTAATAATGACCGTCTCGACCAATATATTATTGAAGAATTTTGCCGGTTTAACAATGAATAAAGTTATAAAGTAAAATAGCTTATCTAGATATTTTTTTTGTAATGGTAAAGCGTGAAGCTAGATTCCGACTACTTACTCTCCTCTTTTTAAGTCAGGGATAGAATTTTGTTTAAAAAATTACTATTATATTTTCTATTGTAATAATTTAAAAAAGTTTTGACCCTTGTTTCTGATGAGGTCAGTGCTATGTTTTGTACTAGTAACACAGTACAGTATTCACCAAGCGATTGTTTATATTAAAATTGAAATGTCGGCATCGCGTTACAGATAACATTAAAGATACACTTTCATTTGTTTTATTAAAATCTCCTTGTTACTTTCCTAGTATATGCTATTAGTTTTAAGTATTATTTTAATTAACTATTAAAAATCCTTTGACATAAAACAGTATTACAAACAATACAACAGTCTCCGACACATTTTTACATATACACCAGAAATCATACCATTTTCTTTAAAATTTGGTAAAATAAAGAAATTCCTTTTAAGAAACAAAGACGTTTCGTGATGTCTTTGTTTATTGCCATGAAGCTGCCTAGCATCAAATAGTGGTCGGTACTCGGTTAATAAAATAGCCTACATCTATGTAAGCTAGCTCTGTTGGTGATGACAGGTCATTATTAAAACGACCCAACTCAATCGGACAGAAATGACAGGCTGGATGTGCGATTTTGTATAATGAGCAAAATATGAGCTCTTTCTTCAGTATACAATAAAATCAGGAAAAGGCTACTCCATAACAAATTATATTTTTTTTATTACGAAGTAGTTACCTACCGGGTTGCTTCTTGTTACAATACTGCTTCTTTGTAAAACTATTTAATATATCACAAAATGTTTATTGCTATTTTTTCAAACCCATTTCACAGCCAAATTATGATCATCCATTTTGGTACAATATTAATACAAGTACATCGATGGCTGGTCTTTCCTTAGTGGAGTTTCGATATAATCGTTTGAAGTTACAGTCCTGGTCATCGAGAATCCTTTTGTTCTTAATAATAGTAACAAATATTAATCTTTCTTTCAATAATATAAAGGCTATTTATACCACTAGGCATTTTTCTTTACATACTTACCACCCTTGGTCATTATATGGTCATATATAGTAAAACCCTTAAAATTTAGATTTTAATTTGACTTTGTTACTTTTAGAACTAAATTAGATCTCTAAAATAACAAATTACCACATATATTATTATTTTCATATTATTAAATATAAGCATTGTCTTATGTCAAGATTATTAGATTAAAAGTAGTTCTCTGCCTTTATATTAAATAATATGAAACACGTATTTCGATACATCTAACTGTACACTCGTAGATTTTAGTGCAATTTGGCCCCAAGCAAGATGAATAGCACTATAAAATGTCGTATAGGAACATGTCGTCACTGTATCTCGCATTCTGTGCTTTGTTTTTAGAAGTGTAAATTTGATCTCCGTTTAGATCTATTTTCATTTAGACTCGAGGTTAAAATATTGCGAATATTTTTCCACGTTCCTACTACATACTTGTACTTCGCATAGCATGATCAATGATCATGGAAATAATCCTTTCATATAGTAGTAAGTATCATAAAACGTTTAAAGTGTGTAATACGACTGACAGAAAGAAGTTGCAGAAATGATGGTGGTATTTACAATAGAAATCTATTTTTTATTTAATTTTGACGAATTTATCTAAATTATATTAATTTAATTCTGATTAAAACGTAACCAACACTTACACACATGAACAAGTTAAAATTACGCGTGTTTTAAAATTACGCTCCAGGAGACTACTGAAAAAGAGTACAAAATGGTTTTTCATGTGAAATATGCCATTTGTATACTTAAGCTTAAAGTCAATCATCAATCTAGTGATTTCATACACTAAGAGATATTTGTATAAAAATATCTCCAAATGAAACTCAATCTTAAGTACAAAGTAAAATAAAATTCTACGGGTTTATTAAAATACCTTAATTTAACACACAAATGCCTCAAGATCGACTGAATACAAATATTAAATTTCACAAACCAGATGATAAGATAATTTAATTTTTAAGTAGAAAATATTATTTCCTCTCTTGCTAGATGTAAATAAAACAGTTCATTTTTTTCCTAATATTAGGACTTATTATACTTACAATCTTGCGTTACGATATTAGATAGACCCTTCATTTTAAGACCCACGTACTCGACTTAGACCCAACATGGCGTCCGGTGCACCGCCCATCGGTTCCCTACACCAACAAATTAGTCAGAGTGGGGTAGACCGAGGCCCAATCTGTACGTGTATAATATCTTCCAAACTACCGTGTAATATGCTTAGAATGTTTAGTTTTTTTTATTAATAAAAAGTATTTTTTGTTAGTTATGCACACTTTGTATTTAAAAAAAAGATTTTATTTCAATAGTAATCTATACTAGATTACGTTTTTTATTTCTATGCAGGATTTGACGAAATACGATATACTAACAAGGTAGCTTATGCGCACGTATGCACGTAAACAAATACAAACATGAGCTTAGTTCGTGACACGCAAAATCGACAAAGCTTTTAGAATACTAGTGAGTAGTGACCGCCTCTGCTGTTAGAATCAAAATGTACTTTAAAATTCAATCTAATTCTACTGTTTTATGAAATATTTGTTAGATTGCCCTTTTCCCATACATCATGCTGTCTTCACATATCTTACGAAAACTTGCTAGGTACTCTCAAGCTTTTGCACTCGTGTATGCACTCGTATATGAGTTACTTCTAAGAAATAACTTATATTTTTTTACGACACGTTTGGCTCAGTTTGCAGTACTGTGCTAGTGGTTGCGTTCCGCTGGGGACATTCATTTGTGTGAAAAGCACAAATGTATGTACCTACTACCTACCATATCGTACGTATAGTATTTATATTTATTATATGTATGTATTTAAAGTTGCCTTGTAGCTTACCATGGAATTAGATGGTGCTTTAGCTTCATGTCCCAATATATTTATTTATTTTATTTATTGTAAGTGATTAAAATACGTGTCGTGCAACTTTCAGTTAATAGATATCGGTTCACTTACAATTCGGTATACCACAGTAGATAATAGACCTGATGGTCTTGTGACAAGTCATCACAGATAGTTTTCTTAGAATGACTTCAGTTTTTCACGATGTTAACAAGGCGTATAATTGGATTTTTAGAAAACAAATTGATAAATGTCTAGTAACTGAGAGTCACAAATTGGCGTAAATAATTAATAGTTTCTTGTGATAAATCAAGATTAGTGAGAAGTTCACCTCAACTTTTCCTAAATAGTGACAAGACTTAATGTTCGCATTAGAAGGAAGGCTATTAGCGTTTCACTTAGAGTAAAGTAATATAATTTCGCAAAATACTGCTTATAAATGACTTCAATTAATTATTTTCGTAACCTCGCTGTATGGCAGTTTAGGGCTTATGTAAAGGTTTTAAAATTATAACCACGAAAACATCAAAACTTTGTAGGTATACATATAATTCATGAAATGGAAAATGCGATATTTTTACAAATAAAAAGCCAATTTTCATATATTTTTTAAGAATATTTTGGTTATAAATTGTTGGAATAAAATTCACCTCTCCTTTAGTAATCAAAAAGGAAACTATTACCTTTAGTTGTTTTAGAAGTCATTATTAACCGTAATGTTATGTATTTATGATTTTTTCGAAATGTAATGACTTTAAATCGCTCAGTTTTTTATCAATCGGACTAAAAATGATCCATATATGATACATATGGTCAAGCTTCTAATTAAAATATTTAGCCAACTAACTAAAACCGCTTTATGATTTTATTTTCATTTAGTATTTAACTTTCTTGTAATAGCAAAGTAATGACAAACTTGTCTAACTTTAAGACATAGTTCCTCTAAATTGTACATGTACGAAATTTATCCTAAATACGTTGTTACGAGGCTCTCACATAGCACGTACTGAGTTTCAAATTCTTGCAACGTATCCCACTCTAATGTAAATAGTAATCTGCCCCAACAGCTGAAGTGTCTCGTAAGCTTCTATAGAGTTTACACATTGAGATTGACTTTGTAAAGGATTAAAGGGGCCGATGTAATAAATATGATACCCTTAGATATTTCGTATGATACTAATATGGAAATCGAATATATAGAGGTAAATTATAATAAATGTTTTAGTAATGCTAAAATTATGACCGTTATAACATTTTTATGTAGAGATTACTTGTATTTTTTTAAAGTTTTGGGTTTGATACCCAAACTGGTTAAATTTGAGCCACATCGATTATTTAAATTTTTATATAGAAGCGAATAATCAGATTATATATGGATTTAATTGAATAAATATAGAAATAACAGTATGCTGCAAATTATACATTTAACTATTTTTTAAATAATAAAAAAAATTATGGTTAATCAAGAAGTTTTAAAATATAAAACTAAGTATTTTTTATATAATATGTAGGTATTAAGTAATCTCTATGTTCACTAAATAGTGGTGGTCGTGTTGAATGCTTAATTTTTTTTCTAGTTTCGATAGTACTTGTATCTATATGATTAAATAAATACGATGTTTGTAACAAGTAAACTTATCTGAGGTAAAATGTAGCCTTACTGACTATCCAGCCCTTCTCTATCTAAGTATCTCCACACAAGCAGATTTTTTTCAGTTTGAAATCGCTTTGCCATAAAACGACCTAAAAATACTAGTCCGTATTGCTTGAACATTATAGCGTGGAGAAATATACAATAAAGAAATAACATTAAAAAGCAATAAATATAGAAACAAAAAAGATAAAAAATATTTACGTTCCACGATCGAGTTACGCTGTTTTTTAAAAGCGTATCTGTTTTTTCAACGGTATTTTCTAGCGACAAAAATTTAAGCTCAAAGGAAGCAAAATAAATGTATCAATTTCTAACAAACCAGTTTGTTTATTTGTGTTGTTGATATAAAAGAAAATTCATATGCAAATTAGTACTACTTTTTCAATACGGATTGAATTTTTGCTGAAATTTACGTGCCTTTGAAATATAATTAATATGCTAATATTATGAAGAATTAAAAATGTAAATCTTTTTAGGACTTTTATGAAAGATATATGTAAGTACGAGTATATAGTAATAAAAATATTGTAAGACTTATAATATACCCCTAAAACTTCATAAATATCGGTCAAGCCGTTTCGGAAGAGTTCGATAACAAACACTGCGACATGAGATTTTTATATGTGTATCAGACTCGTGATGTACCCTCGCTTCGCTCGAATGAGGGATGCGTCCCTATTAACCGTTTTAACTTTTTCTGAAAGTAAACTTTGTTACTTTTCATCAAATCGCCTACGAGTACCTGTCAAAAGCAGTCCTGTCAAAACTGTTCAATCGTTTTGGAGAATAGGCGAAACAAAACAGAGATGCAAAATATTAATTATTATTTAAAAAAATCATATGCATTTACTAAAAAACTGTTATTTTGATATTAATTTGTGTAAACGTGTCTAAATGAAAAATCTAATTTGCATGTTCTGGCCTACTTTATGCCACATGGTCATCATTTTATTATTAGGGATAGAGTATTTGAGTAAAAGGTAATTATTTATTTTAATGATCAAAATCTGACTGTATCTATTTATGAAAATGTAATCTCGTCGAGAGACACGCAACATAGTCGTAACTCAGTGGTTCTGCATGACTAATACGTTTGAAATAGACATCTTTCCCTGCCCGAGGATAATTGCGCTGTTTTAATGTACGTAAATTATTACTAATTTAACCTATAAGTACGTGGTTCCAAAATACACGGATATTTTGATTGGGCTGTTCAGAAATAGATCACATAAATTTCAATAATAAGTTATAAGTATTCTTACTAAAATATAAAGTTATATAATAGGTGCTCCCAGCCAAATTTAAAGTTTGAAGCACAAAAAATGAAGGACTTTCAAATTACATACAACTTGCGAGATCAAAGTGCAAAATCCGTTCTTAGTAGACGTTTACTAAGTATAAACTACATCCTTCCCTTTCGTCTTTATACGTCAAGCGGTTTTTGATATTTCGTGATGAGTGATCTTTTGCTTTTATACTTATATTAAGATATAGCAATCTGGCTTTGTTAAGTCCTGGGTTGAATTGGTGAAAGGTGAAGAAGAAGAAGAATGTTCTACCCCAATGGAAAAGTTACGGGGCGACCCATCTTCGCTCAGCGTTTAAAGGCAAATGTGAAAATATTGTTAACGGTACTATGTTTTCAGATTTTGTCGCAGATTATTTTGATTTTTGGTTCCCGACATTTCCAATGCTTTACAGCAATCATGGTTACGGGAAAGAGTCTCTCAACAAAATCCGATAAGTTAGTTTTATCTATAATGTCAAATATTCGCGTACATCTAAGATAGTATTTATAAATATTGATTTAAAAACATTATCTAAGCACATATTTTTTAGTTAATATTATATATTAAATGAGTTTTTCCCAATATATAGGTATATCTACCTAATACTTATTTTCTACTGATTTGAGACTAGTTTTCAATGCAAAACTTTATTAAATCATCTGTTAAAACAGAGATTCTATCCCTACTTTACAACCGAAGAACTGTACTCACTAAAGTTATTTGATCTAGATTTTTTATAATATTACATTTAGTTATTTAAATTGGAAGCATCACGAAACTTGCAATTTTTTCTGGATTTATGTAATACGATTGGCTATGAAGAAAAGAAACGTTGTCCATACTCTTATAGATACCAAAACGTTTTCATTTGATCGAAGTAAATAATTTCATTCGCCTTTGGCATTGTTTTTATTGCATGGATCTTACTCACGTCAGCTGGCTAAGAATTTTTATTACAATTGTTATGAGATATCTATTTTTATAGCATTTTGTTCCTAGATATTTTCGATATTGGACTAGAATATTCTAGTTTTTTCGTGTCATTCCATATATAAAAGTATTTTATAAGCATTTGTATTCACATATTATCTTTTATTCACAATCAAAAAGGAGAAGGCTTTCAAATTTATGGGTATTTACGTTTGTATATATTAAACATTGTACAAATATAATAATAAAATTGTAACCGAACCTACATTAAATATTTTTTTTTTGGAAATTCTTATTAAAATATAATACTTTCTTAAGTTTACGCGAATATTCGACATTAGAAATGAAACTATATTTTCGGATTTTGTCGGGCTTAAGCTAATCTATAATACTTGGAAATCTCTCTGTCTGTGACCATACCATGGGAACGGTATCGGCCCATGGACCGATTTTGATAAAATTTTAGTGCTAGCTGATAATATCCGAGCCAACGTATATTATACTTAAATTCAAAATTGTACATTATGTAACATTTTATGTGATAAAATATTACATATAAGATCATCGTGTAGTAGACATGAAATAATAATAAATATTTTCATGCACCTACACTCCTTGCTTCCTTGAAAGAGTTCTGCATTCTTTTTTGAGGATGGTTAAATGTACCATCCGATAGTAGCTGACTAGAACGTGTTCATAAAAATGCTTTGAACTGAATTATTTAGACCCCTTTTTCCATCGGTCTATATATTTTGACTGACATAACATGACACTTCAATCCCCATATGACAATCGAGGCAATGGGTCAGAGATAGGACAAGAGGAACAATGGAAAAATTCGAATGACGTAATTGCATTTTTGTGTAACATACTTGACGTGTGAATCGTAGAAAGCCTTTGATCTATCAATGTAATGGTTTCTTTTTTTAGAAGCAAAAACGATGTATGATGTTTACCTACTATAATTTTGTAATAAATGATTCAAATTATTGTATAGAGACCTTGACAGAACAGAACTATAATAGGTATTTTAAATGACAAGATAAGTTATCGCTATACAGAGATAGTCCAGTCATAACTTTATGCATGAGATCAACGGATAAACCGACAAAAAACCCAAAACGATTTATTAACAGACAACAATTCAAATATTTCATACACCTACACAATAAGCAGTAGTTTCATTTTTATTTGTTTGCTGAATGCGTATCTGATAGCAACAGAGTGAATTCTATAAACTTACAATTTAGTGGAGTGGATGTAAACGTTTCGCAGAACAATATTATTATTATCATTATCATTAGTAATAATTTTATTGTTTTTTTTAAATAAAATTTAATCTAGTTTTGTTATTTTTTTTAGATATATTGGTTTTATTACTGACTTTAATTAAGTAATGCTGTTCAGGTGCATGTTGTGTCCCGGGGGAGAGGCTGTCTCCTACCGGGCGCGTCCCCAGGTGGCGGATGGGGGAATGCCACCTGCGACTGTTGGGACCCGACGACGAGCCTGGTCAGCTCAAGTTGGGACCCGACGACTGCGGGTGGTAGCGGGGAAACCCGCCGCGGACCAACAGCCAGGGTGGGGTGTCAGGTGGACACCCGGGCCCACCGGGGGGTAGCGCGGTGTCTCTCGTCCGCTCGTCCCTATCTCCCGCGGCGGGGCCACCACCGTCTGATGGTGGACGCGGTGGGGATGCAGAGGAAGAGGAGCTGCGGTATTACGGTGCGCCGTACTCCCTATCCTCTGCAACCGTCTTGGGTGGGTTGGGGGGTACCGCGGGGGGCGGGAAGAACAAAATATTTCTCCCCGCCTTCCGCGGTCCCAGCGGGGCCGTCACCGCTGATGGCGGCATGTGTGGGGGCGGCAGGGGAAGGGGAGTGTCGGCGTTGTCGCATCCTCTTCTCCTGCGGCTGTTTGGGGGGGCCTTCGGGCGTCGTAGGCGGGCCTTCGGGCAATTTTTTGGTGTTTGCCCAGTTTTGGGTGGGAGGTTCGGGTATATGCGTATAGACATATATACGCATATATCCCTTATTTTTGCAGAGTGCCCACTTCGGTGGGCGGTGTTTAGGTCGTGTGGGGCTGCTCCGGGTACTTCTCTGATCAGCAGAGTGGACTTGCGAGCAGCCTCACGTTTGGGTTGGGGCCTTCCTGGCCACCGCCGGGGCGTCGCGGTTGTATGCTAACGCGATCCCGCGGCGTCCCACTATGGCGGATTGGGGTTAGGCGTTGGGTTTTAGGGGGTATGTCATCGAGTCCCCCACAGTGCCCCCTGGTTAGCAGGGGGCCCGTGCGAGAAATGCACTTCCCAACGATAAAAAAAAAAAAAAAAAGGTGCATATTGTGTTCTCCAGTAATTGGGGGTACATTTTAAACAATCTATAAAGGAGTTCTAATATTTTACGTATCTTATTATGTACTTCTGTTGGAGATCCTTAGAAAATAAGATAAAAAATCTTTATATAACTTAGTTGCTAGTATATCATTTTCATACTAAATCATATTGGCAAAGTAGATTGTGCTAAACTGGCATTATTAACAGCCAGTAACAAGAAAATTGATGAGAGTATTTCATAAAATCTAAAACTTGTATTTTGCTTTAGGCTGAGGGAGTATAGCTTCTTTGTTACAATAAGTATTTACAAGTTGTATCAGATATTTTAAATCAAGATCAAATAGCACTTAATTTAATATGTCAAGATTGTTACCAAATAAGATTGAATAAAGCATTTAATTTAATGATATCAGAAGATTTCTGTGGCAAATTGATCAAAATTTTATTGACAGACAATTTAGTTCCACCCAATTGAGTTAACTCAAAGCCTTTAGAGAAATTTACAAGAAAAGAAAATTAAATGGGTATCCTTATCAGACCTCATCGTCTATCAAGTGACCGATCCTAGGAGCACCCGCATTTAGTGAAGTTTCAATAAATATCTCCATTGCTTTCAATAGCCTTAATATTCACCCATAACGCCGTGACTTTATCGGAGTCTTTGTAATATTTTCCCCAATTTATAGGGTGCCTTTTGCGGTTTCCGAAAATTTGATTCATATATTTGGTTAAAAGCAATTGGATTAGATTTATTTGTCCGTACCCAAGTTTATGCAATGTTTTTAGTTTTGTTTACATTATAATTTTCTATTTAGAGATGTTTTCGTATCGAGAAGAGACATTCGTGATTAAGATATAAATAAAATGTTCAAATATTAAAATAATACATCTAATTCCTAATTTAACAAGATTTTACTGTGCTACTTATATCTTTAGCGATGAGTCAGTAAGAATATTACTTTAATTTATTTGATCATTTATGCATTGCACATGAAGACTATAGATAAGTAATATGTACGAGTATGTTTGTATGTATTCAGTCTTTTTTAACATCAATGTTGGGCACGGGTCTCCCTTCAACACGAGGGAGATTAGACCATAGTCCACCACGCTGGCTCAGTGCGGGTTGGCGGACTACACATGTCTTTCGAAAAGTTGCTAGGTTCTCTCAGATATGCAGCTTCCCTTCCCTTCCTTTTTTCCTTCACCGTAAGACAAGTGGTAATCATGATAGAAATGATTCGCACAAGAAAATATCAGAGGTGTGAGACCTATATTCAAAGAAAAGACAGCATATAACAAATATGGGTTGCTTAGTTGATCCGTTTTGCTGTAACAGAAGTATTAGGAGAAACTAAGATACACCATCGCCCGGCTGGATTACCGAACGATGAAGACCACAACAGATGAAAGTAAACGTACATTAGAGAGTAGAGTATATAAGATAACAAAAAAATATTTTATTATACCTACAATAAAGATCATTTTTTTCGTATAAAATATTCATCAAGTTGTTAAAGTAACTATAGCAATATAAGTTGTAAGCTATGGAGTATATCATATTATTTACCATTTTAGAAGCAACAAAATTTATTATATTTATGTAGGAAGCAATTATTTTCCCTTTCAAATACATAATATATTTGATAACGACGGTACTTTCCCACGGTGAAACCCGCGCTTCTTTGTAAAAGCTTTTCACCCGTATTGGATTTTCTACACATGTTCAAACGCTTTGTATCAATTTATTTTTTCTGTCTTTTGTACATGTTAAAGAAGGTTACTTTTTTCCTAATATTTGAATTCTGCTCCCATTTTAGATGGAAATTTGAATAAAAGTCTGTTATTTTTTTATTACCTTTTATTTTAAATTTGTCTCTTTAAGTAGAGGCTTGGAATTTCATATGAACCTAATCACTTTGCTCTCATTTTTTGTTTGCACTGTTTATGTTATTTATAACGTTATAGTATTAACTCAGTTAATTTTACAACCTTACTTTGTTCGTAAAGATAAAACTACTATACATCGATTAAAATTTTAATTTATACGAAGCAATAAAGAACAATAACAACAAACGTATTCGAATCATCGAAGTGGAAATCTTGTACAAAAATAAATTGATGTCTAAAAATAAAATTTAGTTCTTATATCTATTTTGTGAAAAATTCCCCTTAAACCTATAGAAACATAAGTGTTGTAGTGATTTATAACTCCATGCTTTTTCACCTATTTATGAAGGTACGTCCCAAACGCCATATACTTGTCACGAGACATAAATAAGAATAAAAATTGGAAGTAAAAGAAAAATATAAGATTTCGTTAGATAAATTTATGTAAAAGCTCTAATATCAGCAAAAAGCTTTTTCATATGAATCTTATTTGATACCAACTTCTATTGTAATCGATAAATCCGCACATTTATACCACTGGCTTAGGCGGTCGAAAAGTAAACAATAACAAATTCGTAAAAGAAACATTGTTATAAAGCTGCTACTAAGCTCATTTTAGTTATGACTTATAATATATTTGTAATATATTATTTCTGCTATTTACAAAAAACGTACGTAACTTATGCCGTGACAAATAAATTTGTAGTGTATTCTACTCGTATACATTTAATAAAATTCTGAGTGGAATCTGGATATAAATATTTTTTGGATTTTTTTTAAATGAGCTTAAGGACTTTTTTCTGTCTCTCTGTCTCTAACTGCATCACGAGAAAATCACTGGACTCGTTTAGATGAATTTTGTCTGGTGAAAGCTAAGTATCCGAGTAAGTCGACATATAGAATGTGTTTTAGTGCGGAAAAATATCTCATCTCTGATAAAACCATGTAAACCGCTAAAATGTATCCAGAGAATATTCCGAGGGCAGCGATATCGTTACTAGTAGTCATATATTTTGGATTAAAATGAATATTAACAATTTTAAGAACACTTATAAGACGTTGAACTGAACCGGTGATAACAAAAATCAAATAAAATTTACTCAGCTAGTTCTGACACGTAGAAAGAATAAATGATGAAAGGTGAAAAGATTTATGAAGCAAGAGTGACTTGAAAAAAAAGTTTAAGATTGTCTTTTAAATCGAATCTAAAAAGGACATTTTTTTAAATCACATTTAGTGGCTTGCATCCGCGCGTAAAGTACATACTCTATCATTTTTTAGGAATGGCCAATATTAGTATGATTACATAAAAATAATGTAAAGTAGTATTTTACGCTCACCTGTTTTTATTACACTTATCGTGCCACGATTTCATGTGTTAGTCGTATGATTTATTATTGAACCAGGTTTATACTAAAAGTAAATAAATAAATAAAAATGTTGAGATCATCTAGTTTCACAATATATACTACGAGGCTTGTTTTATGAATACTAGATCGTTGAAATACTGCACATCTTAATATATATATTTCTTGTGTGCGTGTGTATGTGACTGAACTCCTCCTAAACGACTGGACCGGATTTTGATCCGGATTGGATTTTGATGAAATGTTTTGTGCGTGTTCGAGTGCATTCGAGAATGGTTTAGATTCACAATTCGGTCCACTACAACATGTATTTTTTGAATTAATTAGCTATTTATACATTTACACAATAAATGAAATATCCAATTATAAACAAGTCGTTGCTAGGCAACGTTGTTTTGCGCATGCGGACAGGACAACGTCTGTCGGGTCCGCTAGTATTATATAAATTTAAAAACATACATGTAAATATAAACAGGTACGACTGAAGTACGAATATTCGTAGTTATTACACAAATAAATGCCCCCAGTGGGACTCGAACTCCGTTCGCCGTTGGCACAGCAAGTACGAATTGAGCCAAATGTACAACATACAAATTTACATTTTACATTATTTCTTTAGAAGAGAATTTAGAAAGTCATATTTTAATATTTATCCGTGCTTGAGATAGTTAAAAAAAATTAAGAGCTTCAAATTACATTTGAAATTAAAGATAGCAGGTATTAAGGAAATAGTGAACAAAGCGAATTCTATGAATGCCTCGTAGACAGATTTTAAATTAAGACGATTTTCCAAATCAAGATCAAATTTGAAAGGAGTTTCAAAGATTGGAAACCGCTTGATAAATTATTGCTTTGATTAAATTTTCATGAGATGAATGTATTTTATCATCTATAATGTTTATATTTCGATTAACCCAATGTCTTGTACATACATGTATATATAAGAGTTCATCGCAAACAGACAGACAGACACGGCGAAGGACTTGGTTTTATTATATAAAGTGATGATAAAAAAGCTTATATAAACATGCGATACGCATATTCATGAGCTTTTCTGTTATTGAGTTGTAAAGAATATAATGCCTTTATATTCTTTATAACTTAATAATATTACAAGTTGAAAACAAGCACAAGCAGTACTGTATTTGAAATTTGTAATTTTATCCGAAAATCGAACCTTTCAAACATTGATTGATATTAATGACTTCCTAGGGGAACTAATTTGAGTGGATAATAGGAGTTTTGAAGAAAAAAGTAATTCTTACAGAATTCTCCGACCGACCAATTAAAGGGAGAGAGCACGACGTTTCGCGATTAATCATCATGATTAGAACGACCGTAGCGATATTCAGACATTCCCCTATTTGATCGATATCAAATCAGGAGAATGTGGTTTTGTAAAACTTCGCCACAATTTATCGACTGGCATGAGCGAGTTTAATTTAGACGATAAAAGCAGGTAGACTTTCTGTGAACTTTAATAGAAATAAAACTTTTTTGGGTTAATCATTCTTTTTTAGTTTTTCTGTAGACATAAAATTCTTTTTGTATTTCTTAGCTGATTGGTTTTACCATAATACCTTATTTGTTACTTAAATATATAATTTATTTGTTAACACAACATTTTTAAAAAACAAAATAATGCAACGAACGGTAAGCGCAATGATTTTGATGTTAGATTAATGGAAATATTAAGGTGTTATTTTTGTTTGTATTTAAATTATAATTTTACAAATTATAGTTGGCATAAAACTAATGAGTATATACGAATGTTTCTATATCAGTTATGAGTGTTTATATTAATAATATGTATTTATTTATTGTTCTATGTTTGAAGATCTGTTATCCACATCACAAGCCCCGTAGCTTACAAAAAAACTATAATAGAGTTATATGTGTTAATGTCTAATGTATTTATTTTAATCGTAAAATTTTTCATACTAAATCCAAAAAAATCGGCGCTAAATTTTAAATCGTCACACGTTAGTATATCAAAGTAAATCCTGTCAGTGACTAGGGATAACGTCTAAACCTCGCAACGCTCTATCAGACTTTAAAGGACTTAGTGGAAAATAAATACGGATTACTTTGGTAAGTCAGAAGGGGACATGTTATATTTAGAAATAACTTTTTTTTACTAAGCTTTGAGAATGCACACTAAATTTGATTTAACACGCATTAAATTATTTATCACACACATAATATGAATTTGGTCCATGTACATATACTCAGACATAATACATACGTCAGTATGCAAAATTTAGTTACTTTCACTGCATTCTTGTTTAAACTAAGATGACAATGCACTTAAAATATGCAATAATTATGTCTATATTCCATATTTACAATGTATTATAGTACGTAAAATTATATAGTACTAGCGACTCGCCCTCGTTCCGCTCGAGCTCGTCCCTAGACTGTATACAAATTATATACTAAGAACTTTCTTGAGAATTACTCTCTCTCTCTCTCTCTATCTATTGGTGAAAACATCATTAAAATCGGTGTAGTAGTTTTTGAGTTTATCGCGAACAGACAGACAGACAGCGCGACGCGGCGGAGGACTTTGTTTTATAATATGTAGTGATGTCTAAGATTTCTTAACTTGTTTAATTAAGTTTGTTATTTACTTTACATTCATATTTATATGTATTTTAAGATTAATATAATAGAATGAATCACGGATAAAGGAGACGAACTTCTAAGAGCTAATATGGAGTATTCGAAGTTTGTTACTAGTTGAGATTTCTGTTGGTTCGAGCTTAATAATAGTGAATTAATAGTTGTGCATATAAAGCGAGTTTTCAACTTCAGTGTTAGTATTTCACATGGATTTAACAAGTTTCTGGATGTAAGTCCGACTGTATTCATATATTGAGGGTGATTATCACACGTGCTACTCTGATGCAAACGAAGTAGTCATCTTTTATGAACTTGACTTTTGGTTACGGAAGACATACGATAAACTCTTTGAAAAGTTATTTTAATAAAAAAAAATATTTTAGTTTTTAGTCGATGGATAATAGACTAAAAATATCACCTACCTGAATAAAAATATGCACAGTAGAATTGAAAGCTTCTTGCTTTTAGTATGTTAGCTAGTACAGAAAAAATCATGAGCTTTTTCATTTCAAAACAATTCAAGTAATTAAATATGTAATTTAAATCGTGTATTCATTTATTTATTAAATTAAAATAGAACAGCATGTATGTACCTATTATATGAATTCCTTTCTGCTGATTAATATTATAATTGTGTATGGAAATTATTATTCAACTGAACTTACAACATTTTTCACAAGGTTATTCAATAACAATGACCATTCGACAATTGTTTGAATTGGATTATAAAAGGTTTGGAATAAGCACTTGACAAAGTGTAAAACACTTAACACTTTGAAAACTTTTCAGGTTTTAAATCAGGTTTTGTGATTAATTAAGAGAGTTAATTTGTTATTTAACCAAATTCTCGTTTTGAATTTATTAATAAATAAAGCTGCTCAAGATCGTTGAAAAAAAACGTGCGAAACAGCGCGCGGATATTTCAATATTTCATATTAAATTTCAGACATGACAAATTATATTACTAATATCATTTTAAGTAGTTTATAATAATGTGTCAAGATGTCTGGAACTAATTACTCACCCTAACTTCATTAATACATGTAGGTAGGTAAGTTTGTCATTACAACACACTCTTCTATTCGAGGATACAATATATAGGTCGTCATAATAAATATAAGTTGATGAAAACCTTATAGTGATTTGTGATAAATATAATTTGATGAACATATGTAATTGAGTTGAACATATTATACGGTTCTAATAAAAAAAAAAACCCATAAAATATGTATCTGCCTGTTAGTTTTGGATTATCTCTCCGAAACCGCTAGACTGATTTTGACGAGACTTTCACTGACAGGTAATGAGAAAAGAGAATTACACGGTATCTAAAGAAACACGCGAGGGAAACGAGGCTAAGTGGCTTGTCGAACGAAGTCCTTCGCCGCGTCTGTCTGACTGTCTGTTCGCGATAAACTCAAAAACTACTGCACTGATTTTCATGCTTGCTTCAATGGATAGAATGATTCTCGAGACAGGTCTTAGTATATAAATTGTCAAGTTTTTGTATACATTTATTAGCGGAAACCGCGGTTTCGCTCGCGCTAAATCTAGGGACGAGCCAGAGCAAATCAAGGCGTAAGTCGCTAGTTTTAAATAAAAAAATATGTCATTATAATAACTTTAGTAGTAATAATTATTCCGGAATATGATATTTTTATCTATATTTACGTAGTATGATGTACGAGTCAGTGCAATTTACAAAATATATTATGACATTGAAAAGAATTTCTGCCTTTTCTTCTAAAAGCTAATATAATGTAAATAAGCTAAAAATTTGCATTCTTGATATTGCAAATAAACACAATTTAGTAAATAGCAATATTATATTACATTTACAAATATAATTATTCGACAGCCGGATTTACGTAATGCAGAACGGAACTGGCTTTGATTAAGTTCGGAATCACTGTTAGTAATCTCGTTATATGCGACATTATGTAAATTACGTCCGGCTATTATAGGAGATACAAGAGATAGTAATATTATTATCTATATATTTGTATAATATCATCATCATTAGGCCTTTTATACGTCCTACTGCTGGGCACGGGCCTCTCTCAGTACGAGAGGATCAGGCCATAGTCCACCGCGCTGGCCGAGTGCGTGTTGGCGGACTTCACATGTCTTTCGAAAACTTCCTAGGTTTTCTCAGACATGCAGATTTCCATACGATGTTTTCCTTCACCGTAAAACAAGTGGTAATCGGGATAGAAATGATTCGCACATGAAAATATCAGAGATGCGAGACTCGAATTTGAACCCGCATCACTTGGTTTTACAAGCGAGCGCGTTACCGCTAGGCTACCACTGCTTTTTGTATAAAAAAAAATTAATTTTAACAATGGTAGTTCAAATATTTGACTAAAAATATATAAAGAGTGCTTATAAGCTCGTACTAGAAAATCTGTATTATAAAAACCGTTACTTTCCCCTAGACTTCAATATAAAACCAATATTACACAGAATTCAGGATACCCTTTCCACTTTTTTGATTTTTACGAATTTCCGCTTTTTAACTTCATTATCGTAATAAGATAGGTAAAAAGAAATGCTGAGATTATTTTCAGATTTTTATTATATCTAGAAGTACTATTTCTAAGACCTAGACTTAAAAGTACCGTCAGGTGATTTTAGTCTAAAAATTATAAGCTTTTATAATACAAATACTCGATGAATTAGGTATTTTGTTTTATCGTAAATTAATGATTTTTTAATTGTATAATTGTTCTGAGCTATTTTTTTATTTTTTTTAGCAATTGAGATGGATATTTCAAACAATACTGCTCTAATTGAAGCCCTGTTATAGGAAGAGATTCCGGACTGTGACGAAGAGTCTGAAGCAGGTGTGTCCGATGATGAAGTGGAAAATATTCAACAACCTTCACCAAGAGGCTTCGATGAGATTTTTGGAAGAGCTCTAGAAAATATTTTAGCCGAAGATCCGCCCTCGTGCCCTGTAAATCAGGTACCAACATCTCCAATACCTGAATCTAGTGTTCAGATTGATGTACCGTCTGCAAATACGTCTTCACAAAAAACTAAGCAGCGATTACCCGAACCAAACCGTAAATGGAAAAAGAAGGACCTAGATACAATTTTACAAGAATACGTTCTAGATACTGGAGTAGTAGAAGACTTTTTTGCTCACTGTAGCACCCCGACTGATATATTTTTAGTATTAATTGAAGATATTGTTGATAATATTGTGTACCAAAGTAACCTTTATGCTACTCAGAGAGGCAAAGTATTGAACCTAAAAATGGAGGAACTTCTAACATTTATAGGGTGCTAGGGTATTTTGTTGTATACCATAAAAATATAGCTATAGGCTTGTTAAACCCTTATTTTATTCTAATAATCAATTAATTATTATCAACAATTTTGCAATAATTTATTACGTTTTTATATGTAGATTAATTTTGTTTCTTGTTTAATATTTTTGGAAATCTATTTACGAATATAATATATACTTTTATTATATTTATCAATCTGCCTAGAATTTCGCTGAAGACGGGGGTTTATATTAGGGTTAATAAGATTAAATTATTCTGGAAGACAAAATATTAAAAGTTAGCTAACGGATTTTTGGGTATTTCTAATAGAAAAAAATAAAATACTCATCAATAATAAATAAAAATCATAATGTAAAATTAATAATTATACATAATTACATTCGACTGCACGTTGGCTCAGTTTGTAGGGACCCTATTTGCAGTGTCAGCGGTCGCGGGTTCGAGTGCCGCTAGGGCATTCATTCATTGAGCACAAATGTTTGTATTTCAGTCATGGGTGTTTATATTTGTAATAATACCTATGTATTTAAAGTTATGTATAATATGTACTGTATCAATTATCTCGTATCCGTAACACAAGCCTCGTATATGCATGAAATATAACACGAAAAGAAAACCTAAGTTTCTAGAGTAATGTAATACTGTTATACAACGAAAACACCGCAAAGTCCTTAATTAAGCCAACAGTTTAATCGGACGCGCAAACAATTATAGTATAATGATTCACCGAGACTTATCTAATGAGTAACGTAAGTTTGCTCTACAGATTTTATTCAGCAAACTCAGTTGCGTCATATATTCGTTGGTGAGTAGCCAAATGCTTTTCCGCTTATACGAGATCCACCCTTTGGAATGCTAAGTTTATGCGAACGTAAATAGCTGTTTGTGAATACGCTGCCTTGTTTTCAATTTGGAGGCAGGTTTTAATAAGGCATATGTTTTATGAATGGTTATTGCTTTTAATGGAGAACTAAACGAATTGTTAGCGGTAATGAATCGCTCATTATATTTAATGGGTTAGACTTGGCGGTTATTACATGATTAGAAGTCTGGAATTGTCTAGGACATGGGTAATCATGGGTTTAAATATTTATAGAACGAAATATTTACCATGTCGTTTACCTACTTTTATGAGTTCTCGATTTTTCTGTGCCATTACACGCGTAAAACATGATAAACATCTCGTTTTACATCATAACATGTTGTCAATAATCGTGAAAGCTTGAAGACTTACATATAACTTTTTATATATACATTTACTGAAAGCGAATAAAAGGTAAAAATATATTGTGAACCTTCTTAGATTGCTTCCAATTTGTCGAGCTACGAAAAATTGGTAATTTATAACATGATAAATTGTTAGGATTTTTGTAACAAAAAATAGATTAAAAATATTAGCAAGGTAGAAAAACATGTGAGGTAATGGTATTCATTATGTATTTTATGTGAAACTAAGAATACGTATTAAAAAAAAATTTACTACTAGCAAACCCGGCCCGCATCGCTGGGCGTAAGTTAAAATAAATTAAACATTTTTCATAATCATCTAACAAAATAAAACTTGCCTAAGTTACTCCTTATAATATTAGCTATCTGCGAGTAAAAGTGCCGTCATAACCGGTTCAGCCGTTGCAGAGATTAGCCGGAACAAACAGACAGACAAAATTTTTTAAAACGGATTATTTGATGCAAGTACCGTATATAATTTCATGTGCATTTAGTGAAAAACTGTTAATTTAAGATTAGAAATAGACACTTCAATTTTATTTATAAAAATGAATGAAAAAAATGAATATTATTAATATAATATAAATGAATATTATAACAGAGATTTAAAGCAACGTCAAATATACGTTGACGTTAGATCAGGGCGTCACGTATCACTCGGGGTAAGTCAGCGCCGTGACACAGATTGATAGTTTATGTAGCAACCTTATACAAATATATTCATAAAATATACCTTTAGATATTTGAAATTTATAAGCTTAAAAAAACATTTGTAAATATTTTACTTTACTGCAGCACTCAGAGTCAGATAATGAACCATTAAGTCGAGAATCTCCATACTAAATAAGCTCTTTTCTTACACTCTACAAGTGACACAATACAATAATGTACTTGAGACCGTTTCAGAGAGTGAGGTGCTTATTGGCCTTGAACTCAGGAGATATTTCAGGGGTATTAAGGATCGCGGCAAAATATCTTAACATTATTCTTAACTTATTAATGTCATTAAATTAAGCTTTTAAAGTTATTATTGAATAATGAATATACTGTTTACTCTGAAACTTGTATTACAAGGTGATTAGCCTATAACACTTTTGCTAAAATTCGAGTGGTTTTGAGCGATTGCCCTTGGATATTTGGGTATGTAACGCTGAAAAAATGGCTTGGGTTTTGTATATAGCCACTATAAGTTTTTTGCATAAAATATGATTCATAGAACTGTAATATTTTTCTATCTTATAATAACTTAAATACTTGAAATATTTCTTTTTTAGCTTTTATATTAAAGCTAAGCATTAGATCGAAGCTTAGTTAATTTCTCGTTTTGTTGGTGCACTTATCTCGTTTGCCACTTAAATAGCTACATAACTCAATTTAAGTGCATTGCTTCAGCAAAGTTTCATTACCTCTTTTAGGATCTCATAAAGCTGAATCTTTCTGAACTTGTTTTTCACAAAAAATAACATGAGTCATAAACTTTTAACCTTCTCTTCCATTTTTGAGCCTAAAATATATTATATTATATTCTGGCAAATAATAGATTTTACCAATAATTGTTACATTTTTGATAAATGTAACAATTACTAAAATCTATTATTTGCCAGATTGTAATACTATAATGAAAGCTGCAGAATTCATTCTTTAAATAAGAAAAGAGATTATCGAAAATAAGGACGAAACCCACAAAGAATTTAATTAAGCTAATATTTAAATTTAGGAGATTTTTTCATAAAAAGAATTCATCATCGAAATATTTGAGTTTATAAGGTCAAATAAAAATTACATTTACCGTAAACGAAACGATTTAATATCGAATATTAAGTACATTTGTAAATGTTATAAGCTATAGTGTATTTAATATATGTATTTATTACCTGTATAATACTCGCACATTATCTATGTTTGCTATTCAAATAATTTAATTCCTTATATACAACTTACTTACTTACTTACTTACTTACTTACTACTTACTTCCTTCTTACATTGGCGAATAAAGTGTGCCCAAATGGCACCACTTTAAGACATAGAACAAGGAACATAACACACTTATAAAGGAAAGAATCAAGCGGCTATTATTTCTTAAATATTTAAATAAAAAAATATTTAAATTACAGTACATACATATTTAGAAATTTTAAGAAAACCTGTATGTCTTAGTAAACCTTACTTTTCCAAACGTTTCCAAACTCCAAAATTATGGCTTTGTAGCGCCTGCAAGGGAGTTCACATTAATACGTCTGTATCTGAATAAAACTGAGTTATCCATTAATATTTGCATTTATTGATTTATTATAATAAATTTGTCTGTGACTACGTATGTTTTTCTATCAAAAGTCCTCGTCCACTAAACTGAACTGAGCTTTGTATAGAAAGAAATATACAGAACATAGATTTTAATTGTTTAATTTACTTGAATGATTGAAATAGAACATAGTCACGTTTCTATTATTTAAAAGTAACATCTTTGCAATAAAATTCAATTTGAGATTTGAGTGAGAGATCCAGAATTTCTGAAATTAAGCATTCACAGCAACACTCGGCAACTAGATATTATGTATTTAAAAAATAAATAAAAGAAACGATTATCTTTTATTAATATTTTGTAAGTTATCCACAATTACTTACGTAAAAATGCCGACTTGGGAACGTGCTGGAAACACTTTAGCAAAAGCAATTACCACTTAAAACTTTTTATTGCGGTAATGCAAATAATTAACGAGATATTTAATTGGCAACGGGATCGTCTGAGCAAATTGAATAATGCTGCTTGTTTCATGTACAGGGAGTTATTCTCTATTGTTATTACCCCATCTAATATAATTAGTTATGCTGAGCTGGAAGCGCATAACTTGTGCTATAAGATATCAGTTAGCCACTACAGTCCAGGTTTGACTTCACGAAGGGGATCAGGTAGAAGTCTACGCTGGCCAAGTGCGAATTAGCGGACTTCACATGTCTTTGGAAAATTTGCTAGGATTTCTCAGACATGCAGGTTTCCTCACAATGTTCACCATAACACAAGGCAAATCATGTTGGAAAATGATTCGCATATAAAAATATCACAGCGTCAGGATTTGAACTAGCTTCATTCGGTTTTCCATGTAAGCACTTCACCACTGGGATACCACTGCTATACCACTCATAGGAAAAAAATATTTTGGAGGGGTTTCATTTTGATTTTTAAGCTTCGGCGTGAAAAAGCTTTACATCTATCATAACCAAGGGAAAGACTAGTAACTAATATCTCAAAAGTTAAAATAGTCATTGAAGAAGGTGTATACCTTATGCACCAGTCGCGTAGAACCCGGTACTTAAAATAACATATAAATAACTCATGAAATGATATAACAGAAGAAATGGTCCGTAATGGAGCGTGGTCACGGTCGCGATCACTTAATGTGTGAAGGATACAAAATTTTTTGAGACTGTATGTTTACTATAATAACACGTAAAAACTACTAAACATATTATAATGAAACTTTACAATAATATAAATAGTTCATAAATGAGTGTAACACATATTATGCTATTATTAATAAAAATATAGTAATATATGAAATTGCACGAGCGAATCCGCGAGAACACGCTAGTCTTACAATAATTATTTTGGCAAACAACTATGTCTACTCTACTTCACAGCTTTAGCAACTCAGCTATTTTGCAGTTATTTAAGAACTTTTAATCATTGCGATCGTGTCGTTTAAGAAGATTCACCTACGTCGCAGATTTTATCACTTATCATACATCTTAACGTTAGTTGACAGAGAATATTAAAGTGCAGTCATTTTGTGCTTCCTTGCATGAAAAATACGAAATTATAACACTAATATTATAATTTATGCTATAGTTTGCTACTTTTGGTTAAACAACTTTATAGGTTTAATTGAATGCAGAATGAATATAATAATATATACTGTTTTAGCACATAAGCTACTTATATGCAAATATAATAGCATTCTATTCACCAAGCGAAGTCCGGTTGATACCGACAATTAGACAAAACTTGGTACAAAGAGTGATTTTTGTACCTACGTACAATGTACATAAGGATTGGGTTGCTAATATCTAAATTTTGTTTTCTATTGTAGGTTGAGACGTTAAGGTTACTCCTCTAGATATATTACATACTTTAATTAAGTTTTAAAGCAATTTTACCTTTAATGCAGCCACCATAATATTTTAATTAGAACAAATTAATTGTTAAGTACGCGTTATTTTACCACGCAATGTCAAAGCGAAAAGCGTATATTAAAATGGAATAATATATGGTTTTTATAAAACGCGAGGCATTTAGCGAGGGGATTTTTTCTGATGTTTTCATAAACACCCTTTTATTTTCTAAGCCACTGAACAAAGGATTACAGGGGAAATTAATATTGCTGCAAATAAAGCTGACAAAGGCCGCAGAAATAAAAATATTGATATATATAGAAATCCATATATTGTGGCTATATAGAAAAATGCCTTAGTTTGAAATGTGTATGAAAACGCTTGAATTAGACATGAAAAGGTCCACCAAGACATTAAAACGTGTGAAATCGCAAAGCTAAGGGACCTAGCAGGTAGTTTGACGATAGTAAGTATAGAATTTTTTTCTTCGTAAATCATACTTTTTTGCACTCTTGACTTCGATGTTCTTCATATTAGGTATACGTATGCAAAAAATATTTGAACAACGTATATCTATAAGCATTTGTCATGCTGAATTTTAAATTCAAATTCAAAATATTTTATTCAGCATAAAATTATTAAAAATTTTTACTGAACGTCATGAGTCTACTACCAGTTCGGAAAGAAGAAGCCACTGACCTGAGAAGAGAAGAACTGGCGAAAGAAACTCGGCGGGTAAACTTAGTAATAACTAGCGGCTCACCTTAGCTTCGCTCCGATTTGACTCTAGGTACGTTACGTTTAAAATTTAGCGATACTCATACAAAATAAACAGTTTTAAACTTTTCGATTTTCCAGCTGTTTTTGAGTTTCTCGTAAAAAAACATTAATAAATCAAAAAAAGATTTGTTCAAATAATTGGTCCGGCTGTTTTTGAGTTGCGGGCAAATGACGGTAACGGATGAATAAAATTATTTTAGAACTTTTTAAATTTTATTTTTAAAGTTAAATATATTATTATGGTTAATGTTAAATATATAAGGATGTATTTTAGCATAATTTCACCAGAGATCTGAGTACCACTCTCTGTCTAGACATTGATTCGATTCCCGCCAAAAGTGTTTCTCTAATAAAAATAAACTATTTCTTAGGATACTTCAAAGAGATAACGGATGATAGAGAGGAACGGATTATGAAAATACTATGTACGCTGAATCTTATTTATCATTCAAAGCTTATTAGTGGGTGATAATGAAGCGTACAATGTAATATCATATAAATATAATTTGTCATCACACATAACTAAAACTTTCTCAAATTCAAAAGTTCTGCGATAGATTGCATTTTTAAAGCTGTACAAACACGTTCGTTCAAAAGAATTCAGTGGCTCATTTAAAGACTTTCATTCTATTTTCTTCATTTTCACTTCCTCAGCTACTGTAGTCTAAAGAGAAGATTTATGTGCAATTTGTTACAAAAGAAATAAAAATGCAAAATAGAGAACTTCTTTTGGTATTTTTTCAATTTAATTAGATGAATATATAATCATCAAAAGAAAAAAAATGATTTTTTTGCTTTTAAAATATTTTACTAAATCCTGATTTTTAGCGAAAAAGTAAAATATTTTAGAGCACGGTTTAATTAAGTACTTAAAAATAGACGAGGCTTCTTTGTTATAGACACTAAGTGCTTCCGTACTAAAAAAGCATTTGCTTCGCTAAATTTCTTTCTAAGCTACGTTAAAAAGATATTTTCTACATACTTAGATCGCGTTAAGTGTATCCATTTAATAATCATTTCTGTTTTACAAACAAATAGTAGTATAACTATGTAATCGACAAGTTTAACGATTTTCAGATATTTATTTGACATGGAATTTTGTAAAGTAATGAATGAAATGAAACAAAGGTACAAATATAAATCTTTTTTTGATATTAGCAATTGAAAACTTTCTATCTATTCATTCTCATTAATCTTTTTTTTTATGCTATAAACGAGGATAACGTTTACTTAAAAATTTCGATTTAAATATTGAATAATATACCTAGCAAAAATACTTCTTAACAACGAGAAATTGTAAAATATGTAAAATAATTACTAAAATTATATTTTATTTACAAACGTTGAATTGTTTAGTAATATCTATACATATAATAAAAATGTAACGTATCGCTGTCTGGACATGAAAGATATATAAGAAAAAATATTATAGGGACCTTTATTAACGCAAATAGAACCCAAAACAATGATTGTTAGAATTTTTGTCTGTTTGTCTGTTTGTCTGTTTGTCTGTGCGTTTGTGCACGCTAATCTCTGAAACGGCTTATTTGATCGAGATGTGGCTTCACTTAACATTTAGCGTTTGTTTCATGTCAATCGGTTCATAAATAAAAAAGTTATGGTAATTTAAAGAATAACGTCGAATATTTGTTAAACTACTTACAACTTCAATTCTTTCTCTGTTTAGTAGCATTGACTAAAACTTTACTAAGCTCGATAATAATAATGATCTATATAAAATTATGATTATATTCATACGTCATATTTATATACATATGAAATAAATACAATATAAAATAAAAAAACCGTAGCTTAAAAAATTTGTACATTAAATATTTTTAAAAACCATGACTGTAACGTATTTTGCATTGAAGATAGAGTATAGATACCAAAACAATAGTTATAGTTTTTTTTGGCTGTTTGTCTGTATGTCCATTTGTCTGTTTGTATGTTATCGTGTAACTCAAAAAGTACTGCACAAATTTTAACCAAATTTTGTTTAGTGATAACTTATTACTCAGGTCGTGACTTAGGATATTTTTATTGCAGTATATTATGCCTTTATCAACGCACATAGCACCCAAAACAATGACCTTTAATTTTTAGATATTTTGCCAGAAACGGCGTATGTATGTATGTATGTATGTATGTATGTATGTTTGTATGTATGTATGTATGTATGTATGTATGTATGTATGTATGTATGTATGTATGTATGTATGTATGTATGTATGTATGTATGTATGTATGTATGTATGTATGTATGTATGTATGTATGTATGTATGTATGTATGTATGTATGTATGTATGTATGTATGTATGTATGTATGTATGTATGTATGTATGTATGTATGTATGTCTCACAAAAAGTTCGCTATGGTATGTGCCTATTACAATTCAGCTAAAATAACATTTTTTGTTTAACTTCAGTTCAAATACGGGTGGAATCAAATAGAGGTGATTTATTCCGGTATTCTCACGGGACCTTAAACAACGCGGGTGAAACCGCGGGGCGATGATACCTATTCAACATACAGAAACAGAGCAAAGTCACATTTATTTAAAATATTTTTTAAAACAAAGGCTGTGACGTATATTTTATAAAATATAGACCTCAAAATAATAGTTGTTAAAATTTTTGAGCGTTTGTCTGTTTGTCTACTAAATTTTGTGTAGTGATAGTTTATTACTCGGGTCAACATATAGGATACATTTTATTGAAGAAATTTTTTTTCACTGAAACAGGAACATAATAATTAATAACAGACAAAATAATTGGTTTTATTGAGTTGGCCTAAGAAAGCTACCAGTGGCGAAATCTTAAGAGATACGTCAAAATAATGTAGTAGGAAATTCTAGGTCTAAAAAAAGTCTACTGACAAGTCTACAATACCAAAATATATGTAAGTTGCACTCGCAATACCTATTTTTATTATTAGTATCTATATGTATACATATATATGTTTAAATATAATAAAGCAGAAACTTATAAAAAGTCTGTAAGTACATGAAATATTTTTTTAAAAACAATGACTGTAATGAAATATGTATTGAATAAAAACCCCAATACGTTATAAAATTTTTTGTCTATTTGTATGTTATCGCTTAACACAAAAAGTACTGGACCGATTTAAAAAAAAATGTGTAATGATTACTTATTACTCGGGTCATTACTATGGTACTCTTTATTGTAGTATTGTAAAAAACATTTCCACAGGAAAACAAAATAATTTATTTCATTGAGTCGTCCTTAGAAACCTAGCTGCGGGTAAGTCTTGAGAGATACATCAAAACAATATTGTAGGTCTTAAAAAGGGCTACAGAATAGTTTACAATATCAAATATCTGTCTCCTAAGCTACACTCACAGTACCTATTTTTATCAGTACATAAAAAACAGTAACTTCGTAAATCGAAGCGTGCGTTTCACACAAAAAGTACATAACTGATTTGAATTAGGTTTTGTATAGTGATACGTTATTATACGAGAAAACATTTAAAATACCTTTTATTGAACATTAATCTTTCATTCCTAAGTGAAAACACAATTACTGGTTCTATAGAGTTCTTACAAATTTATATAGATAACTCTTGCTAAAACTTAAGAGAAACATCTCATAGGATTACAAAATAACTGGCGCTGTAGATGAAATAGAAAATGCAATACAGTAGTTTTCAGAAAAGAGGGCCTGAACTTTAAATGGGGAATCAGTCCTTGGTACATTATAAGTAACAGTATATAAGCAAAAATGTTTATTTTATTCACTCTTAGCGCGAGCGAAGCCGCGGGCACCGCTAGTATATGAATATTTTTTTAAAAAAATGCTGTAGTATATTCATATTCCCGAATAGAATAACCTACAAATTCTTTTTTTTATATTCGTTACCAAGTATCAAGTGACGAACAAAAATATTTTCATGCACAACGTAATTTAAGGCAATATTTATTGGAAAAATAATTATTATTCGTGCAATCTTCTAAATTAACAATTAGTGAACCAATTATATTTAAATAAATACATATTTTGTGTTTGAATCTTCTTTTTCAATCGAAAACTTTTCCTTATACATATTACCTATGTATTATAACTGCCTTAACTGCCTCGTTGGTGTAGTGGCTAGCATGTACGGTCGCACACCGGCAGGTCCTGGGTTCGAGTCCCGGGTCGGGCCAAATTTAGTTATTGAGTCTTTCTGTTTAATAAAACTTAGTAGCAGTCCGGAATTGGGAAGATGGTGGTGCTTCACCGCCGTGCCTTGGAGAGCACGTCGGTCCTGCGCCTTAACTCTCACTGGTCGTCTCACTGGAGTAATAGAAATAGAGAGTACGCTTGTGTATGCGCGTATACATGTACATTGTACACTATAATATCTCATGTGTAGTTGGCTAGTCTGAGTGAGATTGGCCGCGATGGCCGGAATCGGTCGTAGAGAAAATTATTATTACATACATATTTTAATCACAATAATATAAAATTACATAGCCCTTGGAAACAAATTACCATTCGAAATTTTCGTTCAAACAAATTAAATATCTTCAATTCAACATACGAATCAAGTGTGATAGCAGTCGAAAGTAACCTGAATTTATGATATACGCGAATTAATCAAATTGCTCAGACGATCTTGTTTCCAATTAACCATTTCGTTAATTATTTGTTTTATCACGGTAACGAGTCAAAGGGAAAATGTTTTTACAGAAGTAATTTTATCGTTACCTTAATACCTTTGTAAATCTCACAATAAGATCATTATAATTTTAGCCTTGAACTTAAAGGTATCTAAATATAATACGGTAATAATGGACGAACGGCCCGCTTCACTTGGTTCAAGTTGAAATAAATTAAACGGTTTTATATTTTTATAATAAAATAAAAGTAATATAACTCCTTATAACATTAGCCGTCTTCGAGTGAAAGTTCCGTCAAAATCGATACAGCCGTTTCAGAAGTTAGCGGGAACATACAGACAGACAAAAATTTTAAAATTGATTTTTTGATGTTAGTATCATATATAATTTCACATGCATTTAGTGAAAAGTATAAAACAATAATAATATTAAAAACTTACAATTTAATTACTGATTCGATTCTCGTTTTATTGCAGTTTATTTTAATCAATTATTGATTGACTCTACGTTTATTACTAACCTTTATTAATAAGAAAAGGACTATTATGGATTTGCATCCGAGCAAAGCATGGGTAGCTTGCTAGTGTCGGTAAATCTCGTGAAACAAATTCGAATTTACCTGAAACGATAAATCATAATTGTGACCTAAAAATTTTAGAGCAGTTTCCGTCCAAAGATTAATTAGTCGACGCAAACACTTATCTTAAATCTACTTGCATTGGAGCGAAATAAATGATAATCTCTTCTGGAATTGCAATATAAATATAATGTTTAGATTTAGTTACTTTTCCAGCTCTCCAGCGTTCAGACGTAGACCGTTCACAAAGTGTTGATATGGACGACGACAGTCAATCTTTTAAAACTAAAGTAAGTTATTCGTTAATACTAAGTTTAAAATTATTGAAATTGATGAATTTGTGTGAATGTTTATTTCTTATTAGCTAAAAAATTGTTGTATTAACGATGTATTAAGAACCCCAATACATATTTCTAATATTATCAGTTTGCTGAAAAAAGGGTTGGTGTTTAAATTAAACTTTTTTTAATATATTTCTATAATAAATATTGTACAGAAAAGCAAAGATGAAAAAAGTGGAAGCCGTAAAACATCAAATGCAACACAGGACGAAATAAAAAAGTTCAAGGAGAACCTACTACAATCTGTGGCTAATGGAGAGTGAGTATATATTATATTTTGTATAATGAAACACTTACATGGTTTTTTTGAAAGCGATCCAAAGACTCTACAGCATAAAATGACAAAAGGTTAAATTTGAAAGCGTTTATTAATTTTACAACCAACTTCTATTAATTAGTTATTCATTAAGAACTTTTTATTAAGACAGCGTCGACTTTTCTATATTTTAATTATAACAATATTGAAACCAACGTAAAAGTTTCAAGAATATATTAATTCATATAAAACTCTTCTGTAAGATTAAGTACATAAAGATTCATCGTGCTATCGCAATTTAATGATTAATTTTAAGTTTTGTATTAGATGTACGAATAAAGGCTAACTTTATACTAATAATAATTTTACTGATACAATATGTACGTGTGTAGCGTTGCTTAAAAGAAGAAGTGGTAATGGGAAATTTGTAAGGCTTAACTTAAAGCTCGTATAAGAAATTTCCAAAGTGGCTAAAGATTTGAAGTGTCAAAAGCAGTGCGCAACTTTTAATAATTAATTTGTATTTTACTGGAAATAACTTATAAGAACTTCCTTTGAGAGAAAGCCAGGAATACTTTGCTTGCGTTTCTGTTTTTAGAAGGAAGTTATAATATAACATTATAAATTTTCATTTTTGAAATGCTAGTACATTAAAATTATTCATCTAAAAAGCCTAAAAAGATTATGATTTAAAAATATGGTGTTTTATACTTATCACATGAGAAAGCTAGCAAGTAGAGTTGATTAGAGGAAATAGATTTTCGTAAAAATAATAAAAGTTTTGACTTATATTTAAAATGCTCTAATAACGTCAAGGTAATTATTGTATTGCATTCATAAAATAATTTACAGATCAATTTTATCTAAAAAACACATCGAAGTGGATGAACCAAGGACGTATTCGATGAAAGCTCGCCAATCTCTGTCCGTACCCGACAATGTTCTAGCGGAATTGGATGAAGCAAAAATATTTGAATTGAAAGAGGTAAATGTTGACTTTTATACTTGAACGTTTAGAATTTATGTGATGAGTTTCATTGTTTTATATAGATATCTTTATATGTTGTTTTTAAATATTTATAAAACAATTTGGATGTGAAGTAACATAGATTCATTGTTGTACTAGAATAGATTCTACCTGCAAATTACCAAAAAGTTTTTACTACATAATACATATTTCTCTGCATATTTGTGTTATAGTCTTCAATCCTTATATTGTCATTTCTTTGATTTAGCATCTATTCGTACAATACCATTCAAAAATGAAATCGTTTCATCGTAAAATAACATTATGATATCTCCGTACATTTTTTAAAATTTTAATTTGCCTATAACTGAGGATGATAATATTATCTTTTTTAATGTACCTTGTTTGATTAATGTATATGATTTTAATATTTATATCTCGGAAATTTAAATAAAAAGTTACTTACAAATATGTAACTTCTTTACATAACACGCATCCAAAGTTGATCATGTGGATAAAAAGCCAACCCCTATTCTATTTTAAATAATTCTTTCTAATATATTATTGAAATCGTTCATTTGTAATCTTATTCTGAAATTTAATCAACCATTATCTTATACAAAAAGCAACTTATCTTCGGTTCGTTTCAAACTCATTTACATCTGTCTAATCAATTAAGTTAAAATAAAAACACACGAACGTAGAAGAATATCGGATGTTGAGACAATTGTTTGACAAGACGTTTGGATCAGTTTGTAGTTGCTATCCTACTTGCTGTGCCAGCGGTTGCGGGTTCGAGTCCTATTGGGGCATTCATTTCTTGAGCACTGGGTACACACATGGGTGTTATATTACCATATATTTATTATATGTACCTATGCATTTAAAGTTTTATGTGTATAATATACCAACTATCTGGTATCCTTATCACAAGCCTCGTAGCTTACCCAGGAACTAGATGGTGTTGGGTGTTAATGTCCCAACAGATTTATTTATTTTATTGTTCTATAGGCATTCCTCTTGTTTGACATGGATGGAGATGGCTGCATCGACCACAATGACCTCCGAGGCACGTTCGTCAGTCTGGGAGAGACAGTGGACGAGCAAGCTGTTAGGAACATGCTTGCTGAAGTAAGTGTATTTACTAGTACTTAACAGGCATTCATGATTATCTATGTGTGTATTATGTTTGTTTTAGAAAAATATTAGGTATGTTGAGATTCTTATCATAATAATTGTTTGTTCAATTTTTTACCGTTTTCACGGTTACAGTATTTGTTACCGTAATATGTCCTGCGCTATTGTTTCTAAGTGAGATAGCCTGCCGTGGCGGAAATAAGCTAGGAGGATATCAGTTATTTTTCTTTATGTTCGCTTAAGCAGGAATTATTTTTAGAATGAAGCTACAATGTGTCTAACGATATTTACGTTATCTTAGAAAACTATGAATGACTCATTTAACAACGTTCACTCAAACACTTGTAGTATTGAGAATAAACAAACTATTATTTTAACACTTCAAGCAATACTATAAAAATTTATGCCTTTGAGAAACCGTTTCTTGGAAGATAGTTCTTTATTTTAATTTTATGGCTTGCTTTTTGTTTAAACAAATTATACTAAAAAGAATATATTCGGAGTAAACACTGTTTTTTAAAAAAATATAATTAACTACTGTAAATTTTTTTTTGCGTATCAAATATACGATATCAAATATGACCAAACTTTCTATCAAACAACGAGGAAATATTACCTACAATTGAAAAAAAGCTATGAATAAGTTCCTCTAACAAATTTGTTTCGTACAGCAGTTTCCATTTTACTTATAATAATTTTATATTGTTGAATATCTTGATATGTGTTTGAAAAAACATCACATCGAAATTTCCGCTTCTATAAAAATCAATCGCTAAAAGCTTTTATGAAGCTTTAAGTTCAGTTCACTCGTTTGTATATTCGCTATCGTCATGGCCATAGTTAAGTAGTTGACATGTCAAACAATGAAAAACAAACTAATTTTCTCATGTCTAGTACTAACGTAAGATAAAATTAACTAGTATTTTTACATATAACAGGCCTCAAACCCATTGGATTTCGATTCGTTTGTCAATCTTCTCGGATACAAGACCTTAGAGCTCGACTCTGAGGAGACGCTTATTGCGGCGCTCTCCCGCTGGGACAGTGAAAATACTGGATATATCTCTGAAGAAAGGTAACGAACAATTTATAAATTTTTAAAGTTTTATAAATAGATACTATTGACTTTTACAAAGCGAACAATTTGACTTGGCCTTAGTACGTATGTAATCGATTTTATCTTTAATCATTTATTATATTAAATATATTAACTTGATCATATATTTCTATAGAAAAATGCTAGCAACGTAGATATACCATGATAATTAATTTAATCTAAATCTGTTCAAACATCCTTAAAACTATTTTGGCCTTTATATCGATAATATCGATAGTGACCATTTGAATATAAAACATCATTAACATAATATTTGCACATGAACTTTGACATT
This sequence comes from Boloria euphrosyne, assembly GCA_951802675.2. NCBI lineage: Eukaryota > Metazoa > Arthropoda > Insecta > Lepidoptera > Nymphalidae > Boloria > Boloria euphrosyne. The sequence continues at coordinate 5,259,248 of OX637881.1, forward strand.
TTATATCCTTTTTTACAAATCCTTTACCTTCATTTCATTTACTTAAGTAGGTACTCGTAGATAAAAATATATTTAGAATGACAGACTTAGTTAGTGCAGTTTAAATGGAATAGACTGTTTGATTCGTATATTTTTTTCAAAGTACATACTTACACTAAACATACAAGTTTATGTGTTTATTAATCAAGTAAGAAATAAAGAAGTCCGAGAAATTTATTTAAAAAATAATATTATTTATTGCGCAGTTTTCTAACTAAAAAGACCTTTGTCCATGTCTCTATGTGAACGTGACAATTCCAGATATATTTCTAAGGGTACTGTAAAGAAGCTTTTTTTGAATGTATCGCATTTGTTATCTTTATTTGGTACTATAACTTCTTGCAAGAAAAATGGTTATCCTGATTCCTTTTCCGTAAGGAGCTGTATTCTATAAGAATACATATAATCACTCCCTCGATATGACTTCCTAAAATTAATTATACTTTACATAAAATTACAGTCTCCTCATGTTTTAAGTTTAAATGAATTTCGTTTTAGTAGGAAATGAAAATTAAAAAAAAATGTCATATTATGTGTTAAGATGTTGAACACTTTTGGAGTAGCAAAGTTTGCTGACACTAATAATAATTAATATCCCATCGTCACGTAAGTAATAAGAAACAACTTAGCAGCAACAATGCGGATAGGCTAACTTATCTAATCTCAGTGGTATTGAGGCTACCAAACTTTGGTCAGTAAAATATGTCTAATATCTAAGTTTCGAGAAACTGATGTTAAATGAAAAAAATCGGAAGTTTAATAATAAAGCTCTCATAATTCTTTACTTTTTTATCTTTTATCGGTTATCTTTAATAATGAATCATTGGGTTTAAAAGCTTTTTCCTGAATATACGGATATTCTTATAGCAATTATAGTATTACTGATTCACCCTTGATTACCATAGCCGTGTGCCTATAGGTGCCTCACAGTAACTATCTTATCTATATAAATAAAAATTAATGTTGGTAAGCGCATAACTCAAGAATGGCTAGACCAATTCGGTTATTTTTTTTTGTATGTTCCTTAAGGTACACGGAAGGTTTTAATATTAAAAAAATGTAAAGTTCCTAAAGGGGGTACGTAAGGACGAACCCGAGCGAAGCGAGGGTAAGTCGCTAGTATATACTAAATTTCAGACAATTCCACCTAGCAATTTCAGCATAAAATAAAAAAGTACACACACATATTCACATACACTCATATATACACGTACCATCTTTTGCATTTATATAACACTCTGATTATGATCAACATATTGAACGTTTAATATTTTATTTAACTATGAAAATATAAACAAACGTAAATAAAGTTCCAAAAAATCCCATGGGAGCAATATATGTAATTTATATTATAATACAAAATGTTACTTTCTGTATTGTTTCGGATTCGGATTAACTTTCCTGAAATTAACAAAGCCATTAAGCATTCCATCAAATTATTTTTGCAAATAGTCGTAAAGTCATGCCGAGTCAGTTACCTTTAATGAATCAGTTTAATTAAGTATTGAAGTCTCGGAGTTAGCAAAATAACACAACTTGTTAATGAATTTATTAAAGAGTTGAATGGAAATTACTTTGAAAGTAGAAGTTATATTCTAAAAATGCTTTTATAACGCCATTAAGTTATGAAAAATTCAGCATGAGTATATATTAATGTTTGTGTGGACCCTTGCTGTATATAACATTTTTGTTTATAAAAGTAATTAAGGTCATATATGAATATTTTAGTACTGTCGTCCTCAGACTGACAAATTTTTCATGTAATAACATAGATATAGAAAGAGGCGGTATTATTTCCAGCATTACAAAGAGACTTTGTTACCTGGCTAGGTTTCCGTAAGTTATTTTAAAAATTGATAAAAAAAACCTTAATAAATCAGCAACAAAGTCTTTTAAGACGTAAAATATGTATTTTTAGCTTATCCTAACATATTATATACGTATGTATATTGAGATATATAATAATACTCGTATAATATGACCACTGATTGTCTTTAATTTCAGAATTCGCCACGACCTAATGACGTGGGGGGATCGTTTCACGGAAAAAGAAGCGGACTATGCTTTAGACGAGGCTCCCACTATACAAAAGGATGGCTACAATTTCATAGACTACAAGCAGTTTTGTAACAAGCTCTCTGGCCTCAGAAAACCTAACAAACAAGCTCTTGAAGTATGAAAAGATGTTGAAATAACGTGGATACGCATAATATGTAATTCGTATTTGCTTGCTTTAATTATTGTTCATATTTTAAATGAAAAGGAAACAATTAATGCAGTTGCAAAAGCAATTAATGCAATTTTTATATGTACTGTTTGAATAAAGAATTTGGAATTTGGCGATTTAATGTTTATTTTGTTTGACCGAACGGTTATTTATTTAGTAACATGCGTTGGACCACACTATAGATATGTATCCGATATTACGAGAACCGAATCCAAGGCTAAGCTAACTAAACGAAATATACACTGTACATAAAAAAATCTATAGTCACAAATGTATGTAGCACACTAAAATGTAAATAATAAAAATAAGTGAATTATAAAAAGATCTGCAAACAATATTTTTTCAAAACTTCCAAATAGAGATTTGGTATTACAATACTTAGAGATAACAACCAATGACATAGAAAAATAAAAGAATCTTTCGATCGTGAACACTAGTGAATTGTGAAATGTTTCTTATTAAATAGTTCTCTACAGTAAACCGCTATGGACTTTGAAATTACCTTTTTTAGGTAAGTAAAACAATAATACCAATTTATAAGACGCCTAGTATTTTACTCTTACTTTTATAAGTGACTAGCAGTACCCGCGGCTTCGCCCGCATTCATGGCTTCAAGCCCGCTAGAAAAAAAAGTAAAAAAAAGTATCCTATGTTATTTCTAATATCTCCAAGAAAATGTGTACAATATTTCATAATGATCGGTTAAGTCGTTTTTGCGTAAAAGCGTAACAAACAAACTTACATTCTCATTTATGATATTAGTATGATAGTGAGATGAGTTACAGGTCATAAGCAACAGCTACACTACAAATACTATAGGTATGGTTAACTAACATGTATGGTATGTTTTCGCATTTATTATTATTATTTATTTTTACATACAGAAATTCTACGCAAATAGTGCTTTATTTGAAACCTAGATATTTTTATAGCTGAACTACATTTGTTCCTCTCCACTCGTAACCCGATGTGAGCATGGTTTGCTGAATCTAGGGTACATTTCAATTACTAACGCGTACAAAAATAGATATTTATTTTCACATTTGAATTAATTTAATTAATATACTATGATAAAATTCGTTTAACTTTTCTAGATATATCTGTCATAATTTAGGTACGACGACAAACTTGTAGTCCGATTTTCAATACCAAATTATGTAGAAGATTTTTTGAATTTATCTTACATGGATACCTGATAGTTTATGCAGAAATTCTGTTTTTCTTTATGCAGCAAACTAAACAAACAAATTAAAAAAAACTTTAATTTTTATTACTTCATTAGTGAGAAAGCAATGTAAAACTCTAGAAATACGTAAACTAATTTTTATTTAAATTCTTTAAACTTTCATGGTCACTCACAATATTATTGGGATGTGAAACGGAATATTAACCATATTTATCACTTGCTAGAGCTTTTGAAAGTTCCCGATATTTCGGACTATTATAACTGCCATGGTTATTGATATACTGAAGACTATAGAGTAATCGTTTTATACACAATAATATCATTAAAAAGCTGACCAGAAGTTTTAGCCGAATTAAACATACATGTGATATAATAAATATTTATATTAATTCAAAATTTAAAAAATAATGTAAATGTACTTACTCAAGATCTTCCTTGAACACATCGAAATCAGTGAACATTAGTTCAACAATTTGATGTGGCGCGGCGATGAATGTGTAAAGAAGACAGATGTCTTTTGGGTAGGGCAGTGGATAGTCGGGACTGCTGAAAGTGCCTCTTTCCTTGCCGTGTGTTGATGTGAAGCGAATACACGAACAACCTGGCAAAAATATTAATATTTATTAAGTAAAATACGAAAGCTATAAAATATTTTTTTATGAAGATATGCCACTATATCTTCTCTAGAATTTGGTAAGTGGAAGAGTTTAGTAAGATATGATTAAAAAACCAGTTAAAGTTATTAAACTTTATTTTATTAATATTTTATTTAATTGCTTATCTACGAAGTTGGGCTCATAAACGCATTTTCGTATACAAATTATGTCATGAAAATATCTCGAATAGTAAATGTAAGTTCGAGAACATTGAACAACTGGTTAGAAAACTAGAATGTAAGGCCTTTATTGATCCTAGCTATTTTTGGGCGCCATTTATAATGTGAGTCAAGCGGCCTATCACTTACATAATGGACATCACATCAGTTGCCGGAGCAACTAAGTTCGCAACCTGTTTTAGATATAGCCAATGTATTTGTGTATTTATGTATGTATGCATGTATATATGTCCATTGTCCATATTTCACTAATATAATAGAATTTCCTTTGATTTAACTAAAAGGAGATGGTTAGGGGGAGTGATAAGTTTTCAATAACTAACATAATATCTATAGGTCGAAAGCTTTTCTCGTACGTTTTAATCATATTTATTATTATATTGATATTGTATAAAGACTTCTTAGAAGGCTAATATGAGCCCAGTTAGCCTGTTTGAATGGGTAAAGATCTTGTCCTGTTCGATGGGGTCCTGGGTCTGACCGGAAAGTCCAGAAATATAACAGTGTGAGAAATAGAGCAGGCAATTGTGTCTTAAGTCTAATGAAAGGTATAGACAGTACGCATACATTTGTTAAAAAAAATACGTAAGCTTACATTATATTATTACATTGATGACAATATTGTTACACTATCAAGCCTACAGTACATTTGTTAATTGCAATCACTGTATGTTATACTTGTATAAGAAGTACAAATTTAGTATTTTTTTTCGTATAAATAAAACTTATTAGGCACACTTAACATGATATATTATATAATATATCATGTTAAGTATTTTCACAAGAACTTATTACTAACAACTAAGCGTATAAAAGTAATATAAACGAACATCATAATTCCTCCAAATACTTCCATCGTTGTATGAATTGTTAAAAACGGATTTAAATTTTTCGTTCTAGAAATTTCTTTTCATAGTCAGTGTTTTAAAAGCTTCAAACAAAAGGCGACTGAATTTTAGCTCCCTTAAATATTTGAGTAACGCCTGAGGCCCGTTCGAAATTAGAGCCGTGAATGATTATTCGGGTAGAAGTGTTGTATAATCGCCGCTTGAAGCCAGGTCCCGGAAATTGGGATGGCTTGACCACGCCATCCGGCATCCACGAGATAAACACCCAGAATATGATATTACGATGCATTTCATATTGATTAAAACTACACTCCATACTTCTAACCACAAATTTGGCATTTTGATAACTGCTACATTATACACAGTTCAATTAATGTGTAATTCATCATCATCTTCATCAGCCCTTTTTTTTAACGTCCCACTGCTGGGCACGGGCCTTCCTTAGTAACAGGGGATCAGGCCATAGTCCACCGCGCTGGCCCAGTGCGTGCCCAGACTCTAGGCCTATTAATAACTGTTAATCTATATGTGTACAAAATTAAATCAAAATGAATAAAAATGTTACATTTATAATAACCCGTGTTGATGTGGAAACTACGATCGTAATTTTTTACTCCAGAATTTAACACGAATCTGCATATTTTTTTGAAAAGGCCTCAATTAAATGATTGGTCAGTGACATTGGCTACCTTTTTATAAGTGCAACAGGTGAGAACACTTTCTATTAATATTTTATGTTTACTACAGGAAATATGGTAGGTCACCTTCATCAGCCCTTTTAAACATTTCGCTGCTGGGTACGGGCCTCCCTCAGTACGAGGGGAATTACGCCATAGTCCACCGCGCTGGCCTATTGCATGTTGGCGGACTTCACATGTCTTACGAAAACCTACGTATATACAATATACATAATGCTCAGATCTATTATATAAATTTATAAAACTAGTCAATACATCCTTAAAACTTTGGATGTTAAATTTCTTATTGAGTTATCATAAATAGCCCTATAATAATATGATTAAATTGTCAAAGCTTAGCTATACTAAGTAACTTTTTACCGTAAGTACCATTCAAAATATATTTTCTAAAAATAATTTAACCTAATTTTTCATAGAGCGGAAAATATCGTTTGGCACCAAACCCCACTATCAGAAGGGCTTCAAAACGTTAGCTGCCAACAAAGTTCATTGAGTAAATGAAGATCAAACACAAAGGAAACTACTTCAATTGAATTAAATGGCGCGATTGGAATGGTTACACTAAACACTAAATTAGACTTAATGTTATAGAACTAATCAAAACTCTACACAAAAATTTAAAATTCATGAATAAATTTATTTCCGTATGCTTTGAATAAATTAAAAATAGTGAACACTTACACTTGCTGTGTAAATTAAATCAAACTACTATTACTTTGTCATTTTTGAAGAACATCGTCTAAGTCTTATAATAATTAGCGATAAAAGTAAAATAAAACAAAAAGCCTTTCAATATTTATAAGCATAAAAGTATTACAAATTAAAATATATATTTATACTTACTCATATTCTAAAAGCTGTCAATTTTATAATAAATCAGTTAACAACAGTGTATTGTATGGAAATTCAAAAGGATATGAGAGCGTAACACGAATACGTCAATCATCGAAAAAATTGTTCATTCATCAGTATAACGAAACAAGGGTTGAATTTAAGCTGTTGATGCGGTTTTTTCACAAATTAAAATTCTTTTGTTATAGCATTTTATACGTGAGGCAGCAGAAATGTGATAACACTTCAAGTTAATTAATATTCAAAATGATATATTTGTCTTTTATGTAGATAATTTGAATGTTTTCCTAACTGCCTCGTTGGTGTAATGGTTAGTAAGGCCACAAATTCAGAAGTCCTAGGTACAAAAGTCAATCTTTTAAAGTTTATATGAAATTTCGTTATATTAGGGAAAAGCGCTAGTTAGTTGTAAATAACGCTTTGTTATTGTATTAATTTGAAATTGAATTCCAAAAATCGTTTGAGGAAATTTAACTATTATTATTTTATATCATTTTATACTATTGTTAGTATCTTAGAAAAGATATATTTAATCAGCGATACGGTCTTACCATAAAATGTTATAAAATAAATATATATATAAAAATAAATATATATATAAAATTATAAAATAAATATTATATATACCATAAAATCTTCACCAAGTGAAAATTAAGTCCGAATTGCGAAATTCGGTCAGTAAATTTCTTTCACGCCGTTTTGTTAGGACTCTTTAAGAAGGTCTACATTTATATATGAAAGGATTTGAATTTAAATGGATGCGAACTTCTTAATTTGAATTAAGATGAAATGAAAAAAAAAATTAGCACCTTTGCCTGTACGTTTAAGCGTTGAATTTGTGATAATAAATATATTATATTATATTATTATATTTAAATTTTAAAACCTTTTGCCAATAACTTCTCTCCCATAGAGTTAATCAACAAGTGTGTAGTAATTAGTAGGGTGGGTAGTAGGTACTAGAATTCCAAGTTAGTTAGTGAGTAAATACATTTTCTAACTTTAAAAATAGGATTAAACAACTAATAAATCAGTAAAAAACCTACATCTCTTTACTACAACGTTTTTACACTAGTTAACCTAAATAATTTGGATCACCTGAGAGTATAAAATACGGTATGAATTTCAACTATTCGAATTACAATATTAAAGCAATGATAACAGGCAACCACTTCTCCCATCTTATGACGATTTAGTATTAAGATTGTAATCTTGCGGTTTACGGTTGATGCCCAAATTGCGTTTAGTTGAAACTATTTAACAAAGGCCTTCTAACTATTACTTTGATCTCTCTAAAGTGTCCGGACATAACTTCATGTCATCTTTACTTGTCCTTAAGCTAGGAAAATTGTTTTTAATGTTTAATGATTGTACATATTTTTCCCTATTATACTAAGTATTAGGAAAATTCAGAAAGCCTTTTTGTCTTGGTAGGTCATAAATCAAAGTATTTTTTTTATTCTGGAACTGTTAATAATATTCCTAAGATCATATTGGTGTAATACGAGATAGAACCTATATAAAGCAGCAGGCGCATGCTACCTATTGTGTTATAATAACACAATTTCAAGATTCATATTCTATTTTATTAAATAAGGTAACTTTCGTAACTTTAAAAAAACTTGCTAAGGTACATACAATATTGTAAAATTTTCATACTTTACAATTAATAAAAACTTATTTTAATAAATGTAGACGCAAAAAATGCCAAATAAATTAACCGTCAGAATAACCAATTTACGTTATAACGTAATGTGAGCTTCGTGGAGGTGATATAAAGTTATAGGAAAAACGTGACTTAAATAATATGGTAATAAATGTATATTAACCTTGTGAGAGAGAGAAAGCGTGAAAATCTATATAAGTCTAAGTTCATTTACTTTAGTGTACATTCACGTGTTTATTTTTAAATTAATAATCTTTTATTCAATAGAATATAACATTTCATGTCATAAAATAGGTTCGTTCTCTTTCAGAATTCTACTTTTTTAAAGTAAAAACGAAATTTTCTCAATACAAAATCATTTAAAGCTTACCAAAAGAATTTCAATGGTATTTCGCAAATTTTAATAAGATCGTTTCATTTATCACTTTAGCAGTTTTCTCTATAGAGCCTTAATATATAAATGAATTCAAACATTAATAGACCTCAAAATTCATAATAAGGAGGCATCCCTTTATACCTCCTTGTATACGAGTAATTTAGAACAATCTGAACTTAAGCACGTGAGTTATTAATTCCAAGGATCATGTTGTTACATTAAAGGGCATTATTGTTAAGTTCGAGGCTTTACGGTACTCGTATACAGGAGAGCACAAAGTGCCAAAGTTTTATCGTAACCCACGCCCGCAGGGACTAAACGTGTTATGTTTACTTAGAAGATCAAAGGACTTATAATGGTAAAAATCTAAATCTAAAACATTAATTTTACTATTACTCAGCCTATATATAACATACAATAACACGTAAATATTTTTACAGAGCATTTAATACTGAGTAAACCCCACTTTAAAGCAATATGATAGCATAAAATGCGGATGAAATATACACTTAGGTGCAAAACTGTCCCAACCATACATGAAAATCGTATTTTTCGTAAAAAAAAGAAGTGAAATAATTATTCAAAACTTTAACTATATTTTTACAATAGCAGACATGACACAAAGTAAGAAAATGAAAAATTAAATTGTTACATCTCTATTATGTATTCATGAACACAAAATAATATTGGGACACTTTTGCACCGCTTTGGAAAAAATAAAAATTCGAAGCTGTAATGTTTAGTCCGAAGACCTTTTGCTCTCATCACTTCTGCCAATCTCTTCGGCATACTTCTAACAACTTTTAAGCAATAGTCAAGACAAATTTTATATTGTTCTCGTACTCGTTTCCATAAAATATTGACATCAGTCAACCATCATCAGATGGTGGTGAGTCATAATCCCTTAGTAAAGTCCTATTCAAGTCTATCCTTAAATTTTTTACGGCTTTAAGGTCTGTGCTCAGTGCAGGCTACTGTAGCACTTCAAATTCTTGTTTATTCAAAAAATTCGAACCAATTTTTTTGCGAGGGCTTGAGGTCTTTATTGTGTTGAAAAAGTATTTTTTTTCAGGTAGCGGCATATTTTCGATAGTTTCTGTCAAATTTGTATGTTTAATATTGAGATACAACTCTTTCTTGATTATGTCGTTAAATCTTCTAACAGATCCAGTTCTGTCAGCCACGCAGCTCAAAATTTTGACATTTTCACCTCCATGGTTCACTGTTTGTATGAAATCTTTTACATTGTTCTTCTCTTCGTCTCTCTTCCAAGTCCATTGCCTTCCGTCTGTAGAGTATCTGTTAATCTTTGTTTTACACGACTCCAATCACCGGCTGTCCACGACTAATACTTCTTCACAAACTTAAGACGAGCTTTTAGTTTTTTTTTCGACAATAAAAGCTTCTTCTTTTTCTCTATACGGCTCTAAAGCCAGCCGAATATAAAGCCCATTGCTCTATTCACTTACTTACTATTTTACTAGTACCTCTGCGAACTAGTACTAATGCATTTAAGGCCGATTTTGTTTCTCCCGCAGTCAGGTATCTCATCACTCGTTGAGTACCGGTCGAGTATACGATAAAGACCTCAAGTACTAGCGAAAAATTGGTTCGAATTATTTGAATAAACAAGAATTTGAAGTGCTACAGTAGCATGCACTGAGCACAGACCTTAAAGCCATAAAAAATTTAAGGATAGACTTGAATAGGACTTTACTAAGGGTTTATGACTCATCACCATCTGATGATGGTTGACTGATGTCAATATTTTATGGAAACGAGTACGAGAACAATATAAAATTTCTCTTGACTATTGCTTAAAACTTGTTAGAAGTATGCCGAAGAGATTGGCAGAAGTGATGAGAACAAAAGGTCTTTGGACTAAACATTACAGCTTCGAATTTTTATTTTTTTCAAAGCGGTGCAAAAGTGTCCCAATATTATTTTGTGTTCATGAATACAAAATAGAGATGTAACAATTTAATTTTTCATTTTCTTACTTTGTGTCATGTCTGCTATTGTAAAAATATAGTTAAAGTTTTGAATAATTATTTCACTTCTTTTTTTTACGAAAAATACGATTTTCATGTATGGTTGGGACAGTTTTGCACCTAAGTATAGATATTTAAAAAAATATATCGAAGTTTATGTGTATTTTATATGGGATTTGTTTTTCACTTAAAAGGAAAGTATTTAGAGTTATTTTAAAAGGCTTAACTTTTCGAAGTTTTCGCATATCTCCAATGAAATACAATTTGGGTAGTAAAAAAATAAGTTTTTGAAGTTATACTTCTTTTGGCGCGTTAGGGAAGTTAGCTATAGTCAACATTTTAGTTTTTTAAAGATTGTTTCTTTTTTAATTAATAAATGTTAAAAGTGCTTGTGAATTACGACTTAGTATGCTTTATGATTATCCGTTAATTCTTGTTTATTTATATTTTTATACATGCCGTTAGTTTTATCTTAAAAAATAAAAAAAACCTTAGAAGTATAATGGTATGTATAGATATAAAATTCCGCTATTGGTGACCCACGTTTTTGTCCTTTTTTCGATTTCGTACTACTATATTTTATTGTAACTATTATAAATTACACTATATATTTTCGTTCATTCTAAAATATTAACTTAAAGAAAGTACTTTCTTTAAAAATATGAGAAGTAAGTTTCAAAATTCTTTATTTCCGAACACGTGATAAAGTGTTAATTAGGTAGGTATTAAAGTTGGAAGCTTTTAATGGAAAAACTCGGGGCTAGATACCGCTGCGTTGATTTAGTTAGAAACTTCGTCACTCGTTAATTATTTGCTATTACGGCTGTCTGCGAGTCTTAAACTTTATTATGAATTTATTAGGATACATTTTTCGTCTTAATATGACGATATTTCTAAAATCAGCTTAATTATGAATACATTTTTAAAGTAGAGTTTGCTTTACGAGTTTTCTATTATTTTTTGTCTCTCTAAGTTTAAGTCAATATTATGATTTAGCTTTCCATTGTTTCTTATGCAAATAAATAAAGGTTAAGCCATAATCGTGAGTTTTCACAAAAACAGAGTTAGTTTGGTAAAACATATTTGCCATTACACGAACTGTACTACAATGACTCGTAGCTTAATGTATGATCAATGTACGGAATTGAACCTTCGATCTTACGCCACACTCTATTCACTATAATCATACCTTAGACCTTACATAAAATATAAAACTCTTACATTAAAAATGATATATAATTACTTATAAGTCAGTGTAATAACGGTGAAATATTAGATATAGCAACTTCATCAAATTTGGTAAAATGTTTTTTTCTTAGCCTTTTTCTTTTCGAAACTTATAATCGTGCAGAGATTTTAATTTAGCTATTTATTTATTTTCCTATTTATTTTTATGAAAATGTTGTTTGTGAAAATTGTAGTAACACAATACCCTTTTATTTTAAAGTTTTACATAGCAAGTTGGAAAATATAAAGCCTTCTATAACTTAAGGACTCAAATAGCCTGAGCACCTAAACTGAGTCATAATTTGCAGATCCTCTATAATTTTTTTTTTTTTTTTCAATTTATTGGCCAATACATAACAAATATACATTATAATTTGCAATTTAAGTACCACGAAAACCTCGCGGGTTTATCTGGGTACAGAGAGTCATTCAGATCATTCGATTTGTTTTTGTAAAAAATATTTTTTAAAAAGTGATTTGATTTTCGTGGTACTTTTATACATTTCTTGCAGTTCTCTGGGCAGTTCGTTAACATATTCAGGCATTAAGTAGTTATCAGTTCTCTTTCCATACTTATTGTTAGTTTTTGGTAAGTGGTATTTATGGTTTAAATCAAGTTGACGTAAGCCTATAGGTCTAAGTTTTTCATTTAACAAGGTTATATCATTAATTTGGGTTAGAATAGAAAATTTAACTTTATCATATATATTCATAACATTACAATGCCGAAATAGCTGAATATAGTTGTTCTTATAATTGTTAAGTATGCGTTTAGGTACAATTGTTTTTAATAATCTTAACTGTAAATTGTAAATATTTTCCAAGTTTGATTTGCAGGATCTGCCGTAACTACTAACACCATAATCGATAACCGAGTCACCCAAGGCCACGTACAGGAGCCTCAGTGTCTGGTATGGTAATTTGGCTTTGAGTATACTTAGTTTACTTAATAATGATCTTAATTTTGAGCAAACGTGCTCTGTATGCGGGCCCCAGGTAAATCTGTCATCGATTATTAAGCCTATGTACATATGTGTTTTCACCTGTTCAACAGCTACACACGAACAATTCAGACTGCATGAGGAGTGCAAACAAGAGTGGTTGTGAGCCACGATGGTAGGTCTGATGTCTGTCTGGTTGTGCGACGAGTGGATATGTATAAACTTAGTTTTGTGTGCGTTTATTATCAGACCTACATCGTGTGCCCATTTACATAATTGATTAAAATTATTTTGTAGTTTTTCCTGGGCATGTTTGACCGTTCTTTGAGCTACCACTAAACATGTGTCGTCCGCGAACTGGTATACAGTGCCCTCACTTATAATATTAACCATGTCGTTCACATATAACAAGTACTCAGTAGGGCCGATAATTGAGCCCTGTGCTGTGCCCCGTATGGTTGATATTAAGTTACTACATTGTTTGGATAGGCTTACTGTGGTTTTTCTGTTAAGATGATAATTTTTTAATAATTTCAGTAAAGGACCCTGTATACCACCCCGCGAAAGTTTATCGAATAAAATATTGTAATTTAATACATCAAAGGCTTTGCTAAAATCTACGAGTAAAACGAGCACGTGAAGTTTTTTGTCCAAATGCGTGTTAACTTCGTTAGTAAATTTTCTTAGTAATTCAGTGGTGCTTTTATTTTTCTGAAAACCATATTGGTTATTATTAATGATTGAATGTTGAGCTAAATATTTATTTATTATATCCCCTAGGTACCTTTCTATAATTTTATCTACACATGACAAAATAGTGATGGGACGGTAATTATTATAATCGTCACGCTTTCCCTTCTTATAAATCGGCCGAATTACGCCAATTTTCAATATATCCGGGTAAATTGATGTAGCTATGCACTGGTTTATGAGGTGAGTAATGACTGGTACTAGATGTGAGGAGGTATATTTTATATCGCTTGCCCTAATTCCGTCATAACCTGGACTTTTTTTGTCACTTATACGCAAAATTATACGTTTGACATCCTCTTCACGTGCTCGCTCTAGTCTGACTGTTGTTTCTGGTATATTTTCATACGAGGTAGAATTTAGCATTTTCAAATCACAATCGATACATATACTTTTCACATTATTGTCGAATTCTGTCGCAAAATTATTTGATAGACTAAGCGGATCCTGCTTAAAATGCTTAATAATTACATCGTCAATACATTTAGCAATTTTTCCGGTAAGATTGTTAACTATTTTCCAAATTTCTCGTTGATTTTTAAAGTTTTTACAGATATCATTCTTTATTTTACGATTTCTTAAGAATTGAGTATACTTGTTTGTTTTGTTTCTATACGAATTATATAACAATCTCTTTTCAGTATCTTTTTCATCGGCACGCCAAATATTATAAAGTTCGTCCCGTTTTTTACACATATACTTTAACTTTTTGTTAGCCCATATACAAATTTTTCTTTTGCTTTTATATTCTACACAATATTTACTCGTTTCATATGCATTTTTAAATTGCTTATAAATAAAATTATAAATATCGTTAGGGTCACTATAACTAAGCGGTTCGCTCCAGTCAACACTGCATAACTTATTTCGCAGATTGTTATTATTTATTCTCGTAATGAGCTGAGGCAGGCGTGAGTCATCGGTACCGAGCCGCGCGTCGAAGATCGCACAACATGTTATGCAATGATCGGCTAGGACAATTTTTACAACGCCGGTATATATTTCACAATTAGTGATATTTCTAATAAATACATGATCAACACAAGATTTACAAATTATGTCCATACGTTTTTCTATTCGTGTATATTGATTTATACCCGAGTAAAAGCCTATTTCGGATAGGGAGTTTAAGTAAAGATTTGTAATAGGGCTACTTTTTTTAATGTCTAAGTTTATATCGCCAATGATAACATAATTATTTTTTGAGTTATATTTTGAGACAAAGGATAAAAGTTCATGAATAAATCCTTCTTTACTATAATCCGGTGGTCTATAGATTGCACAGATTCCTAATTTATAACTAAAGTCTAGAATTAACTCTCCGGTAATACATTCGAAGTATTTAAAGGAAGAACTATGTCTAATGAAGGATAATGAATTATGAACATAAAGTAATAAACCTCCACCTTTTCTGTATTGCCTAAGTTCGTAGTACATTGTGTAGTCTGGGAGTTCGTACATATTTACACAGTCTTCTTTTATGTTAGCTTCAGTTTAAAATCAACAAATGAATGGTTTTATCGGAATTTAATAATATGTATTCGAGTTCAGCAAAGTTTTTGAGAGTAGATCTTATGTTTACATGAAATAGCAATAGAGGTTTGTCGTAATTCGGCAATTTATTTGTAAAATCGTTTAAGTTAATACAAGTTAATTCTTTCGAGTCACAAATTGTGTCATCCATTTTTTAAACAAAAGTAGATACATATTGGTAGTACAAATATTAGAGTATAAAAAATTTAATTTAACTGTTCTAGTTTACGAGTATGCACTTCCAGCTGTTGTAAAGAGTGAAAAGAAATGATTTTCTCATTTTCGGATTTCCTCGCTAAGACAGTTCCATTTTTGCACCATACATATTTAAAGCCATGACGTACCTTTAGTTCTGATTTTGTCTTCCACAGGAGGTATGCAGTAGCCGGTGTTAAAGACTCACGTAGGTATAGATTTTGTTCACCTTCCGCTCCTATATCACGAGCTGAGAACTTTACCTTCTTACTCGCGTCCAGCCAAGCACTACGCACACCGTTCCTCAGAATAACGGTAATGGGGTTGTGTGGAGATTCAGTCCTTTTCGATTCGGTACGCTTGTGGGCTGGTACCCTCTTTCTATATGCTTTGATGACGTCGGAGATGTCGGTGTTAATTTTAGATGCCACGCTCTTTATTATTTCCATCGTGTCTTCCTGTTCCACTTCCTTGACTCCGCAGACTTCCAGCTGTTGGGATAGTTGTGCTTGCTCTAATTGGTTACACTTCCCTTCAAGGACATCATATTTTAAAGACATGTTTTTGAGATTATTTTTCAAATCAACGCACTGATTTTCGACCGTTTTGATCCTGGTTTCATATAATTTCATGCGCTCCTCATAGTCGTCTATCTTGTCGGAGTAGTACTTAAGCGAACGTTGTAATTCAAACTGAACAATGTCCTTAATTTCGTTTCTTATTTCCCGTAAAATTTGCTGTGTCATGTTGTTGTCTGGGATCAGAAACTCAGGTTCGGTATTATCGTCGCCTTCATCCTCAATATCAGGCATGATACATGACAGACGCCTGGATTTAGCTCCTTCCGCGCAAGTTCTACACTTCCAGTCGATAGCCTCGGTGGAGTTCAGGATGATCAATTGATCAGAAGTAAGACCGGCACATAACGCATGTAACCACTTATTACATTTGCCACACTGCAATCCAGGTAGTTTCTTTGTAATTGTTTTCGTACATTTTATACATTTGACCATTTTAATATATTTTTTTTTTGTTTCGCGGGTAGTCGTAAGTGAATGATCGCACTGTACTTGTTTCGACGAACGCTAACTAATGACTGAATAAAAAGGGTGAACGTAGTCGTTTCCTATCTTTAGCTTCGCTATAAATATTATATACTTTCTAGCTTTAGTTACGAGTACGTAATATATATCCAACAAGGCTTTGACTTCTGTGTACTTCTGTAGAGGTGGTAGGATCATACAATCATGTAATAATTGTGTGAACCAACTTAGTAATATTATTTGCAAGCTATGCATTATTATTATCGTAATACTTTCTTAGGTTTACGCGAATATTCGACATTATAAATGAAAGTATCTTTTTGGATTTTGTCGCGGATTTATTTAGATTTTTGGTTCCCGGCGTTTCGAATGCTTTACAGCAATCATGGTCACGGGAAAGACTTCCCGTGAGTCTCTTTCATTTATAATCATTATTATCGTTTTTCCAGTCCTTAGGTACGCTTTGATAAACAGTATAGATTACTCGGAAATCATACATTCTCCCG
Source organism: Boloria euphrosyne (assembly GCA_951802675.2). Classification (NCBI taxonomy): domain Eukaryota; kingdom Metazoa; phylum Arthropoda; class Insecta; order Lepidoptera; family Nymphalidae; genus Boloria; species Boloria euphrosyne. The sequence goes on from OX637881.1 coordinate 5,276,161, forward strand.
CAAAAAAAGTATCCTATATGTCGAGCCAGATATCCTATTATAATACCTTTACTCAAAATCTGTCTAGTGATTTTCTCTTAATGCAGTCACTGACAGAGAGATAGACAGACAAACATAAATTTTAAAAACAATGGATTTGGCCACTGTATCGATAAGATTTTACAAAAATATTGATTGTAAAGACTGGACTAAGTTGAAATTTTACTATATGTACAGATAAGTATATTGTTTAACATGACTAAAATTGTTTAACATGAATAAACTAGAAATTTACGTTTTTACTTTAACGTTTACTTCGAATATATTTATTATTATAATATTTAAATTTTAAATTTATTCATTAAAGTAGTTGTGAGAACAAATTTATTACACGAGAATATCTTTGTCTCGTCATAACGAACAATTAGTATACAGTTGTGGGTTGGCGAGCGAATATCTTCATCTTAGCCTTTGTTTTACATTTTCTTTGACGCTTTTCTCTACGAAACGTGAATACTGAATAGAAACAAAATATTTTTATGGATTATAACAAAAAAATGATGTTTTTAAACTTTAACTGCTTGTAAATCTAATCTGAGTTTAAGTTTGAAGAAACCCAAAAAGTAAATATTGTGTACTACTCATATTTTTTGTAATCTATACTACTATATAAATCTGTAGAGTCTAACTTTTAAAATTAAATTTGTGAATTAGACTTTTATTCCTTCTAAAGCGATAGTCTTAATCTATATTGGTAGAAGCGAAGGTACTTTCTATCCCGATTCGATAATAGTCTTTTGGAAATAATAACCTAGTATGTGCTTATTTGAATCGAAGGCGAGTCACTAACAATGTGTTCGATCAAAGCTATTCCTACAATCCTCTCTATTCAAGTTCACGTGCCAGTAGAATTATATTACAGTATCTACAACATACATGCTGAGTGGATTTGTAATGTGAGATGAATTAAGATCACAACAGCTCGAGCTAACATAATTTAGTTTATACTGAGAGCATATCGATGTCTTTGAGGTAATTAAATTCAGGTTATATTTTCACAACTTTGATTATCACTGATAACATTATTATAACCTAAAACGAGATATTTACCACGTTAAGCACTTACTATGGATATTTTACGATTCGTGATATTTCTGCACTCTTTATGTTTGTAATGTCACAGTAACTAAAAACATAAGAAGAAAAAAAAAGCACATATTTTAAATTTTTTTGACTATCTATCAGCTGTATGTTTATGCTAATCTTTTTTATTATAACTAGGAACGAACCCAAACATCGTCGCGTCATCGAATGGGTAAGTCGCTATTTCTTTTAGAAATAATTTACTTAATAAAAAGTATGTATATATTATGCGAGATGCTACGTTATAAAATGTATATAAATGAAGATCGACGAGGAATGCACGTGTCGACTCGAAATTTCACCTGCCTCATAAAAGACGTCTTACCCATTTTCGTCGTAGTTACTAAAACATTTTGTGCTATATTGCGCTATGGCTACGCGGAATGCACTAGAAGAGAAAAGTATTTTAATTTCGAAATTCAATGTATTTACAAAAATAGATCACTTTATCATTTTAAAAAATATTACTATTAAGGTCAAGTTACACGGAACGGAACTCGTCTGGCAATAAGTAATTTAATAAATCATCATCAGCCCTTTTTAACGTCCCACTGCTGGGCACGGGCCTCCCTCAGTACGAGGGGGATCAGGCCATAGTCCACCGCGCTGGCCCAGTGCGTGTTGGCGGACTTCACATGTCTTACGAAAACTTGCTAGGTTTTCTCAGACATGCAGGTTTCCTCACGATGTTTTCCTTCACCGTAAGACAAGTGGTAATCAGGATAGAAATGATTCGCACATGAAAATATCAGAGGTGCGAGACCCGGATTTGAACCCGCATCACTCGGTTACACAAGCGACGCGTTACCGCTGGGCTACCATAAATAACATGAAATAATTTCTATGTTCATATTTATCAAACAATAAAAGATACTAAAGATTTAACAAAAAAGTTTAGATTGTTTTTACGTCTCCTAAATTGGATTTTTTGTCTTGACGATATCGGTTTAAGTAACATAAGTACAAAAGTTTGATCAGAACGAACATTAACCTGCATACGAGTTAAACGTAAATCCTTTTAAATAATAGAAGACAATTCTAAATAAATAATTTAATAACAATTTTCTACATACAAAAAATTGCAAACATTTATCACAATTCGCATAAAATTTAATATTATTTAGGTCCGAACATTTTATAATTCATTTTTGCTTGCGAACAATAGAAAATTTAAGCTTTACAAAACGGAGCTATAAAATTTAAATGTACTGGAATGTAAATTGATGTTCCTTAAATGCTAGCAGGATTAAAAAATCTAAAAGCGGTTGGCGTCGGATGATAAAGAAGTCATTGCAGTCGGGGAGGACCCCGAAGAATAAAAATTACCGAGCAACCACAGAGTTAACATAAAACGAAGTTCTCTTAATAATTTCACGCCAACTCATTTAATTTGCATTGCCATAATAAAATTGCATTACGAGTAAATAATTTGAATATTATTACAACTTGTAGTCAACGGAGAGAGCGCTTTGGAATTTACTAATTTCATTACTACTAAACTTTTTATTGTCACTGTAAATTTTTTTTATTCTGTTTCTTTTTTTTTAATTTTAATTTAACTTAATATAATACCGAAATTAAGAAAAAATATATTCATTTATAACAAAAATATCAAAAGACGAACAAAATGTATGTACAATTTCTATTTCTAATCGAAAAATTAAAAATACTTGCATGTAAAAGACGTCTAATTTATATCGGACGATCAGAATGTTATCATTTTATAAGTATATTTTGTACTTAATATACTCGTATCATTCTATTTATTTTCTATTAATCATGTATTTTGTAGAAACTTACAATACAACGAGTAAGAGAATTATTTTAATTAATACGTAATAATAACTGGGCGTTTATGTTTATTTAAGTATTTAATTTAGTAAGTTAACTTTCCAGAACTAAATTTATAAAGTTTCTAAGTTAAGCTAACATTAGTTATATATTCTGTGATGCAGAGATAGTTCAATTATAGAACTCATCATTTTTTAATGTTTTAATTAGGTCAAGCAGAAGTTGATTTACTCACTTGGATTAACCGCCTGTCCCTCATCGACTACGTGCATCGATAAATGAAGCAAAACCAGCAATATCGCCGATAACTGGAACAAACACAAATATTTTATTAGAATTGCTATAGCTTGCGTAGAATTTACAACGGTCCAATATAAGATTTTGTTGTAGACTAGTGATGTTTTCTTAGTTTTTTTCGGCCTTAAGTATTCTATTTTAGAACCCCACATACTACAGGAATCTTTTTTTACCGCGTTAAAAGGAGCCTACTCACTCCCACAAAATTTAAGTAAAAATAATTATTCTAGAGATTATCTGGTAGAAACAGCCGGGCAAGCATTATTTTAGACAGTTTAATTTTATTTATAGGTAGATGTTCATTGTAAGTTCCTACTTTATAATTAGGCACCGTTATGTATCAAATAGAGTAAAATGATTAAACATGGCCTCATTATAAAAAGCATAATAGAAATTGGAACCTTTTATATAAAACGAAAAAGCAAATTGAATTGTAACAATACACAAACAAAGGCACAAAAATAAAAATGTCGGAATTGCCATGTTATGAACACTACAATAAAAACTAAAGTTATGGTTAACGAACTACATCATGTAGTAATGGTATTTTTAGGCAAAAGAGATTTTTACAGTTTTTATTTGATTTAATTAAGGTTTATTTTAAGGTTTTTGACCGACTTCAAAATGAATGAAATACGCGTGCGTGTATGTGCGTGTGTAGGTCTATGGGTGTGTGGGTGTGTCAGTGTGTGTGTGCAGGTGTGTCAAAAAAATAAAAATCAAATTGAGTAAAATTGTTCGAAGGCATCCTTTGATACATATCGATTGACTTATATAAGGGTGTAGCTGGTGTAGATATTCTTTTCAACTGACTGGACTTTTCCCATATCATAAAGCCTTCAAATGTAGACCTGACATGAGTGAAACGTATCTAGTCAGTTATGTAAGAACTCATACAGTTCGCGTGCTTTGTGAGCAATTTGTTCTAATTTTATATGTCTAGACGTTCACTTTTCTGATATTTCTTTTATAAATGCTTAGAAACTTAGTGTAAGTTATTATCGAGCTTAAATTTATTTAGAATTTAATATTTTCGCTGAAAACTTAATAATACCATGCAATACCTGAATATTTCGAGCGTTAAAGTTATATTTAAAATGCATATCGTGTTCAACCTTGAAGGTAAATATGAGAAAAGCGTATTTTGGAAGAAATTCTAAGACATCATACCAGCCAAGCCGCAACCGGAGCAATACGGTACTCAGTTATATAAGAAGAAATTTATTAAATCTAGGTATAGCGGGATCTAATATACTTTTTTTCTTTATCAGCTCTTAATTACCTGTGCTATGTTTAAAAATGTATATAGTTTAATAACATAAGAACTTATTTCTTACTTATGGAAATTACTTTCATATACCTGAAACTTGTTATAAATACCTGTTATGTATTATTAAGTGGGTAAACTTAAAATGTAGTGGCTGCGCCCACAACGCTATTCTGGTTGGAATAAAGCAGTGCGTATCCAACTAGCAAGCCTTTCACTCGTACGTGTCTGCATACATAATAATAACGTAAAAATGTAGTTGTATCTATGAAATTATAACAATGTTTGATGACTTTGTAAAAATTATTTAATTAGATTCCAACTTTCCCTGTTTTCTTTGGCCGAAATTCTAAAATAAATAAAATTTAAATAAAAATGTAGCTGCAACTATATTCACCAAATAGCAAAAGCGTATAGCAGCATTCTTAAACATATTATGAATCTCGAGAGTATTTATATAATGCCGTGGAACGTTTTTGTGCATGTAGACTTTAAAAGAAATTTCTCTGAAATCTCTAAGCTTTTACGTTGCTTTTTACTAAAAGAATACGTATAGGACAGTTTTGAACATAAAAGAGCCTGCTAAAGGAAACCGGAAGAAAACAATGCATATTAATAATTTTAAAAATCCAAAAATATTTTATTAAAATAATATTTTTTAAATAGTGTTAAGATTTAAAAATTAGAGCACTGTGTTTTATATAAAATAGCGAAATAATGTTTTTATTATACCAAAATATATGAACAATTTTATATACTTTATACACCTTTTTTTAGGTATAAATATTATTAATTGAAAGCATATGATGAAAATCATAATGTCAAATGCATGTAGAGTCACTGTGAGATTTTAATAGGACGACAAGTTTTTAGTTAACTATTTAAAATAGGCTCATATGATATGTCTGGGTCCTAGAACTTATCTATACGAGTATATATTAAAATCAACTCTAATATGAATGTTCCTTATGAACTCCTCAGAGCGATTTTGAAAAAAATTACGTATAAGATCGTACGTTTGACCAAGAAGGACATTGACCAAGAAGGTGTTGCGTAAATTAAATATTCGTATTAGTCCAGAAAAAATACAGTAAAGAATTATCGTTAAACGACAAAGTTAGGTCATAATTTTTAGTAACATCGAACAGAGAAAAGCAAGAAAAACATTATTTTACTATCTCTCTCTCCCTAGTTTTATATACCTACACTTATTATTTACACATTAAAATAAAAAAATGCTTATTCACTTAAAACTCTTATATTTTTTTATTCGATCCGTCTTATTTGTAAATAGTTTGTTTGAAATACATACCTACAAAAATAGATTAGTTATGCAAAAGTAAACATTTACGGTAATACCATTATTATATTTCGTAAGTAATATCGCAGACACAAATAATTCCTAAGTTCGTGCACATAAAGATTAGCAAACGAATAAATTACAGGTCAAGAGCGATGGAAACTTAGAGCGCATTAAGTATCTCGAAATGGATACATTTTATCTCGGTCGTTTCTCCCCGTAGTTTTCAGTAAACAACTGAGTTCTGCGGCTAAAGAGCGGTTGAAATAGTAGAGGTAAATTTTATCTGTTCTAGCAAAGTATGGATGTAATATTTTTATTCATACTACGTATTATAAAACAAAGTCCTCGGCCGCGTCTGTCTGTCTGTTCGCGATAAACTCAAAAACTACTGCACCGATTTTCATGCTGTTTTTACCAATGAATATAGTAGTTTTCGAGGATATATACTTACTAGCGGAATACGCGGCTTCGCACGCTCTAAATCTACGGACGAGCCCGAGCGGAGCGAGGGCGAGATGTTAGTCTGTCACAATAATGAGGGAATACAATAATTTTAAATTTTGGCTTAATATTTAATTTTTGTAAAATTTTAACTAGCTTTCAGGTTCAGAAACAGTAAGAAAAGCTATTAAGGAGAATAATAGAAATAAAAAAATGTATACTAAATGAGGTACCAAATAAGATATAACCTACTAGATTATTCATAAAAGAACTAAAGACAGCCTCGTTCCGATCACGTACTGTCATCATATCAAATTCCATCATAATTGGTCCAGCGAATTTCTTGTGATTTATTCCCAGAAAGACAAACAAAGAGACAGACAAAAATTACAGAAGCTACAATACGGTGTCAATAATTACTATTTCAATAATAATGTATTCATTCTAGATTTTTTTGCCCATACATTGAAATCTAGAATGAATACACTATAAGATTTCCTAAAAGTATTAAATGTACAGATTCGACTCAATAAAAATATAATTACGTGTTTATAAATTATTCAACCCTAAATACCTTAAATAAAAAAATATGAAATAAAAATGTACAGTGACAAGATAACGATATCGAATATCTCCAACCATCGCCACTTGCTTATCGACAGCCGCACTATTTCCGCAAATTGATAGCAAAAAAACTCGTCTATTTGCTAAAGCGAACTTCAAAGCCTTATAAAAGAGATTTTAACGGAAAAAAATTTCATTTATTTTTTATATTTTTCTGTTCAGCTCACTTTGGATATCAAGTTACTTAGTAAGTTTTTCTTGTACTTAATTAAATTCAGATTTTATTAAAAAATATAAGCTAGCAAAAATAGATTTTTATATAATATAAGTATAACTTTATTATACGAGTATTGTCTAAATTGTTTAGAGCTTCGTAGCCAAAAGGCTAAAATGGAACGCTCATAAATTTATCATTTTGGTTTGTCCACTTGTCAGTTGGTTCGGTACATCTGTACCGTCTGTATCTAACTGCCTCGTTGGGGTAGTGGCTAGCAAGTGCGGCCATTCATCGGACCTCTGTCCTGGGATCGAGTCCCGGGTCGGGCCAACTTTAGTTATTGAGTCTTGCTTTTTAGTGAGCCTCAGTAACAGCTCGGAGTTAGGAAGTTGGTGGTGTGTTACCCTCGTGCCTCGGAGAGCACGTAAAGTCGTCTTAACTCTCACTGGTCGTGTCGAGTAGTCGTCTCACCGGAATATGAGAGTTACAGGAATAGGGAGTGCACCTGTGTTTGCGCGTACACTTGTGCACTATAATATCTCCTGCGCAGTTGGCTTGTCTCGTTGAGATTGGCCACCATGGCCGAAGTCGGTCGGAGAACATTATTACTGTCTGTATCGTAGTTATATAAGCTGAAGTTAGTTTGTTACATACTAGCTACTACCGCTGCCGCTAAAACTTAAGAATCATATCATAAATATGTAACTGAGTCTTCTTAGGCTTTTTTATAATACTCTTATTATAAGTCTTCTTAAGGATATTTAGTTTAAAAAAGACAATTTGCGAACATATCACACAACATGTAAAAAACGTACACTCGATTTAAATAGGTCGTCCATCATTGAAATCGGTCAAATATAAACGATTTTTCTCAGGAATAGTATAGATTTTTATTTAGCTAAGCCATCCTAACCTTCATATACTAATGAAAATAATCCTCTACATTACAGTGTAAGCTGTAGGCTATTTATTTATTTCATCTTCACAAAATATTACTTTCAAGCAGAAAGTCAAACAAGTCTCACAGCGGGAGATAATATAGGCGAAACAATTTATATTTGGAAATACGTATCTAATACTTTATAGATTAATATTTCATACCCAAGTTATAACTCATTAAGGAAACCACTTACGACATAACATCGTGATATTATCGTAAATTTGAACAAATCGTATTACATCCAATATAAGGCAAAATATGTCGCACCGTAAATACGCGAAGGATGACAAAATAACGATTCTGTGTATACATTTGTGGCTGATGTGAATGTGCGTTACCATTATTAAATGAATATTATATAATGAAAATAAGAAGATGTGTGATGTATTGGTAGCAAAATATGTGCCTATATATAAACAATATGAGTTAAAGTTATGTTCAATAAAATCTTTAAATACAAGGACAAGATTGCAAGTTAAATTAGGGTTCAATGATAAGACATACTGATATATGTTAAGCCCTGCTAAGAAACTAAAACTCTTTAAAATCAATAAGAATCTATATACAAAATGAACCATTATATTATAAATCAAATAATTACTATGCCACATGCCTAACATTAAACAGCCAAAAGTAATGGTCATTATTAAAAATAGAACAGCATTTTCTTGATGTTTTTGATTAATGTTTTTTTTTTTAAATATACGTAATTTTGTTCTCCAATATGTTTTATCAGGCTTATGACAAGCATAACAAATCCTAAAAGAATAAATATGGTGATATTGCTATCTTCATAATGCTTTAAGGCTTTCAGGGCTTTTCACATGAAGGGCATATAAAGCTTCCACATGTCAAAAATCGTCATAAAAAGCTGATTGTATACGAGAATCTTATCACTTATGGAATTCGTATTTTCAAGCGTGATATTTAACCTATTAATCAGTACTACGATTAAAACATAGATTATTTTTAATTTTTTTAATCAAAAGTAGCTTTAGCTAACAGATTAAATGTAAAAAAAATAAAATACAAAAATATATATTTCAATGAATAAAATATATTAAATAGAATTGACGCATCAACCCTCCCCTATTTTATATGTGAATTAGTGTTTTATTCTAGTTAGTTGAGCTCTTAAAGCAATATGTTCCTATCACATTTACATTATAAATATCGCGAGCGACCGCACGACGGGGGTCGAAACCAAATGTCGCCCTGGGCTTAACGAAGATTTAGTGACTTAGTAATCTCGCATGCCTATTCCATAATATCTGGAAGATATAACAAAATTACCGTATAAATCAAGAAGCTAACCGTACCTGACTTGTTCCGACGCTATTTTACAGAAATGTTATTCAATAATCACGTTTAAACGTTACGATAGAATTTCAGTCAGTGCTTTATCACTAGACTTAAAACGAATAAAGTGATCAATTTGGCTATAATATTTGCATCTATGTATACTAGTGTAGATCTACGGCTTGAAATGCAGAGGTACTGGGTTCGAGGTCTGTGTCAAGTTAAATATATGTTTCCATAAAGAAATTGCTAGTCACAGCTTTTCCGGGCTACCATAAAAAATAAAGTTTATTCAACTCTCACTTATACTGGTCGTGTCTAGTTGACGTCTCAACAGGATTAGTGACAGGAGACACAGAATGTAGAATGCACTTGTGTTTGAACGTATACTATAATATTTCCTGCAATCAAAAGAAAAGTATTGTGCATCTTTTTTGTATTTCATAAGTACATTCATATTGTATTTAAAAAATCAATTATGATGTCAGTATAATATCTTGTTTTGTTTAAAGGTATGCAATTAAGCTTGTTCGCTTGAAAATAAATGATTAGGGCATTTATAAGCAACTATAACGTGGAAAATCTAGTAAAATACTTAAAAAATAATAATGTGAACGTTAACTTATGTTAACGGTACCTATTTATGCCATGAATTCTTAATACATTCAAGAAAACGATACTCGTACTATAATGTTAATAATATTTCTAAGAATGTTAGAAAGCCTTACACACATATCATGTTTCTAAGTTGATTGAGAATGATTGAGGATTACATTATATTATACATATAAGATATCACAACAAATTAGAATTTATATTGTTCTACTGATTGATAGATTAAGGACGATGATATACATTAAGACGTTAAAGCATCAATTCATGTTAGTTAGTCTGTCGTGTTTTATTCCTTTCTCTTTAACAAACAATGTTATCTTATTTTGATGTTTCCATAAGTGTTTAATTCATTTTTACATAAACAAGTTCGTTCTTTTGAACTAATATTCTCTTCTTCAGTCCTCTTCCACTCTTTTTTTTCTGTAGAAAAATGCATTAACGCATACTACAAATAGTTATGTAGGACTCACTGGCCAGAAAAGCCAGTACTATCCACTAAAACCCAACTGACCTTCCCCGTCTTAATCGAGCGTCGGAGGATCGCTTGCACATTTAACCACGATTCCCCGATGGCCCGGCAGGTCTGCCGAAGCAGACCACATATCCAAGGTGTTGCTAATCAGTCGACTCTGCTGTCAGAAAAGTACCAGGAGCAACCTACATGACACACTTTTCCACTCTCCCTTATAACTCGTCATCTCATCATTTACCCCTTTCTCTTTAATTCGTGTTTCACACACTCTATTCATCTATAATTCGGTTTTCTTTTACCTCACTATCTATTTACATTCATTTCCATCACTTTACACGTCATATGCGTTTCATCCCTCCTTTATACATACGAATTACCAACATTGTCCATTGTTTAACCGATTGATGCATGCCTTAAAAATTATTACTTTTGATTATCACACAAATAAAAGTTATTAAGCAGCCGATTATAAAGCCGTTTTACTTATTTTGAGGTTTGGTTGAAGGGCTATCTTTCTTGAATAAAAATAATGTTATTTAATATATGAACAGGACAAAAGAAACAAAAATTCAAATGGAGTGATAACGAATTTGGGACCGAACCGTGGTAATTAGTGAGTCGTTTACTAATAGTGAATAATTGAGCGCCTTTTGGCATGAGATAATGAGAGTCCTCTGTCGGATCTTAAGATGTCAGCAAATACTTTAATAGTATTAACTTTGTGTTGTTTGTTATATTATAAGTATTGTAAATTATTTCTATGTCAATATGAAACAAGACAAATTTATTCTAATCTTTATATTATGATAATAGTTTAGTCTTTTTTTTAAATCAAAAAAATAATATATATTCAAGCTTATTATTTATATAATGTAATCTCAAATATCTTTAAGCTATAAAAATATTTAAGTCCATTCAATCTTGTCGTATAATTAAAATTAAATATTTTATATATTTTGAAATTCTTAAAAAGGGTTGGTTTCTTAAGAGGAACACAAAAAGTCAATATTATACGACACAAAAGACAACAACAGTATACAAAACTACATTAAATAAATAGGTATTATTTGACAGCTCAACAAATGTAATATCATCACTACTTTACTAATATTAACTCTTTCTATAAAAATAAGAAAATAAAGTAAATGTGAAAACATCACGAGTCCAACAAATAACGAGGGAAACTTTTAAATGAATATACTGTATCAAGAAAAACTATAAAAGGAGCGGAAGATATAAAAGCCCTTCCTATTGTTCTTTTAATGTGAAGATGTATTAAGTCGTGATAGTCACCAGCGTTCTTTTGTCTAAAGATATTTTGTCATCGGCCTTTGTGTACCAACTAATGTATCTTTTGAGTTGAGAGGGATTGATTACTTCATTATTTTCTTATAATAACTTATTATATTTTAACCGACTTCAAAAGCAGGGGTTCAGAAAAAATCGTTTTGATGAATTGTGTATATACTTTATATGTACATGTCGTAGGATAATTAGACAATGTCTATGATATTTCTCAATGTTACTGAAAAAGGGATAGGGTTTTTGCGAAAACACTAGTTGCTATAATATGTAGGTAAGGTACGACGCTTGTGTTATGGATACCAAATAGTTGATACACTACACTATCTATATAACTTTAAATATATTCTGTACAATATATTATAAATATAAACACCCATGACTAGAGTACAAGCATATTTTGTACTCATCACAAAAATGGAAGTCTCAGCGGAACTCGAACACGCGACCGCTGAAAAATAACATAATCTGAGCCAAGTGTGTCCTGCAATCATCATTCACCATCTGCCGCAGAAATTTTGTATAGTTTACTTATTTTATTACATGAAATAATACATATCACTCTAAATCATCAAAGAAAAAGTTTAGAAAATATTATATTGCTAATACTAATTAATAGACGAAAGATTCATCTTATTTTAATTACATGAATAAGTTACTTTACTGATAAGTTAAGGGGTTTAATTAAAACTGTTTCTCGGACAAATTAACCTCAGTCATTGCTACAATTAAGTGTTCTAATTAAGTTCACTTAGATGTCATACATTCTTAATAAGTATTCCTTCGCTCTACTATGTACCTACAAACATCATGTTTAAAAAGGCTAGAGGTTACACGTTTTTCTTCATGATTGAAAATGTTCTATTGAGAGAATTTGTTTGAGCCATGTAAGAAAAGGGCTTCATCAATCAGCACGTATTGGTTTTATAAAAATGAGGAGTAAGGTATTTTGTCTTATATGTTTTTCTCTCTGTCATAAGGAAGAATATGTCTACCGTTCTTATGATATACATATCTATATCGCTCCGTTTCTACATATATTAAGTCTTAGTGTTTTTTTTTGTCATATTCATCGATCAGGTTTATATATAACGTGTATTCTCCATTCTACGCGACATTGGCGAAGACAACTGTACCCAACTGGCACTCCTGGAAGCCATTAAAGGAAATAATTGAATCACATATCTAATATCTATACATGTCATGAAATTCTAACTTAGTCCAATCTGTACATTGAATATTTATTGAAATTATTTATCGAAATAGTTTTTACTGTACATACAATACTGGTACTCTAAAGTTTTTAGAATTTTTGATTGTCTGTCTGTTTGTATGTCTTTAAGCGCTTGAGGAGAAAACCACAGACCAGATTTTAATGAGATTTAGTGCGACGATAGCTCGAGAGAAATCAACATATAGGATACTTTTTATCGTGGAAAATATCTTATTACCGATAAATTTATACGAACTGTTAAAATGTAGGGACGAACCCGAGCCGAGCGAGAATGAGTAATGAGTATCTAGTATCTAGAATAATAAGCGATAGGAAATTCAAGAGTTTGAATCTGTAGTACTCCTAGAGTTATACATAGGTACGATTAATTATTGTGGGTTATATTATGACAAAGTGCCTCAATCATATTTTATTAAGAATAGTGCTTACATCTAAAAAAACTTTTTAAAACATTCAATGAGCGCTAAAATAATAAATTGCTCTGGAAATGTACAATCATTTTCTTTAATATTGGACAAAATCTCGTAACACTCAAAAAGATTAATGCTAAAAGGAAGAAGACGCATTACACCGAGAAATGAAAGTGTCGCCATGAAATAACCCTAAACCCATCTAACGGCTGGAATATTCGACAATACCTTCACAGACGTCGTTAAATTTCCGCTTTACAACGCGATAACGTCGCCTCTGCGATGGAAGCTTTAAACTTTAGGACGAGGTTTAACCAATTTGTATTGAAAGGACAAGAAATAGCATAATGTTTTAAAATAAGAAGGATTTCCTAAAAATTTAAATATAAAAAATTGGATATAAAGTTAAACATTATAATATCTCTTTGATTTTAATATCAAATGTAATATTTTATTTTAGCAGCAATTAGACTTATTTGGAGTTACTTATAATCATGAAAAGTTATTTTCCAATTCACAAGTGAAATGTATGTATTTTTTTCCATTCATAAGTAAAAATAAATGCATACTAATATTACAAATGCGAAATCAATTTTGTCTGTCTGTTTTGTGTGTTTGTTAAGATCTTGGGAAGGACAAAAGATTGTTTTTATCTTGAAAATTACCCTTTAATTCTTAAATAAAGGGTTATAAAAGTCATCATACGTAAAGTTGCTGCAAGAACCAGAAGCCAGAGCAGAGCGAGGGTGAGTCGCTAGTGTCTTTATATATGCTCATATACTACATATTTATAATTTAAAGATTCCTTGCCCAAAATTTCATTTTTCCGTTTCCTCTATAACAAGGTTTTTGTAGCATATGATAATAGATATAATTTATTTGAAGGGGTTCGTAACCAGACCGCAAAAACGAAACCCTTATAATTTCATTATCTCTGTTAGTCCGTATCCGTCAGCGTGTAAACGATGTAGATGTTTCAAAATGACTTTTTACTTTATCAATCTAATTATGTTTGCGTATTCTATTGTGAATCAAACTCGCACTCAGGTTTTCTGCTACCCTTCAACGTAAGCGTTTAAATCATTTTTGATTGTGTAGTACAAAGTTTTGTGGTATGGAACACTGCGTGTGTGAGATTTCACAGATTTTTTTAATCTAATATATAAGTATCTCGTGTCATGGTATTTGTGCTGGCATTTCGTCGTAACAGCCGATTTTAATGATTTTTTTAAAGTATCTTTTGTCGTATGTTTCTATGAACACTATTCAAATATGGCAGAACAACTTGGCTGGGTCAGTTAGTATTCTTATAAAATTCTTTTTTCTATGTCTTTTCTAGCCACTTATTCACACATCACTCGTCTAGGGGTATAACAGTAGCATATATTTACTTTAAATAATAACCTTCTTGTTTACTGATTTTCATGTAAATCTATCCAGCCGTTTCAATGTAAAGTTGTAATAACCAAACAAGCTTTCACCATTATATTATTAATGCTATTACTAAATTCTGTGTTTGTATAGCTTCAATAGGTATGATTTGAATAATCCAAATCGAGTTAATGACATACATGTAAAGTAATTATTCATACATGTAAAGCTCTGATATATTTTTGCCAAAATTAAGTATCGTTCGCTCTCTAATTTTGATAAATTAACATAAAATGAAATCATATTTTTGTGCTTTAAATACAACATCATAAATTAACGCCATTTCTAGTCCTATAACAATAACCGCCTGTCGCATTGAAGCAATAAATCATCGGCAAAATGAAACAAAACAAAACGAAGGTAAATTAAATTTAAATACCTTGCTTATTTAACAAAATAATTATTTAGATAGACAATACGTTGTATTATTCAAACACACTTTACTCTTCCATTTTGTCATTAAGTACTTTACGAAATAATCTTGACCCAGAAATCATTGCCTCATTTTGACGTCGTTAATTTTCATCTCCATTTAACTTCACTCCAACATCTATCGATAGCTCTAGATAAGCGGGATCGGAAGAGAAATACGACTAGTTTAGTAAAGTGCTTCGTAAAAGCCGTTACATATCTGAAAGATAGTATACGTAAATCACTTTCTATGGCAATATTACTGCTTTTGCTTTGCTTTATGAATAGAAATTTTTACGTTTATGAAAGTTATGCTTAATTCCGTTAAATGCTATCTACAATATTATTGTTTAATGAAATATTACATACATATGTATTTTGTGTAATAATGTATATATGTAATAATATTAGGTTTCTTTCCTCAACTAATTCAAGACTCATATACCATACGGCTGAGTTTAGTTTTGAGCTTCTTTAGAATAAAATTTTAATAGCGTATTCTTATATTAACGTAAGTAATCATTGAGAAACGATTTTTTAATATCCAACCCTTATAAGGGTAAAAGGGTTGGCAAAGTATTTATGGAAAACGATATTTTTCGGGGGTCCAATCAAAATTAAAGTTGTCTGGAAAAGTCAGAGTTAGGCTTGTAATAAAATGTACTCTCAAAGTAAGATCGCAATTTAATTGGAACCTAAGAACAAAAATTAAAACATTATTTTAGTAAAAGGACGATTGAGCATTGTTTATGAGCCAACCCAATTCTACTATATTTACTGATTAATAATGTTTCAAATAAAATTCTTTTTATTCGTGTCTAGGCCTCCAATCTCCGTGTCTTCGTCGACTTAAACATATTATGTTCGTTAATTGGATCGAAAAATTGATAATTATGTAACGTAAACCGAAATTTTATTTCTACTTGATTGCATTGCGTTCAATCGCTTGTAATTTGACAGTAACCTGTAACCATTTAAATATGAAACACGACATTGCCTGTACATATTCGCCTTTTGAAGTAGAAGGTTTCAGGTGGGGATCCTGGGTTTAAGTCCCGGATCGGGTAATGTGTACTTTTTGAGTTTTTCTCAATAGAACCCTGAGATAGTATGATGGCCATGACTAAAATGTATGAAGTCGTGTCGTGTATCGTTCTACTTGACTTAAGCATGAAAGGGAATAAAAGTTTACAAACATATTAATAAAAAAGAAAAAGTTTTTCATTAACGATGCATAGTAATTCCATTCATTTAATCCGATTGTCAGACGTATTGTTAAAACTCAAAAAATAGTTATTTCTTTGCATGTTGGACTTTTGCCAGTTACAACTAACTAGCTTAAATACCATGACGCGATTGCAACTTAAATGAGGAAGTCGACACTGAGACCGTTACGACATTTTAATTACACACCCTTTTATTCTACGATTCCTAGAAATGGACTTGAAGTCTTTTAAATAATTGACATCAACAACGAAAGAGGATTTATTCAAAAGATTGTTGTAAGAGCTTTTTGTGCTTTAATAATGTCTGCAACTCTAACTAGCTTTTTCTCTTTAATATCATCTTCTCTTTTTATTTTCTTTATTATGATTATTTTTTATTTTATTGCAATACTTTGTAGGGTATTTTATTCAAAATAATATTTAAAATTTTATTTTATTTTATTTTTTTATTTAATTCTATTGTGAAACAAATAGTGTATTAACGTATTACCCGCTACTGGTTGAAAATAATCGGGCAAAGTTGACAAGCGGCAAGCTCTGAAAGTTTTTAAAAATAAATTAATCCCATCGCTCGGTTTTGTGAATATCCGTCGGGTTACAGTTATGAAACAACTCGGAACGAGTTTCACTTTATTCTCTTTTGAAATTTACAATTTCACCGTTTTAATTATGAATGAGAATTTTTATATGATAACATACCTAACATAGATTCGCTAAATTTTTCCTCTGTAGTGAAGTTAATTTCGGTATTCATCAATTTTATTTTTTGTTAGGGAGAGTTAAATAAAATTCTAACTTAGTCGAATTTGTTGAATACACTTTTCACATTGAATACTATTTGTAAAATGTTATAGTTTTAGGAACCAGAAGTGAAATTAAAATAAAAAACACAATATCGACTACTCTCACACATTGATACTTTAAACAAAATCAATTTACAAAAATAAAAGAATTCTAACATCTAATAATTTAAAGAAATATTATTCTAAATTACAGGAATAGGCAAGTTGACTTTTTACACGGACAGAGGTTCCCCTTATACTACTTGACACTGCACAAAATTCGTGCCGAATGAAGCGCGCACAGGCTTATATCGACTTACCGACACCACCACTACTTGTCATCCCTTCCACGATGACGTCTCCTCACTATTCCTCTAACAATAGTAATAGTCATACTATCGATACACAGGCCGAACCTATTGTTTTTAGAATTTGTTTTTCTGTGTCCGTGTCACTAGAATGGACTGGATTTTGGTTAAATTTGGTATAAGTGCCAATAACTTATACCTTTCATTTTATTTTTACTCTAGTCGTGTCATATTATAGATAGAATTAGAACTAGGAAAGAAATTTTAATAATTTAAAGGAACTATTATATCCTTCTTTTTAGTTGGTTGAAAGATTTTTATGCTGTTCGACGTACAAGTAAACCTAAAACATATTCTTCTAAAGTATAAAGAAACACGATTGATCTTAATCTGAGTTACAAACAAGTAGGTACGTGTTTTATACCCAAGAAAAATTGACTAGAAATGGGGGTTTCTATAAAATAATCAACATACCTGCATTTCACTGCCACTCTGCCCCATAGCGACTAGTCATCGCCATAATAAATTTCAATCTGAAACAAAAACAATATTTACTATATTATATTATAATTTATTAAATTTAATAAGTAATTTTGAAACTTTCAGACTTGTATTGTACATTTCATAAATTTTAAATACATATAAAAATAGGTAATTGTACGTTTCCAATTGAAACAGCCTAACCAAATTAATTGAATACATGGAAAGTGCAAATTTGCTTCATTTTGTTTGAATGCATACAATTTTAATGACATTACACTGATTACATGATCATATTACTAATGGACCAGTACTTCACTGTGATTTTGATTATCATAACAGAATTATTATTTAAATTAAGTTACTATTCAGCTTAATTAACGCTTCAATGACTTCTCTACAAAGTTTTTTAATAAAATACTTTTCTCCTTTATTTCTCTCTCGCATTCTTTTTTTTTTCGTCGTTTTAGACCAAATAATTTATGTCAATTGGGATGATTTAACGCTTCTATCCAGAAAAAGTTTCGTAACAAACAGCTTAGATATTCTTCTTTTTTATTCTATCTAGTTACGTTGAGACAAACACACAAACAAAAATTCAAAAACAATGAGCATTTTTATAAATATATTTTATTTTCAATCTACCAATAAAAAGTAAAAAAAATATAAACTAAAAGATACCATTGCTGAATGAATTCTAAAGGTCTAAACAAAAAGTCGAGATTATTTTTTTATTTCATAAGTAAACCGTAACTCAAATCTCTGTATGGCTTATCTTCGCAGAGGGCAGGTATGAAGCATTGGTAGGTACGTACATATATAAAATCATACAAATTTTATAACGAGTATCTCTACTTTTATAAGTTAAAGTAAAGAAGTTCAAAAAATCACTAAGTGTCTAAACACAAATTCTAATTTTTACACGCCACATAAAGTACTTCTTTCTAAAGAAACAAAGTCCATAGTCCGAAAACCAGGTTTAATACTACAAAAAATAGTGTTTTAGGATACTTAGAGACGCTAATTTTTAATAATGAATTTTTGTATATCAATGGTATAAACTCTACAAAAGCGAGAAGTATATTCAGTGCGCGACGTTATTTATAACCGGTGTTTTTCATTTACATAGGAATTCAAGGAAATGGTTATTTGAATTTTGTATGTATTACATAATACATTTTTGTAATTACTATTTGCATTTTATAAATGAAACTACCTTTTCGGATTTTGTCGCGGATTTATTTTGATTTTTACCTGGGTATTACCACCTTCTTGGGATCCTGTAATTAATATAATAAAATCTAATAGGAATAAAAGTAATCATAATAGACAGTCGGATGTAGTTAGCTCATACTGTGTAGATCTTGATACAAGTAGTCAAATTTAATATTATATATAATTATTGTATGTATTGCAATATTGTTAAAATATTTTTAAAAAGAGCAAGTGTAGAGTTTCTTGCCGGTTCTTCTCTGCACAAACTGCCTTCCGAACCGTGCAGTAGCTTTCTTTCAATCTAAATTCAAAAAAATTTTTAAAAATTATAATTCAAAAGAATCTGTCAAATCTAAGCATATTTTGATTTGATTAAATTATTTTTAATTTTGCAGTAGTGTTGCTTAATAATTTAAAATAATCAAAATTCAATTTATATTTTAACTTAATTTTCTTATATCAAATTAATACTTAATTTAAATAATAGAATGCAACTTAGCATAAACAATTTATAGGTAAGAAAATATACATATTATTATAATAGCAACACTACATAATACTTTTGAATAACTAATATTAAAATAAAAATTATAATAATTATAATAATACTAGCTAAAAATAAGTTAATAATATTGCCATAATTATAAATTATTTTTAAATTATTTAAATTTAAATATAAATGTTTAGAATTAAAATTTTATAAGGTACTCTGATGCCATTTTCAAAATTTTTGTAAATTGTGGGTAGGCACTGTTTGTAACAAGTATATAAACCTGAGACGTCAAATACCTTAGTCTCTCCCGTGACCATGATTGCTGTAAAGCATTCGAAACGTCGGGAACTAAAAATCAAAATAAATCCGCGACAAAATCCGAAAAGGTAGTTTCATTTATAATGTCGAATATTCGCGTAAATCTAAGAAAGTATTATACTATTTGCATTTTAGTTGTTAGTAAATAAAATATTTTTCAATGTATGTATGTTCTTATTTACAGTAAAGACTACTTGACAACCCAATTCCTTTCATAAACAACATCGTCAAATTGTATTTTGTTATTTTAAAATATTAACAAAAATCTACACTTCCAACAAAATTCTATTTTTCAAATAAAATCGCTTGCAAATACTAAGCGCGCGGCTAATCCGCACAAAATTGGAACACACAAAACAATTGTAAGCGGTAAATAGAATTGAAAAAGTAAAAAGGGCTGTGGATTATATCAAAACAAGAAATGCAATAACGACGTATATTTAATTTAATATTTAGATTTAGAAAATGGTAATACTAATATTTTTTTGCTCAAATCTTACCAAATAGCTCAAGTGCTATGTGTATTTCTCTTGCTTTGATTGGGTGCATCCAAGTGCAAATACATTTTATTTTTTCATGTTACAAACTGACACTTCAATTTTATTGAAATGCATAGATAGTAGCCTACACATCTGCTACGCATTATAACATAGCATATGTTTCTTAATTTCATTCAATTCGCCCAGCCGAATTAAAGAAAAGGAGTAAAAAGAAACCGGATATCCGCCATCTTGGATTTGAAAATGGACCTCATTTTCGCAATCAGCACCACGAGAAACCTCGAAAATGACACCCATGTCATTATTAAAAAAAAAACGGATGTCCGCCATCTTGGACTTGAAAATGGACCTCATTTTCGCAATGAGCACCCCGAGAAACCTCGAAAATGACACCCATGTCATTATTGAAAAAAAAACCGGATGTCCGCCATCTTGGATTTGAAGATGGACCTCATTTTCGCAATCAGCACTAAATGTGTTAGGTTATTTTCGTTACGGAATGTCTGGATTCGGTCTCCACGCTCAAGGCCCGCGATAGAAGCTATGCAATAGCTTAAAAATCTTTACATTAATTACTTTCGCATTTATCATTAAGAGCGTGACTGCAATAAAATAATGTTCTGCTGAAACCACATCTTTATGTACAAAAATCAATCTGTTCGTTAGTCTCACTTAAACTCAAAAACGGCTGGACCGATTTGAATATCTCTAATATATATTTTTTTGTTTTGTTGGGGTTGGTTGTTGTTGTTTTGGGGGTGGTTTAATTACAAAAAATAATTGAATTGCATGGGAATGACAAACATATTTAATCACAAATATTGACGATTACAGACTAAATGTCAGAAGTATGTTACATGCTAGTTATGAAAATAATACGTTAACCGTACTCAGGCTGGTAGGTCATGGCGAAACAAATTAGAATAGTTTGACCTAAAAAAGTAGGTAGTTATTAAAGTAGTACGGTAGAGGTCAGTAAACATGTCTATCTGAAAGTTGTTGACATCAAATACATATAGGATACTTACTATACAAGTTATATATTTATTTCAATTACTATAGATGAAAACATCGTGCTTTACATACTTCATAATAAATTTACTAAACCTAATAACTTATTGGCAAGCCAAAAATAATTCCATATTTATTTTCTATTTTAGAACCTAAATGTAAATCTTTTCAAAGTCCAATATGCTCAAAGAACAAGTCGAGTTTAAAATTTGCCTCACTGGGTATAGTGTGCCGCCTGACCCATTTTTCCACATAATGGCTGTCTAGCATTCGAACACTAGAAAATAACGCCAGATGCATCGCATCAACATTTCTCTATGATTTAACAGTAATTTTCTATAAAAAAGACATTTGAGCTAACTTTTGTAAATCAAATATTGTTTTTAAATATGCAAATAAACATTGACGTAGTTTTAAAGTGCAGTGTAAAGAGAAAATGATTAAATTTTGCAGAGATGAAATCTAAAGGGGATACTGGCAATAACAATCAGCTTGGAGTACAGACCTAGGTAGCTTTTATTAAAGCTCTTAGATAAAGAAGGGCAATACATTACGAGTGGCCTCTTCTCGTCAACCTACTTTTTTTTTCTAGTAACACACGTAAATAAGGGATTGATGATATACACTGAGAGACTCTGTAACAATTTTACGTTTTTTTTCGAATTTACAAACATGTTGTACTAATAACTATGTATAAAAAACAACAAATACATATTTGTTTATAAGAATTACGTTTAATATGCATTATATAAGATAGTATGAAAATGTTTTGGATGCATTTTTTAAATAAATCCTTAATATCCTATTAAATGTAAAGCGGTTACGTTTTATAATTAAACTATTATACTATAAACCGCTATAAAATTGATTAATATTTTATTCGAATTTCAATATTCCACTCAAATAAACTTAACATTATATTGAGAAAGTAACCACCTTAATTATTTTTAAAATAAAAGTAGCCAAAGTTACCTTATAGCTACAACAGCTATCTGCTAGTGAAAGTACGTCAAATAAAATCAAAACCAGTGCAGCCGTTTCGAATATGAGCCGGAATAATCAGACTGACAAAATTTTCAAATTTGTGTTTTTCTAATAAGTTTTTCTAATTTCAAGCATTTATTAAAAAGCTGTTAATTTGACATAATAAAGATCCACCTTGATTTTATGTATTTGTATAATATATAGATCACTTGTCCAACGAAGGGTACTAAAATCACGGATTAAAGATTCACAATGAAATGGTCTCGAAGAAAAAAAAATATATTGCAAAAAGAGCGAAACGAGATACTTAATATATTTAAATATACAATAAGTTCGAATTTAATTAATAAATACATAATTAATTTCGTATATTATATCTTAACTTACTTTTAATTTCCAATTATAATATAAGCTGAATATTTCATAATTAAAGCAAATTGTTTTATGAAGAGATACCTAGGATGTAAAATGCTATTAATATGTAAATTATTCATTTCGAACAAATTAATGGCTTTGTTACTGCTATTCTGTCACAATAATTCATTCATACTTTTCATGATCGTCACCGCTGCGAAGTACTGTTTAACGGAATTCATTGAAATTTGCTTTATAAGCATATGAAAAGATATTAATTTGTATTGTACTACCAATCCTTATATTAGTATAAATATCCATAATAATTTGATTGAAGTGATACATAATATATTTTAGTAAATAAAAATTTATTTATATACATAATACTATGTTATTTATTTATTAGAAAAAATAAATAATTTTAAACTAAACAGTATTATTGTATACAATAATTTAAATAATATAAATTAATCACGTTTTCATAATATGTAAGTACATATATTATGTAAGCTTATTTAATGTCTTAGATAAATATTTAGAAATTTATTACAATATTATTATGAACAGAAGTAAATTAGTAGACGTATTAAAATTGTATTGGTAATTTTGTTAATTTTGTTTGTGTTTTTCTCTAAAGAAAATCACAAGAAGGACAAAAAAATTAAGCAAAACATAAAGTAAGCTATACTTTTAACGTCTACAGCTTTACTTATAATACAATAATAAAATATATTTCAGTTTTTCTTACGTGTTTGCAGTAATTTAATAAGCAAACCACAAAATTATGTTCATAAAATATTTAACTCAGCATCCAATTAGTAGGCGGCTAATATAATTTTCTTTCCTCATAAATATTATTAGATTTAACCTACTCTAACGTGTAGAGTTAAATTTATAGAGTTTCATACTAATAGCATTACGAAGTGCAAAATAAGTGCAGCAAATCCATAATAATATTAGAAATTTGAAAGTAACTTTTTCTGCCACTTTTTCACGCTTCAATTGCTGAACAGGTTTTAATGAAATATGGCAATGATGTTAATTGCATCCTGAGGTGTGTTTGCTTTAGTGCACTTATTACGCGAATGAGATCCCATTCAAAAGTAGTATATAGAAATACGAACGATAAGGAGCGCACGTAGTCAACGTTGTCTGCTCTTGTAGTCAGTACTCGAATTATCCGTATTTGGTTTCAAGCCTGTACCTTCCAAAGATAAAGTTGTCGAGTCAGTACGCATGATCGCCAAAATTTGAATTTTATCAAGGAATAAAATGAACCATTTCTGTAACTACTAATAAATAATATGAAGACAGGATAGAATAAAGTGATCTTAGTAAACCTGCGGTCGTATCATTTATACAGAGCGGATATTACCCGTCATATTACCTAAGCATCATTCGGAAACTTCACTTATATGTAACAGCTTTTATCATACAATATGTGCATATAAACACGTTTTGAATAATTAACTCACAATCTGTAGATAGCAAATTGATCGCTCTTCGATCTACCCGTGTCGTGTTGCCGACAGAAAACTACACGTCGATTCACCCATGAACGATTGTTTATCAATTATGCAGCTACTAATTCTTTTGATTGTGCTAGTTAATATGTGATTTGATTTCAAATGTACCGAAAACCACTACTATGAATTATATTTTCAAATAAAATATACATAAAAGACTTAATTAAAATCTTAATATATTGTTTCCAATTACCGAAAGATTCCGACAGGAAGGAAAAGTTTTTAAAAGTAAAAATTTTCGATTCGCCCCTTACCTGTCGCGTTTTTGTGAAGTGAGAGTTACAATAAAAGAATATATTTAAGAAACACTATCTGTGTAAACTCTTGTACATTATAACACCTATGTCGGGATATACATTTACGCATACCACCTACAGGTGGCTATGTGGGTCATACCGGTTAGATAAGCAATTACTACTTGGCTTCGCACCCGGCTGGATTGCCAGGCGCTTACAAGCCCCTCCACAACGACAAATTGAACGCACGTTTTCCATTATAAAATCTCCTGCGCAGATTGTCAGTATCAGTGAGAATGCGCGGTGTAGGCAATATGGGTCAGGCGAACATTATTATTCACGTTAGATCATATCTCAGAAATATTAAAACCTTTACTTTATTTAAAGATTATACCTAAATATTACTCACTTTTTACGTACGTACAAGGGGATTTTGAAGTAAGTTTACTTATTCAATTTATTATTTCGTGAAGTATATAATCGCGTTATCAGATTAGTCTATTACAAAGTTATCTAGAGACTGCTTTTTAATTAACAAAACCATTTTTTTAAACAACTATATGTATGTATCTAAGCTTTTATAAGTAAACCAAAAGTTACAACTGGCACTTAATTAAGTTTATGTAAGCCACTTCATAAAACTTGATAAAAATATCTAAATCATTCATCATACACGAGTCAACTTTGATTAGGTTCATAATATTTAGACCAAAACTGAAATTCAGCAACGAAAATATCTTTGACAATCCCTAACAAACTAGGTCACAGCACCACGAGATATAATCATGTCCCGGATTACAAGTGAATCGCAAATACGTGAAAATACATTTGACATCCAGTACCACCATTTCTGTAATTGGCACTAGACGTTGGTCGCGTGCACAACACTACTAAAAAATCTAAGCTCGTAGCCTTTTGATTAACTTAATCTATTGCTAACATACACACGTTATTAATATAATAAAAGGTTTTATAACGTTCTATAATGTTATGCTATTATTTTCCATGATGCCCATTTGTTTTATACTTAACAAGCAAATTTAATGTTAAATAATTGGATTTTTAATTGTTTTGACCAGTTTTGATTTAAATGATTAGAATATTTCTGGCACTTACTCGTATATTCGTTAAAGTTATACTATAATAATTATGAAGTTAATATGACTGTGTGTATGTTTATTACCCGCCGAAAAGGGTAAATGAATTTGGGTGAAATGTAATAGTTTTTACATAAAAAATATTATTTGATTTCGTAAAAAGTGCAGAATCATTTTGGGACAATTGATATTTGATGCTTAATTTTAAATTATGTACACAAATTATATTTCAAATACTATGCGGGCTTTAAGATATCATATTTATTACGGTGAAGTTCATTACTTTACCACTATAGCAATAAAAAGTACCGCACATACCACATTATTTTATAGCTGTGCTAACTGTGGGTTGCTACAGTATAAGCAAAAATATATTTTAAATTAAATTTTTTTATAGCGATGACCACATTCTATTCACATTTCTATATCTAGTACGATATTCTTCGTAGTACTTTATAAAGCTCAACTCATCAGTTGCTTTCCCTGTTTCTTTTAAACCGTCTTTCTAACACAGGATGGAGTTAATGAGTCAACGTGTATGGCATCCCACAGAGGGGAACTCCCCAGAAGTCATCGTAAATTGTTGAATATAGTACAAGTTGAAGTAAGAATATGCGTTGTTTTTTCTTGTATGATTTTTATTATTTATTATATTATTTTTACTTCTTATCCTATAAATGAAAATATATTTTTTTTTTTTTTTATTAATGAAATGTTCCACAGGCATTAAGCGCCCGTGCCTTTTGTTATTTTTTATTCATTAACAGTTTGGCGTTTTACAATTTTTTTTTGATACTTAAAACTAGCGATACAAGCTAGCGATACATATAGAATGAAAATATATTATCACAGTCTAAGTATACTAAATATCAGTAAAATTAATTTTTAATAAATTTACTTTACTGATTGGCAAAAATATTAATATGGAACATCGTATATAAAAATCAAACGAAAATTTATTACGATTTTATACTAACGATGGAATCGAATTTACATAAGACCGCAAAGTACGCATATGAGGACCATAAAATTTATTTTAGAATTAAAATCGGCTCAAATTTCATCGCCTCAATCTAAAAAAATATATAAATAGTAGGCACAAAACTTTTTATGTAATAATTTACAAACTTTTGCCTTTGTAATCAACTTAATGATTATAAGCTTAATAAAAAATATTGAATGTACAAATTCGAATTTCTTAATTATATAAGAAAGTAAAAAACGTTTCCAAGAATAATTATTATAAAAACCATTTTTCGACAGCTATATTAATCTTCAATGTTAAAAAAAAGCAAACGAGAAAAAACGGCCTGAAGAAAACAGCACCTTTAACACAAGAAAAAGCTTTTAAGATAATCAATTTCTAGTAAATACATAACACCGAGGCATTACAGCACACGCGTTACATTCCAACAAGATTATACATACGAGTACGTACAGTAATCGCTCCCAGAGGAATTAACAACAACTTCAGTAATAAGATATTTGCACATACATATGTGTTTCAAGTTATATACTTGTATATACCAATTTGTAACTAGTTCATGTGTTTTATTATTATTTCAGATAATCTCGTCGATCTAACTGGTTCCGCTATGGGTTTTAGTAAGTAGGAGTCACGCCTTGCCCGTTGACGGTCGGATACCCATCATGGGCTTCCTCAGCATCACAAAAAAAGATGGTCAACAAACAGGATTCTTTTTACTGCTGGATAATATCATCTCTTAGAAATTTATACTGATCGTTAAAAATACCTAGGGAACGACCTCGACTGGACCGAGTGTGAGTCACTAATTTAAGAATAATTCATATTATTCACCATAATAAAAGTAAATAAGATGTGTATTCATCTATTTTGTTTTTTTTTTTTATTACGAGGTTGTATTTCCAGTAACGATAGCCTGTAGGGAACCATTATTAAAAATGGCAAACCTGTTAAATGTTTAAATGCAAATTGAAAGCATTTTAAGGTAGGGGAAATTGCCGCAGGCAATTTTAAATTTTAAATGTACTGTTCAGATTTAATTCGAAGTTTAGTTGTGTTTAAATAACATTGATTGTTATTAATCGTGTTATCACATAAATCTATGCATACAAATGAATAAAGTTGAAGTGTCACAGACACTTTGTTGGTTGAAATATCAAATAATAGCTTCGCACTAAATACATATGAGAATGTATATAGAACTTATAAAAAAAAACAACTTTTAAAGTTGTTTGTTGGGACTTAACTAATTTTTGGGAACAAAATAAGGTTGCTCTCGACAACATCATAACGTATACAAAGACGCAAGCAAGCGAAGCGAGAGTAAAACGCTTGTATGACATAAAAGTAACTTCATATTTTTGTATTCATAAATAGGTATTCTTGGATATATATTTTTATTAATTTTAGCTATTCACTTATATTTTTTATACTTCTTTATATAAAAATAAAATATACTTTTAATTTCACTTCATTATAAAAATGACTATAAATCTATATTAATAGTATTATCACGCACCTTCATCACTCATTAATAAGTGACATATTGCGTCATCAAACAAACAAAACAAATTGAGTTTTCCTTGCGATTAACGAATCTACTGAACGGGAAAACAAAGTAATTTCACTGAATAATTTAAGTCCCGAATCTCATTTCCAGATGGAAGCTATAATGGAAGAGCGTTAATCTAGAATAGACGAAGATATCTGAACTGTACACGTTATGTCATACGTAATACCTGTAATATCGGCTTTCTAATGGCTTGAATAAATAAATATATAAATTGGTAATAAATGAAAATATAAATTGATAACTATTTGTAAATTTAATGTCATTAAATAAAAATTGTAATCAAATTGAAGAGCTACTTTGCATATTTTTTAAATAACCGAGTAGATATATAGCGCATGACTGCATTATATTTCCTAATGTAATATATTTTTTTAAATAATCAAGACAAACTTAAAATAAATATAAACTAATTGAATACATTAGTAGATTTGTTACTTCGATTTCTACAATATACTTACGTCATTTGACAGCGACAGTTCTTCCATTTATGCTCAAGATGCGGGGAGTAATTTGGGTCGAAGAACTCGAAATGCTAGAAACTGGTCAAATTTTAAGTCTAATCGGACTCCACAGCAAAAAGAGTAACAAATACACTTGATATGATATAACACGTGATAACTTGACAAATGACTTGACTGCAATAATCCAATAGTTTTCGACATCGCAAAATAACGCTTACTTTGATTTCTGAACTTTTTATACGCTTGACGCGTGCAGTGCTCATGTATTTTCTAAGGCTTTGATTTATCTTAACACTAAATCTAAATGTTATTTTTAAGTCTAGTCTTATTCAAAATTCTATAGATAATGAATAAAGCTTTGTAAGTACAAAACATGTAATAAGCGAAGTGTAAATGACTGAGATTTAATAACTGATTTCAAGAATTTTCCTAAAATCTAGGAATTTTGAGGCATGGTGCTTCGAAATTTTCAGCTTATGATGTAAAATTGATAAAAATTAGTAGCAGTAATAAGTATACTCCAAACGAGTATCTAAGTTAAACTATCTGCAATTATTCACTCGATCGTGCTGAACGTGAAAATCAATTCGATCATTGGATCGACATTAGAAATCCGTATTTTTAACTGTTTAAATTTACATTGCAATTTCCGCCTTTTGGAATCAACAATTTTAAAAGGAATGTACACATAAGTTAAATTTGGTATGTTGCTGAAACTTTAATAGCTGTATCGGGTTGTGAAAAGAACGTTGCCAATCCCTCTGTTGCCAAGCATTTCAAAGACTAAAATATGGCCATCGTCCAAGTTTTCAGTGTATGAGAATTAGAAATGACATATTGTGTGAAGGCGATCAATCTCAATACGTAAGAGTACTTATTATTTCTTGATGTTATAAACGAGGTAGTACTCTTAGATCTTAAAACACTGCTCAATGGGTGAAATAAAATGGTTAATTTATTAGTTTACAGAGAGGTACAGTGAGTTTAACTGTTTCCTGTTTCGCTGTGACAAACTAAATGAATATTCATTGGCATTAATTACTGCAACCGCTTTACCATGTCCTTAATACGCAGTTGATCGCGGGTTTGATGCTTAAACGAATGGTCTATATTAAATACATGTTATTCTTAGTTTCGAAACCTTTTTACTTAACATTTGTATTAAATAAAACTGATAATGATTGCTTCACGTACAATGGAACTATAGGATCGAAATTGGTTATAGTCTGGTTCGCTCATGCACAAACATTCATTTCTTTTTCATTTTACGTTACCGTCGACTGGCTTTTTGTTAGCTCCGATTTGTATTTATCGCTACGGATTTTGTCTTCGTTGCAAGATTACACATCTGAAATATTTATTATTTTCTCATATTACTAATCTCTATTGAACATCATTAAATTCAACTTTGTCTTAACTTAAAAAATAACTTTAACTATAATTATTTAGTCCTAAGTATTCATTACAATGTTGAAAATGAAATTGATAGACTTTTTTTGCATTATCATAATATATTTTCATCTTTATAATTTATATATTGTACATAATATGATAGCAGTTTCCTTTAAAAATTTCATACATAAATCACGCACATCTTTGACAGCTTCTTTTACGCGTTTTCATTCAATATCTTCAGTTGCGAGTTCTCAAAATGAATTGTCACAGATTCTCTTAACACTTCTGCAGCTATTTACATTTTATTGCTTGCACGGTACTTGAGCTTCACAATCGTTATTTACTACGGTCATAAAAATTATCTTTACGAGTTGGTTACTATGGCAATATAAAACTAAAAGAGCCTTGAAGTATATAAAAATTAGATCAATAAATAATGTTTTGTTAAGTAGTATAATATTATTTATTACACTGCATAAAGAAAATATTTCTTTAAAAATCTTAAGAAATTTTTATAGTAATATTATTTGTATTTGTATACATAGGGGTTTATAAAGTAGTCGTAGCACAGTGGTAATACGCTTAATTGGGTAACTGAATGAAGCGAGCTTTAATCGGGTGTCGAACCTCCAATATTTTCATGGTGCGAATCATTTGTAATATAATTACCACTTGTATTACGGTAAAGGAAAACATCGTAATTGAATCTGTATTAGCATGTATT
Organism: Boloria euphrosyne; assembly: GCA_951802675.2. Lineage (NCBI taxonomy): Eukaryota > Metazoa > Arthropoda > Insecta > Lepidoptera > Nymphalidae > Boloria > Boloria euphrosyne. The sequence continues at coordinate 5,306,945 of OX637881.1, forward strand.
AAAAAGACATGTGAAGTCCGCCAACCCGCACTTGCCCAGTGTGGTGGACTATGACCTGATCTCCCTCGTATTGAAGGGAGGTCCAACCCCAGCAGTGAGACGTTAAAAGGGTTGAATACATCTGTTGTTATGAAGATGAAATTATGATTCTGTTGTTATGATTAAAATAGAATAGATTTTTTAGAACATTCAAGTCGGTTAAAAAAATATGAATTGTGAGATCAGGATTTGGATATAGATTCAATAATCGTAGTCACCAGTTAAAAAGTAATCGTCGCCACGGAATAAAAAAGAAAATCAGAATAGGTATTTTCCTAAAAATACATAGGTATTCATAAAATTATGAAGCTCGATGATATAATATGTGATATTATTTACAAAATAATATTACCTATATATTAACTAACCTCTGGTAAAGTCACTTTGATCGATTCTAAAACTTAGTTTGTCGCTAGTGACAGCCACGTAGTGACCTTAATTTGATTGCACTCTACTTAATGTAATATTATAAATAAATTTAGCCGTCCCCAAAATTAAGTAAGTTAAAAATGGATTAAATAATATTTTTCGATATTAAATTAATAACTTTTATAACAAAAAAGAAAAAAATAAGGTTTTGCAATGTTATATTTTTATTCAATATACAAAAAAAACATCTTTAGCATTTCTGTATACATGAATGAACAAAACGTTATTATTAAAATAAGTACTTAACACTATTAATTCATCAAACAATAGAAGTATCTTCTATGTGTACATTGTTGTTGCTGGTATACGTACTATGCCTATAGTGTTGCTATTTCAAAATATGAATTGAATTTTGATCATATTGAATTTGAATAAATATCATGACTTAAAAATATTATATGTTAACCTCAATTGCGAAATTCTTGTTAAGAATCTTAACAAAGTCAAAAGGAAAGTGGGAGCTTTATTACATCAAATACAATTTTCCCTGTAATTGTTATCTATCTAACAAGAAATTTCATATCCAAAAAATAATAAATTTTGGAGTGTGTTTCATAATTAATCAAATTCTAACAATATTTTCCAAGCCGCCGTCAAACCGCCAAATGTAAATTGCGATGGCTCTTTAAATAACGAAACCAAATTACTTTTATAGAATTCAACCAATTAGAGATGACATTTGAGAAAACAAAAGATGACGTGAAGATGAAAAGTGATGAGAAAATATTAATTGGTTTTAACAATTCTATAGCGAATATTTGATATCGTTTTGTATTTCATATTTTAACAGATATGTAAAATATATTTTAAAAAATAGGACAAGGGTTTTCTCGCGTTTTAATAAGTAGTACCTACTGCTTTTTCAGCCAGTGGTAGCCCAGCAGTAACACGTTGCTTGTATAACCGAGTGATGCGGGTTCAAATCCAGGTCTCGCACCTCTGATATTTTCATGTGCGAATCATTTCTATCATGATTGCCACTTGTCTTACGGTGAAGGAAAACATCGTGAGGAAAACTGCATGTCTGAGAAAACATAGCAAGTTTTCGAAAGGCATGTGAAGTCCGCCAACACGCACTGGGCCAGCACGGTGGACTATGGTCTGAACCCCCTCATACTGAGGGAGGCCCGTGCCCAGCAGTGGGACGTTAAAAAGGGCTGATGATGATGATGATGAGTCCAACATTGAAACCTGCTGTACGCATATCGTGTAACTTACGCATTTCTTAACGTAAAAACTCTGTTTGAAGAAAGAAAACAAAATTAACATTATTTGAATCTTTTTTATTATTTATTCCCCTATTACCTTGGTAATTCCAAATTAAATATGTAGCCACAAGTTTCTTGAAACAAAGCATATTTTATTAATCAGAGTCGGAAATTATGTTGTAATTTTATTCAAAAAAATCTCGATCACTCTCTTGGGAAATTTAGATGACTAGATTTTTAATAAAAATGAAAGCAATTTAGCCACGCACTTTATGAATATTAAAAATACTACCAATACATCATCTTAACCATATTGTATAGTTTCAGCAAGAAAAAAAAATAGCCACGAGGTCATTGTTATCGTTATTTAAGAATTCTTTTTAGTACCATGTACCATAATTTAAAATAACCTAAAAAAAGTTTAGGCGGACATTCTCACTGGGAATAGACACCCGATAAGAGATATTGTACAGTGTTTGTGCACTTTCACACACTTGAAAGTTCACTTTCTATTCCTTTTACCCTAATATTCTAACAACATAGCACGAAATTACTATACAGAACCGACGATTGATCTTTAATGGAACATTTTGTTACATTAAATCGACCCGGACATGAACTTAAGGCCAAGCTGTACAGTGTACCTACATGCTAAGCAATATGCCGACTAGGTATGCAATATTATATAATTATAGAGAAAATTAAACGTCACAAATACATTTAGAGATTGCTAAAACCTAACTTTCTAAGTAAGAATATAAAAGCGTTGACACACGGGGCGTTTACGGAAGTATTATAAAAGGGCAATTTAAAAACCATTTATAACGTCTACTGTCACGCGACCGCTATCGCTTCAAATTGATTTTGTTCGAAATCGTATGTATAATTATTATACATATAAGTCTATATTATATATAATTAACAGGTATATTATCTAGATGGTGTAAGTAAATATTTTTGAATAGTAATAATTTCAGTATTAATGATTTTTTAATTTGATATTTATTTATAAGTTGCCATTTATTGCGAAAATTTCGTATTAAATACAAATTAAGAGAAAATCAATAACAATGTTATTTTAGGAATAAATATTTATAACTTAGCATTTGAAATCCTAAATGAATTAGATAGAGCATTAGGTATTGTCTTTCATAATTAATTCTAGTTGTATAAAGTTAACAAGAAATGTAGATTTTGGCGTAGAAAAATATTGCAAGTAGAAATAAAAACATTTTTATATTCTACATTACTTGCTTTCCTTCAAACAGTTGTACAAGACATTTCTCTCCAAATGTTATATGAATAAGGTGAATTTTCGAGTCAAGTTATACGGAATGCAAGTTTAGTATTCATGATCTATTGAACACATACAAATTCAAGCGCACATCGAGCTACACAGCTATGCTAATTGGCAAGCTGCCGACGTCGTAATGTTACAAAATTACCGTTTTAATCTACGAACTGCGAAGTAAGATCTCAAATTTTTAAATAAATACATTGTTAATAAATTAAATATCTTATTTTAATTTTTAAGCATAATAAGCCAATGTTTAATTTAATAATAATTTTTGTTTGTTCTGGTTCAGCGAATAATATTATGATAAAATGCGGCAAGTAAGTAAATAAAAAGCAAATTATTTTTAAAGAGTAATTAAAAATAAATCTTCTTTTGATAAGTTTTAGTTGAATGAAACAAAGGAAATGCATAATTTCCCAATTCAAAACTATGTTCAGTACAACACATACCTTCTATTCTACATTCAGGTCTGTGGCAACCTCTCGTCGTACATTATTCTCGTATGATGCAAATGTGTCACTGCACGCGCTCGGAATGTGTATGAATATCTTAAGCAAAGTGTTTTAAATATCTTAAATTTAAACGATACAAAAAGCTCTGAGAACACTGTACCACTTAAATGTGTATTTTGTATACAAGTTCCCCCTCAAGAACTATTTTAAAACTTTAATATTTTTACTTTAATATTTTATTCTACAGTAAAAAGTAGAGATTTTATGTTTCTTATAATATTTTTTCACTAAGTATAACATAAATTGTGAGTTAGAATAATCATTTGTCTATGTAAGATATACATTCATTTATTCTAACTGAACTAGTGACCCGCCCTGGCTTCGATTGGTGATTTTTAATTTAGCTCGTTTCTAAAATTCAACAATATAATCCTGACAAAACAATTACACACTAATCTTTAAAAGATCTCTTTGTCGAAATTAAAGCCAAGTTGAAAAATATTATTCTCCAGTAGCATTTAACCACCTCTTTTGATACAAGATTTATCCCTTTTAGTGTACCGTTCAAACCCCTTAGGTCCAGCAATTTTAGTTCAATTTAATAATATTGTATTTTATCTACCACGGTTTTCAATTGTATGTTTTTATTCAATTCTCTTATATTGTCCCTAAGTCTAATTTTATTACATTATACAAGTAAAACTTCAAAAAGTACTCGTATATGCCAATTTTATTTTTTTTTTAATTTTTTTTGTTTCTCTATTTTTAATAAGAGACTCACCCTTCACTCATACATTTTTAATAGGGAAATACTTTGACGATTGGAAATAATTGATTTGGATTGTTTTTTGTTGTATAAGGTTTACAATTATAATCTGAATTAAATATATAATTAAGTCTCTTAAATTGGTTTAGTTTTTCTCTGCGGTACAAAGGAACAGTCGCGTTCACTGTAAGGTAAAACTGACTAGTAACTAGTTTAAACCATAGTCTTGTAAACAGTTATATTTTAAGCTTGAAGCTTTTCGTAATTTGCCTGAGTTAATTAAAATTTTATCATGCATGTTCCATATAATATTCTGATGTTTATTTCAACGATAGCTTTGTGTGTACGTAGGGATTCTACAGTACAAGCGATTCGCTTGTTACTGAAATAAATAATTAATAAACATGTAAATATTCATACTTACGACCCTCGTACACGGGTGAAATGACATCAATAAACATTGAATCTTAAACTCATTATGATTACACACGTTTTTTTTTTTTTTTTATGGGACAAAGGGGGCAAACGGGCAGGAGGCTCACCTGATGGTAAGTGATCACCTCCGCCCATGGACATCTGCAACACCACAGGGCTTGCAGATGCGTTGCCGGCCTTTCAGGAAAGGGGGGGAGGGAGAGGAAGGGAGAAGGACGGGAGGAGGGATGGGGAGTGGGCCTCCCGGACTCTCACTTACCGGACGAAACGCGACAGCATAGCTGCCACTTCACGCCGGTCTCCTGTGAGAGAATGGTACTATACGGGGCGTGCCGGCCCATTCGGCTGCTACCCGAAGGTAACAACCATGGCACTACCACTTGACACGTTTTGAGCAGCTATAAGCTGTAAAAAAAATATTCTACTAATACGTCCAGATAACATATCAAAAGTAGGACTAGCACCCAAAAGTTGGTCTCAGCGTAATACTGAAGAAGAAAAAATTGGTAGGCATAATTGTGCCTACTTTTTGATAATCTACAAAGATCCAAAGAATTTAAAACAAGTTATTTAATAAAAAATAACTGCTAGAACATTGATAAATTTTAGTAGATTTTTCTCCAAAATGCAGTCAAGCCAAGCGTAGCTGTACGTTACGTGACTGACGGTTCTAGATGTTATCAGTTACCAACACAATACATGTTAGAAATTCATTTTTTACTCCAACATAATTGTATGCTAATTTTACTTGTTACCATGATTTAATAGCAAAGAAATGCCTTATCACTAAATCGACTTTCTGTGTGCGCTTACTACCTAATTATTATTGATACTATATAATGCAATGCTAAAACATGCAATAACTTATTATTATGTAGAGTAAGACAGAAGTGTCAAGGAAAATAAATAAATATAAACTATATCCACGTCTTTTCTTTTATATTACTATAATATTTCATAATTAAAAACAAAAATAAAATTCATTTTTCATATTTTTGTTACATTTATTGTTACTGTGTTCTAAATAAAATGGAAAACATAGTAATATATTTTTATGCTCAATTAAAACAAACTAAACGTTTTTAGTTCATAACATCAATTTATTTTTTTAAGAAAAAGTAGGTATAACGTTAACTTAGTCGTACGTATTTCATTATTATAATATAACTATTTGAAATATACTCATTAATTATACAATAAAATATTAAAAAGCTCACCTCGATTCACTAAAACTAAGTTTTTAGATCACTTAATATTTATAACTTACGAGACTACACTAACAATACTAATATTCTACTACACTTAAACGCTTCGCGAGAGAATGCTACGTAACTAAGTTACATATTCGTAGCGCTACGGCGTAGACGATCGCACTCGTTCCCCGACCGCGTGGCACTAAACGCGGTGAGACTACACTCAAACCAGTCTTGTAGCACTTTGATCCACAAAATACAACCTCTACGCTTTCAACACTCGAAAGGTCGTGGTTCGCATGTTCACAGCTATGCTATAATTAAGAATTCATAAAAAGATACTCCATAGTTGAAAACAATATTAAAAAATAAGCGATAGAGAGCCAATACTGTTGATGCTTTTATATATCTCAGTAAACTTTTATACGTTGCCATATTTTTAGTACGATTAAAGGAATTGACGCTTAGATACCTTAAATGAAGATGAAATATTCTATGAATACGTATATAACATTCGTTCGTAACTTTGTGAATATATTTGAGTAACTCTGATTCAATTGCGTGCAAAACACTGAATGAATACACTACCAATAATTTTAACCAATTAATAATGTAAGATAATAATTAACGTTATTATAAATCTTACTCTTACGAATAATTTTAAATTAAAATAGTGAATGGCGTTATGTTTTATTATAATATAAACTATAGTTTATGTATGTGTTAATCGGTGTGATAAAATTTCTAAGGAAATTCACTTACAAAGTTAGTTTCGTGTGGCCTTGTACAATAATGTCACGCAATTTGTGAAACAGAGTCCGTTAATTAATTCAATATTCAATGGGCTTGTTCACCCATGCTTGTAGCTTTGTGAGCTTTTTTGGGAACGCCTAGTGTACTAATTAGGTATAAGCTGAGGATGCACATGAGCATGATAACGAAGCTAAAGTAAAAAAGACGAGGTTCTGAACAAAGCCGAAGTAGAAGTGAAATAACATTCCATTTACTGATCTACATGTGATCAAGCCCTTGAAAAGGATTACAGACTAAGGTAGCTGACATGACATACCTTTTCTGCAAAAATGTCATTAAATTCTTTTGTAACACAGAGACCGAAATACCATACCAAGCCGTGACTTTGTTGCTGACTGTTTCACACTGCTTTGCTCACAAATACGATTTGATGAGTCTTAAGCTTTATATCTTTTTAACCTAAGATTAAACTAACAAAGTTTAAAATGTAGTTATATAACATAAATGTGAAAATCATAATATTCTAATACAATATCTAAATATAAGATACATTATAAACCGAAAACCATCATCACACATATACATACATATAACTATGTTCCAATAATAATTACTTAATTGATAGTTACAAATGTACTTTGTATATACAATCAATGTATAATTAATATAATAAGCTAACTTTACTCTATTGAATATATCGTCTAACTCAGTAACTTAGTAGTAATCAGTGTGGCAGACCATATTGCGTCATTGCGGTAGTCTGATCACCTAACTCGAGTCATATTAATTAGTACAAGGACATTATAATATGTCCATAAACCTAAGCTCATGTTTATTAATTTTGTCTGTAATTTTCATAATTATAAATAATGTAGAACATTTTAAATAAGTAGAAAGCTCAGTATAAAAAAAAATTAAAGAAATTAACATGTATACATATAAATCCTTTTTTTTTTTAATTTGCCAAATGATTTAAACCTATCCATGCAAATTTTGCCATGTTTCTTCATACTTGTTAGGGTAAATGAAAAACAAATGTTCTATATTTATTTAAGTATTATAGAATCACTTATCACGAAAACAAAATTTCCATTCTCTAGACCCGGTATAAAGACAAGATTAAAAATATGATAATTTATTGGCTAATTAATTTTAATGTTGCAGAAATATGGAGTCGATATAATCGGGAAACAATAACGTAAATATTATTTGTGTTCAAATGTAAATAATCGGCTCGTGGGTGGAATAAAAATTTCAATTTGTAATTTATTAAAATGTTTTTTCAGAATACTATTTACGTAGATACATAAAAAGTATATAAGTATAATGTATGATATTTAAATTATATAAATCTCTAAAGTAAATTAATTGATTCATTGAAAGAAAGCTCTTTTACAAAAGGTTTCATGTTACACGGTATTAGTTGAAAAATAAGTACTTATGTACTTGTAACAAGCAATCAGGCTAGTGTTATACATATTTTGTCAATATTGTATTTTTTTCAATTTACAACAAAAAAAGAGGGAGTCTTTTTGAGCAAATATTTTTTGTAGGCGAAACTAGAAAAAAAAACATATTAAAACTATCATTGTATTTATATTAAATTATTAAATATGAAACGATATACTAAAATATTAAGTTATATTCCTCCCGACGATAACGTATGTAATAAGCCATTACCATAAGTAGAAACCCTTGTCAATTTCTATATGACGAAGACTCATAAACTGTCACGTTTAAAAAGTCTATATATTGATCACCTAATAACATTATTTGCATGTAGTCTTGATGTTACAGCATCTATCTTGTGACTGTCAATAATAATAGAGTTGTATTCCCAGATGGCTACCATCAAACCATAGTGTCCCAATTCACTAAAAAGATAGTAAAAAAATTGAATTTCAGCGACGAAATTAATTAAAATTTGGTATATAATAATAATAATAATAATAACTTTATTTCTCAAAAAGGTTACACATACAAATATATCTTAGGTCAAATTATGGTTTCACATAACAGTGCATTATATATCAGTTGGATGCCTCTGCTGCCGTACTAGGATAACCTGTGTTACGGCAAACAGCGCCCACCCCTCAAACATGGGCAAGAATGATAATGTAAAACTTAATTATATTTTTATAAAGAAAAAAAATACAGAGATATAAAGTAAATGTGTGTGTGTGTGTGTGTGTGTGTGTGTGTGTGTGTGCGTGTGTGTGTTTGTGTGTGCGTGTGTGTGTTTGTGTGTGTGCGCGCGTGTGTGTGTGTGTGTTGTGGTTGTCATAGCAATGTAGAAAGTGAATTATATCAATTGCAGCTGTCTAAGAGTTTTTCAGTTTCATGGTATGATAGGTTCAAAAAGAAGTTAACAAGTTTCATCTTACATATATTACTATTGACAGAGAAAATATCTAATTTTTTATTAATTTTATTATAAATAAACGGTCCCAAAAAACAGTAAAACTTATTAATAAACATAGTTCGGAAAGCTTTACTCTCGACGCAAGCTGTTTGATTTCTACGTTTATTTAACAAATTTGGCATATATTTCAACTCGGCATGTTGTTTTAGAACAATATTTTGTAAAAAAAGTTGGCGTACCGTTAGAACTTCACAATACTTATATAGTTCATGAGTTGGATAAGCAAGCGGCATATGTGTGCAGACTTTCAGAACTATTCGTTGAGCAATCTCAAGACATTTCAGTGTAGTTTTCGGTGCTCCACCCCATGAGGATATGCAATACGAGATGAGTGATTGACATAATGCAAAGTAAACACGTTTTAAAATAAGGGGTTCAACGATATTCCGTAGGTTTCTAAAAATACTGGATAATTTGCGGATTCGATTTGCTAAATTAGAAATATGCATTTTAAAGTTGAGATGACTGTCTATAATAACACCTAAATATTTAATGGTTTCGACTCGTTCTATAGATTGACAGGAACAATTTGAACTTTTTCTACAAGAATGGGATATCAGTTGATATTCTACACTTGGTCTTCTTATATTACGAATAGAATGAGCTATATACTTGGTCTTTTCTGTGTTTATTGTCAGAGTATTATTCCATAACCACTCATTAACCACATCAAGACCGTATTGTGCAGCAGCGAAAACATCGGACCAGGTATTTGCAACAAAAATTAAAGCAGTATCGTCTGCATAAGAGATTAATTTTCCTTGAGGGAAAACTAACGAAGCTAAATTGTTAATATAAATCAAGAATAAAGTTGGCCCTAATATACTGCCCTGGGGCACTCCATGATTAACCGCAAGACTATCGCTAACGTAATCACCAATGCGTATAGATTGTGAACGTTCAAAAAGGTAACTTTCAAATAGTTTTAATTGAGTTCCCCTTATTCCCAGATTCTCAAGTTTGTAAATTAGCTTAGTTATAGAGATCGTGTCAAAAGCTTTTGCTAGGTCCAAAAATATTGAAATTACTTTTTTACCCTTATCTAAATTCTGACTCACAAAATCAGTCAGTGTAAACACTGCATCATCTGTGGATTTACCTTTACGAAAACCGAATTGATTCATTGAAAGTAGATTATTAGTTTCCAAATATTGAATGAGCCTATTATTTATTATCTTTTCTAATATTTTCGATAGAGACGGTAAGATAGATATGGGTCTATAATTACAAGGTAGTTTTTTATCGCCACTTTTATGTATAGGGTGAATCTCCGATTTTTTGAGAATTGTAGGGAATATTCCTGTGTTAAGACATAAATTAAAAATATGTGTTAGAGGCAGGCTAAAAAAGCCAATATGATCCTTAAGAAACCTATTTGAAATAAGGTCCCATCCAACTGTTGAAGAATTTTTTAAACCCCTTATCAGTTGTCTAACTTCTTCTTCTGTCGTATCGAGTAAGACAAAAGATTTAGAATTTGAGTTTCTGTCATGCTCAGAATAATATTTATTATAACTTTGCTTATCAATGAGGTGTTTCTCTGCTAGATTCTTGCCAACATTGATAAAATAATTATTAACTGAATTAAGTGAATTTTTAGGAGACGAGGATATATTAAGCAATTCATTTGAGGTAAAACTATTTTTATTTGATGTATTTATTTTAGATTTTAATATTTTCCATAATTTTTTATTATCGTGTTTAGCATTATTAATTTCGTTTGTTTCATAGTTATTTTTTATCTTCCTTAAAAGGGTGTTGCAAAAATTTCTATACCGGGTATATATTAGTTTAAGTGTTAAATTATTTGGAAAAGTTTTCGAATTTTTATGTAATTTATCTCTATTTTTAATGCAACGTAGTAAACCTGGTGTGATCCATGGTTTTAGTATTTTCTTTCTAGACGATAGTGTAATAATGGTAGTGTTATCTGATATTAATTTAGTAATAGCATTCGTCAAAAATTCAATTGCATAGTTAGGGTCCTTTGTTTCAAAGACCGGGGTAAGATCAATTTTTTTCAAGTTAGATATGATATTTTGAATGTTAATCTTCTTATAATTAGTACTAACATACGATCGATCCAATTTTAGATTAACTGATATAAGAACAGGATTATGATCAGTTATTTTTACTTTTGGAATCATAGTTATAAAAGAAAAATCGGTTTTAATTAAAACATGATCCAAACACGAATCGCTAGCTTCACGAGTTGAGAGTGTGTGACTCGGTAAAAGTCCATGAAAAGCTGCTACTGTAAGATAACGATCACTAATTAAGTCTTTCTTTTTAATGTCTATATTGATATCTCCAATCAAAATAATATTCCTGAAAGGAGCCAGCTTTTGAAGAACTGAATCTAGTGATGTGAGAAATAAATCGATGTTATAATAAGATGGAGATCTATAGATGCAAATGATGGCTATGTTGTTTTCTTGTGTAGCTATTAAACAGTTACCTTCCCGAAACGTAGGTTCTTCTACTGAGAGCGAGAGATTCTCTTTAGTGTATAGTGCAACTCCATCATTTTGTTTACTGTAAGATTTGGTATAGAATGAGTTATAGCCTTTTAGTTGTGGTACAAAAGGAGAGTTTCCGATCCAACATTCCGTAAGTACAATTATTTCCAAATCAATTTTTAGCCTTTCAATTAGAATTTCGAATCCAGGCATGTTTCGATAAACACTACGTATGTTTTGTGTAAGAATATTTAAGCAATTAGAGGACCTAGGAATCGCCTTATGACATTCATCAATATCACAGTTTATTACCTTTGAATTATACATATCCTCAATGTCATCGGAAAATTGAATTATATTATCGAACTTTGATATGATTTATATATATGCTCCTTTAATTGATTAAGTGAATTCCTGACTGACTCATATAAAAATTATTACTATGATAACTGCAATTAAAAAATATGGAAAGCTGATTTTGTATAGTGTAAATGTGTATAAAGTGCAATGTGTGTAGTGTATATATGTATAAAGTATGTAATGTATATGTGTATAAAGTGTATTGTATATGATAACTGAAAGTAAAAATTATGAAATGTTGATTTTGTAAAATGAAAATGTGTATAAAGTGTAATGTATATATAAAGTTATATCTAAAAAATCTTTGATAACAAATGAAAATAGTTGAACTAACCTTAATAACAATAACGTAATTACAAATTTTATGTACTAAACCTAGTCACATAGAGCTTCTTAATTTGTTTATATCAGCTTCAGTATTTATGCGTATGTGCGGAGATTTTTCATCTTTTCGGAGATAGATTACGCCATGAGTTGTCCAACAGAAGGAGAAACCGTAAGTCTTTTGGAATGATCTTGCCAAGTAGAACAGTTTTTGAGATTTAGCAGTTAATGTTTCCGACACAAATATAGGTTTTACCGGTTGCTTAAATTGCAGATGTGATGTACTTAGTTTTTCTTCCTTTTTCTTAGACTTATTGAAATTCTTCACCTTTTTTATAATATTATCCTTCAGTATGACTGTATTAAATTCCACTATAATAGGCTTAGATATGTCATTTTTCTTTGTAGGAATTCTATATATATCCCTAACATCATTAGAATTTATGTCTAAGTTTAAAGCCTTGCCTAGTTTTGTAACTACACTGCAAAGATTTTCTTTGGATTCATTTTCCAGTTTAGGTATGTTTTTAATTTCTAGACCCGCTGATCTAGATCTACGCTCCAAAAGGTCAATTCTTTCCTCCAACTGCAATATAGTTTTTTTATCTTCTTGTTTTTGTTGTTCTAGGGTTTTAATTTGGGTCAAGAAGTCGTCATATTTACTTGACATTACTTCCACAGTTTTCTTCAACTCAGAATTCTGTTCTTTCAAGTTATCAATTACTGCTTTTAATTGAAGAAAGTTTTTTTCTTGCTCTTTGGAGAAGGATAAAAACATATCCTTATATGAGTAGTAACTCGGTGGTAACGCTTAGAAAACAAAATGAAGCGGGTTCGAACCTGGAGTCTTTCACTTTTATAATTTTTTACATGATTATCACTTGCCGAAATTCCCGTACTTGGCCAAATTGGTCGATTTCATCTCCATAGTTATTAGAGAGACTCGTGATCAGCAGTATGACGTTAAAAGGGCTCAATTATAACGTGTGAGTACTAACTAGCTCTTATCCCGCTGGATTTCAAAGTACTTTAAATATACTTGAATAACTCTAATAGAAAGATATAAGTAGAAAGGGGATTAAAATTAAAAACATAAACTTAAGATTAACATCGTGAAAGAAAGTATTAAATTATCAAAGACAAACCTGAAAATTTTGAACTGTATATCAAATAAGATGTCACCTGCATACATTCTAATGTTTTATTAAATATTTATTTGTGTCTTTTACTATGTTTTCTTTTGTATACTCTGTAAAATTTTCTTGCATAAAGTATGTGGTGTTTATTTTCAGGCATATTTAAAGCCTTTGTAAAAGCTTGCCGCCTCTGCACAGGTCCCACGAGATAATTAAATTTCCATATACTAAAGAATGGACAAAAACGAAGCTTTTGCGTCTAGGAATATTTTACAGTACACATACATATATTTTTATTATAGGTTTGGCTAAATAAACACATGGAGAGAAGTTACCAATGTTAAAATAGACATGAGAAGTAGCATCTCCAAAGCTACGCTCTGTACTTACTCATCACGAAATATCGAAAACCACTTGATGTGTAAAGATGTTTGGCAGGGGCATGGCAGTTTATAGTTAGAAGACGTCCTATAAGAACGGATTTTGCGACAGTACCGGATTGAGGAGGTCAAATGGTTTCTCGTAATTTTGTATGATAGTCCTAGGGGCAAACCCAAGCGAAGCGAAGGTGAGTCGCTAGTGTTAGTTTAAGTAAGCGTAAAGTAAACATTTGGCAAAATCGGGGCCAATCGGGACAAACAGCTACTTTGGCTTACACATTTTTAATAGAATCAATCAATATAAAACTTGAGTTTGAAGATATGAATTATTAAATTATATGCAAATGCCTAAGACTACTAAGGCAGTCTGTTAGTAACTTTTGTCCGACTGCCAACTCAATGCACAATTGCACAGCACGTTTACCATTGCAAATACGCCGAAACTGTTTGTAGACCTCCGGGATTTAGCTGACCGTCGCACGTAACAGATGCAATCGTGTATTTGACCACGGAGTATCAAATCTCTATAGCGCGAATGGTTTGTTCTCTACTGGGAATTGCATATCATACATCGTGCATCGAATTTGTAAAATTTACTTCTAAATTGTAATCGCTTTTATTTTTTTGTTTCTTGAGTTTTATTTTCATTTTATTTTAATAAGTGAAGTGTCGTATGATAATTCATACGACAGTAGTAGCCCAAATATCCCGCTCGGTAGCCGGCAGCGGTAACTATGTTAAGTTCTTTTTTTTTATTAAATATTTTAATATGCGATTCATGTTCCAACATGATTACCAGTTGTCTGACGGTAAAAGGAAACATCGTGAAAAAATCATACAAACATGTCCAAGAGAACCCAGTAAGTTTTTGAAAGACATGTGTATTCACCAATCCCGATTATAACCTAATCCACCTCGTAGTGAATGAAGGGAGCTATGCCCGGGAAGGGAGCTATGTACGAATTTCAGGAAAGATCCTTATTTAAAATTGTAAATTGACTACCTCGATACACGGTCAGAGTATAAGTATATAAAGCATTAATGCGGAGTCAGTGTATCTCGTATATATCATATTCGTACATATTGAAACGTTCACAAGCTGTTGAGTTTTATTTGCCTTGGCATTTTAATGAAATAAAAACAATCCCTTATTAATTTATCCCTATTAATATATTAATGAATCAAATTGTTAATTATATGAAAGTATGCTTTTAAATCCTTAAACCTAACTAGCCGAGTACCGCAACCAATCTTTTAAATACTTTCAATATTTTTTGTGACGATATTGGTGTATCAATTTCCAATACTGTGCGCTTTGACTAATAGAATTAGCTAATAATGGTAAAAATAAGTGAAACTGAATATTTGTCACAATTCAATTATAGAAAGTGTGTAAATGATACGTTTGAATTTATTATTCGCCTTAGCTAAGAAACTTATTCAACACGTGATATCAATCTGCTTACTTTGGGGAACGCCTGTTGTGAAACGTGCTATCTAGATCGTGATAAATATTTTTTACACTTCTAAAGGTATTCTATTTTAGCAAGCAAAAGTTTTTAAATATATCCATATCTCAACAACATTCAAAATGTCCTATGTCAGTGTATATTTAGAGTAATTTATAGGGTTTTGACTATCAAAAGAGAATATTTAACGTCGTGTAAGCGTTATGAGAATATTTGGCTCTTAACCAGCAAACAACAATGCAACTAGCAAATTTGTTGTTCCTGAAATTCTGAAAAAATCTTACGCAGTAATCATATTTTTTCATACAAATAAATAAAATTAAAGTATATGTTTTTATTGTCAAATAACTTATTTTTAAATTTATAATATTATAAATAGAATATCTGGAACATTGATTGGATATATTATACGAGTATATTTATATATGTAAAACGTTTGTAGTGAACATGTCTGCAAAATGCAAATAGCAAATGTTTAATTATGAGGTACTTGGAAAATGTTTTATTGTTGTTTTTGTCATTTTATTATGTACAATTAATATCCCTCATATAATTTAGCTATGCGTAAAGTGATCGACCTGTTTTCTAGTACTTGCTAAGTTTTCTCAGACATGCAGGTTTCCTCACGATGTTTTCCTTCACCGTAAGACAAGTGGTAATTATGATAGAACTGTTTCGCACATGAAAATATCAGAGGCGCGAGACCTGGATTTGAACCCGCATCACTCGGTTATCCAAGCGAGCACGTTACCGCTGGGCTACCACTGCTATTAATGACTAGAGGAAGAAAATGTTATATATTATTCATGTTTCATTTTTAAAACATCGCTTGTGAAAAAGTCACTTACAAAGGTCTTTAAATATTTTTTTAAGTTAACCTAAAACTATTATAATATATCGTATATATTTATATAATACACAAACATATCATATATCATAAACAAAAGAACTTTGATACAGTATGCTATTCTTTCGTATGCGCAGCGGTAGTTGAAGTTGGAAGTGTAAACAGGTTACAAGCGATTCAACTGCAGAACTATATCGAACTTAAACAGACCAAACTAATTTTAAAGTGGAAGCAAAGTGAAGCATATCGAGACAAGAGGCGTTCACAACTTGTACAACTTCATACTTATTTAAAAGTATTTATTGTACCATATAGACCGTTATGGTCGCTACTTCTATTGGTAATTTAAACTAAAACTAAAATATTCGATTTAGCATGAGTACCTATATATTCATAGACTTAAGAAAATTAAAATTTTAATAAGAGCAATATTTATTTTAACAGGAAAGTGTATGATTTTTAACCATTTATTATTGTTATAAGGAATAAAAAAGATATTTGAAATGCATTATCATGTCGTTAATATCAGTTTATTAATTAACTGAAAATACAACCACCGTACCGTAGCAGTAAAACGTGTACATAACTGATTTTGCTAATAAAGCACAGGCCACAACGCACAGTTCGTACATCACATGAAGCCAAAATTCAAAATTCGTATTGACGATACTGATATTCATTTCGATAAACCGTGTTGAAAACCAACATCCAACAATAACAACATTTTTATGTTAAAAATATTCTTTATATTTATAGTCACAATTATTTTAAACACATTTTTATTAAATTCACTGCAAGTAACAATGTAATGAAACGGAAATTAATTTTAACCTACTACCAACTATCGAAATGAAACTTTGTGTGAATCAGTAGTTCAGGTGACAGTACTATATTCAGTCTATCTTGAAGCTGACTTATTGATAGAGCTAGAAGGCGAATAGTGGAACGATTATTTGTCATATATATGATTAGTTTTGACGAGCTTTGTACATTTCAATACGTGAAAAGCGTGTTTGATAGTTTTTTTAATTATAGTTTCAGCCCAAATACGTCCACTGCTGGACATAGGCCTCCCCCAAAGATTTCCACAACAACCGGTCTTGCGCCATCCGCATCCAGTGGGCTCCCGCGACTTTGACCAGGTCGTCGGTCCACCTTGTGGGAGGCCTGCCCACGCTTCGCCTTCCGGTACGTGGCCGCCACTCCAGAACTTTGCGTCCCCATCGACCGTCTGTTCTGCGAGCGATGTGCCCCGCCCACTGCCACTTGAGTTTAGCTATTCGAAAGGCTATGTCGGTGACCTTGGTCCTTCTGCGGATCTCCTCATTCCTGATTCGATCTCGCAGGGAAACCCCGAGCATAGCCCTCTCCATTGCCCTCTGTGTGGCCTTGAGCTTTCTTATGAGGCCCATCGTGAGCGGCCACGTCTCTGTCCCGTATGTCATCACGATATAAAAATAGAAGCACTGTTAATTTTAAAATGTATTTCCTTTTATAAAAATTAAATATAGAGACTAAAAAAAAAATTTTTAAATAAGTTGTATCTTAATCAGTTCACTCATTTAACTTTGAAAAGAAACGATCAAAAAAACATAGTTACCTTCGCATTTTTATTAATAATATAATGAAGTATCGCATAAAATCGATATTTAATCGTTACATAATTAATTTATAGACCGTTATTTACTGGTGAGCCAGTGAACGGAAGACTAATTATTCATTATTTATCCGGTTAGTGGACGGCTAGCAACAGCCTTTTATTAATTCCTATTGACTATCTTCATGTTACGCACCCGATTATCTACATATTAAATAGACATGTTATAAGAATTTTCTTATTTCCTAGCTCTCGACAAGCCTTAGTGTTATTAATAAAAACATTAAAAAAATACGTTTCTTGTTATAATGATTGGTAAATTCTGTTCTTATTTTGTTTTCAACAAATTTTCAAAAATGATTTTCACCACGAACTATACTTGTAATGTGTAGTAATTTAGCCAGTAATTTGTGAATTAATCAGTAGTCTTATATAATGTAAAAAATATTCCTATAATAAATCTTTTTATACAAAAGCAATCAGCTCTCGCTTCCAAGAAATACTTTTTACAATTTAGCTATTTATCGCAATGGTTTAAATTGAAAATTTTCCTAAATGACTTTTGCCTACTAAGAACTAATTAAGCAGCATAATAGGCATATTTTAGTGAGTTCGCCGAATATTTATAGAATACGTATAGATAATTCAAATCAATTATGACAAGGTATAGTTAGCCAAATCATTCGAAATCCAACATGGCGAGCTCTCAAAGATGCCAAGCGGATGTTTTATATGCACCAGCTATATGATATACTTTAAATGAAAGGGTTTGCTAGGAAGAATGCGAATTAATATTTATTAATTAAATACGATAAATGTTATAAAATGTAGGTACTCAAATATTTTTTAGTTAGAGTAATCTTGAGCATTTTTTAATAAACTACTTGTCTGTTATCATCATCATCATCAGCCCTTTTTAACGTCCCACTGCTGGGCACGGGCCTCCCTCAGTACGAGGGGGATCAGGCCATAGTCCACCGCGCTGGCCCAGTGCGTGTTGGCGGACTTCACATGTCTTACGAAAACTTGCTAGGTTTTCTCAGATACATGCAGGTTTCCTCACGATGTTTTCCTTCACCGTAAGACAAGTGGTAATCATGATAGAAATGATTCGCACATGAAAATATCAGAGGTGCGAAACCCGGATTTGAACCCGCATCACTCGGTTATACAAGCAACGCGTTACCGCTGGGCTACCACTTGTCTGTTATAATTATATTAATTTACTAATTATTGTGAGATAAAAATATAGGTTTCACTATAACTATATAATTATCTAGTAAAGTCGTAACTTTAAAGAATAAAATAATATAAATACAATTAATATTTTCATTTGACCTAATTTTTTACGAAATATATTTATCAATAATCACAAATTTAATTTGGAAACCAACTTCCGATTTATATTCAAAGTATTTTTGCAATGAAGCTATGCACTATTTTTAAAATTACTATACAATTTCCAGAGAACGTCAGTAGTGCTTGAAAATGAAAGATCTAATAAAATATCTAATAAATGCAGTAAAACATAATATACCTACTAGTAGTACGTACTGAGTATTTGCAAATCTAAACAGACGGAACTCTTTTATATCCGAAAATAGATTAAACTAATTAAGTTTGAATAGATTTATTCTTCTCCAAAAATTAATCTAAATTAAAAATTTAAAAATGCCAGGAGAACAGAAAGTGCAAGAAATTGCGATATTTATCAATGAATCCAATTACGAAGTTGCTGGCACTCGATACGTCTTTGTACTAAGTTAGTGAACCGTTAAATTCCTTATATTCTATCATCTTTCAAGCGTGCGCCAACTACATATTAGATACGATCACGTAACTATACTATCAACAGTTAATATACGACTTTAGTTTTCTACAGCTTTTACAATAAACCCCTTATTTAAAAAGCAATTAAATATTTTAAGAGTGACACAGTTCTTATAGTCAGAGTTCCTTCCTACTGAATATATTGAAACATTTAATCTGAGTAATGTTTATTAAAGAAGCTTTACGTTAAATATGCCGTTCTGGCACGTTTCTGTATACATGCAAGTATTCAACGTGAGCAGCGATTAAAACTTCGGCGATGCGGACAATGCCGCAGCAATATTACTGCTCGGTTAACAAATATAGTATGTACACAATTCACTCAGGTGTATCCGTAGCTGTCAAATATACCGTTACTGTCACTCAGTAGTTTATTTTTTTTTTTTCTCTTTTCGCTCTCGCTTGTTGTGGTTGACACACGTGTAGTGAGATCTTTCGGCCTTTAATATAAGGATTATTGTTTTTTAAAGTACTAAAATAGTTGGTTTTGTGTGTAGTTGTGTGTTATAGGTGGTGGTAAGTAGTTGATTTGTGTTTAGTGTATATTGTTAACTATATAAGGCGTTATAATGGATGGTGACCCTCCTCCGGAGCCGCCGGATCCTGGTGGCGGTCATCAAAATTTGCTTTCTATTCCTTGTATCCGTGACCGTAAAAGACCAAGCGATAGCAATGTAGATTCATCTTTAAATAAAAAAACCATAACTGATCCTAATTCAGCCACTCCTTCTATCCAAAATGTTTATGTCCACCCGTGTATGGTAGACGGTCCTAAATCGTATTCTAATGATGACAAAGGTCCTTTCATTGTTCATGTTTCTCGGGAAGTTGCAGACCCAGCAGCAGGAACTACTGTACGGGCTATCAAATTCGGCCAATTCTTGCATCACAATAAAATTCAATCAATAGTTCATGATGGGGTAAAAAATTTAGGTCGCAACAAAATCTCTGTCCAGTTCACTTCAGCTCAGGCAGCTAATGAATTTATAAGTAACCCCTTTTTAGCATTGGCAAAATATGTTGCAATAATACCAACATATAATATCACTAGAATGGGTCTCATTAAGGGTGTCCCGGTTGACTGGTCAATGGAGGAACTTGCTGAATCATTAGAGCTTCCTACTGGCTGTGGAGCAGTTATGAAAGCGCGTAGACTAAACAGAAAAAATGTTAGTGAGGGTGTAGTAACATGGATTCCAACCCAATCTGTTGTCATCACTTTCCGTGGACAAATGCTACCTGAAAAAGTGTTCTGCTACCACACATCATTACCTGTAGAAACCTATAAACTCCCTACAATCCAATGCCCATATTAAAGCCCAGTGTCGATCAAAGCCTAGATGTTACAGGTGCGCCCAACCACATACTGGGGATGCGTGTGATATCTCTAAAGATTCTTCAACATGTCTATACTGCTCAGGTAAACATTTTGCCATAGATAAGGATTGTCCTGAGTTTTCTAGACAGCAAGCCATAAAAATTGTAATGTCACAAGATAATGTGTCCTACATGGAAGCCTCGGCTCGCTTTCCTCCTGTCCAAAGATCCTACTCTGATGTAGCTAAGGAAATGTTTACCCTTCCCGCATATTCCATTTCTCAAGGTCAAACTCCTGTTCCCTCTCCTTCTCAGACAAGATCTTATCGCCAAACTGTTGTTAGACAATCTCGTCCCAGGGCCCCTTTGGGTAAGGGATATGATAAAGAAGCCCACCAAGCCATTACTGGCAATTGTCCCTCCTCCTTGTCCAATGGTTGTGCTCTTAACAATAATGTTAATACCCCTTCAGAACATAAATCTCTCTTACTTATTTTATCAGAAGCATTAATTAGTATTGCCTCAATGTGTGATGAACTCCCCCTACCGTCCAACGTTGCCCAAAAACGTTCTCATCTTTTTAATATCATTAACAATGGCCCCACTCCACTTTCTCCAATGGAACAGTAAAAGTATTAAAAACAAAAAACATGAATTACTCTCCATTATTAACCTGTATAAGCCTGTCATTATTGCCATCTCGGAAACATGGTTGTTGCCTGGTTCTCGCTTTCGAATTTCAGGTTTCACCTGTTTGAGGGATGACAGAAGTGATGGGTTTGCAGGTAGTGCCATCTTTGTTCGGCACTCTATCCCTTTTTCTTCTATTTCTCTTCCCCCTCATAGCCAGCACATTAATGCTGTTGCTGTGAGAGCCTTCGATATTTCATTCCTATCTCTTTATATTCCCCACCCATCCTCTGCCCTTATTCCTGAGCTACATTCTATCCTAGCTGCCCTCCCCAGTCCTTGTCTGATAATGGGGGACTTTAACACTCATCATACCATGTGGGGTTGCTATTATTGTGATGGTGTTTCTCCTTTGTTGGTTGACATGTTTGACGACCTAAACATGTGCATTTTAAATGATGGTTCTCCAACCAGAAGAGTCCTTCCGAATCAGAACCCCAAGACAGCTGTGGACTTATCCATATCCTCTCCCACTCTTGCTTCTCAACTATCATGGACCACTCTTACATCCACCTATGGTAGTGATCACTTTCCCATCCTCATAGCTATTTATAACAAAATTATTCCCCTTCCAAATTCCAAACCCCTACTTTCTCATAGCCTTAAGAAAGCGAACTGGGAAGACTATGCTTGTTCGGTTGATTGCATGATTGAAACACTTCCGGAGATTGTTAATAGTGACAATATTGTCTTTTGTTACAACCACTTTGTTACAGCCATTTTATTTTCCGCGGACCTGAACATCCCCAGAAAACCCTCCTCACAGAATCAGTTGCCTTCTAATCCATGGTGAGATCAGGAATGCACTGATGCTGTCAACTGCAGACATTCTGCTGAAATGTCATACAAGGCATCTATGACAGAGGAAAATTTTATTACTTTTAAGCGTAGTGATGCAAAGTTTAGGAGACTAATTTCAAAAAAGAAAAAGTCTGGTTGGATCACCTTCTGTGAATCCTTAAATCCTCGATGCCCATCCTCTTTAGTTTGGAGAAATGTCAAAAGATTTCGCAGATCTCTTGATAATTCCCAGCTAAATTCCAATAATCCGTCCGAATGGCTTAATGACTTTGCAGACAAATTAGCTCCTCCTTTTGTCCCTAATAGTGATTCCTTCCCCGATTTCCTGTCAACTCCTACTTCTTGTGAATTAGATGCCTCTTTCTCCTTTGATGAACTCAATAATGTCTTAACGGGTTTAAAAGATTCATGCCCAGGAGAGGATGGCATTCCTTATTCATTTTTATCCAAACTTAATGATAGGGCAAAAAAAATATTTTTTAAATTTAATTAATACATCTTTTGATTCAGGTATTATTCCTGATGCATGGAAATCCCAGATTATAATGCCTGTGCTAAAACCAGGTAAAAGTCCCTCCGATCCCAATTCCTACAGACCAATTGCATTAGCTTCTACTCAGATTAAAATCTTTGAACATCTTCTTAAAAATCGCTTGGAATGGTTAGTGGAAAGCAGTAAAATCTTAGCGCCCTCTCAATTTGGCTTTAGAAAGGGCCTGAGCACAATAGATAGCCTCAGCATTTTTACGACAGACATTCGACTAGCCTTCGCCAAGGGGGAGTTCTTGGTTGGTGTCTTTCTGGATGTTGCTTCTGCATATGATAATGTTCTTCTTCCGGTACTCAGGCAAAAAATGCTCCAGCTGAGTATCCCTGCGAGGTTGACTCATTTTATATGTAATCTGCTGACCGGTAGAACCATATCTGTTAGACACCGGTTGCTAGGTATTCCTCCTAGGCGGGTTTGGAAAGGACTTCCACAAGGTTCGGTCCTCAGCCCTTTGCTCTATAGCATTTATACCCATGACCTCGAATTGTCTGTCAACAGTTTTTGCAATATTTTACAGTATGCTGATGACATCGTCCTCTATTTTAGCTCAAAATCAATAGAGGACATTCAGTTTCGTTTGAATTCTGCATTGCACTACCTAGACCAATGGCTCTCTAATCATGGTTTATCCCTATCTGTGGATAAATGCCGTACAGTAGTTTTCACAAGAAAAAGAAGTATTCCAAATTTTAGTTTTTACGTGGAAGACCATCCTATTAGGGTGGTTGATAAAGTTAAGTTCTTAGGTATTATTCTCGATAACAGACTGAACGGAGTTTCTCATTCGGAGTATATTAAGGATAAATGTGAGAAAGGTGTTAACGTTTTAAGAGCACTATCGGGTGTGTGGTGGGGTGCACACCCATATACTCAAAAACTACTGTATAACGCTTTAATCCGGAGCCATATTGATTATGGACTCTTTATCTTAGACCCCTTTAATAAGGCAGCCTCAGAAAAGCTGAATAGACTACAATACAAATGTCTCAGAATCGTAATTGGTGCAATGAGATCTACTCCAACCAATGCGCTTCAGGTAGAATGTGTGGATGCTCCATTTCCTATTCGCCGCCAGTTCCTTTCTGATCGTTTTGTCTGCAAAACATTACAGCTTTCATCCCACCCTTTGTGGCCCCGTTTAACTGAATTATCTGAAATTAACGCTCCACGTGGACCTACTTCCTACCTTTTGAATAGTTTCCGTAGATTTACCAACCTTCCTAATCCTATTAATTCTTTTAACTCCAATCCACTCTTCTCTACCCCCTATCCTGCCTTGACTTATTCCCCTCCTATAACAACAGATATTGGTCTAATAAAGGGTGCAGCTGATACCAACACAAAGTTTAAAGCTCTTTTGCATCAAAATTGGTTGAACCACGTCCATATATATACAGACGCCTCTAAGTTGTCTAAAGATGGCTGTGTTGGTTCAGCGTGCTGGATTCCTAAATTTAATATTAGTCTGCAGTTCAAATGCCCTCCTCAATCGTCGGTATTCACAGGCGAGGCTGTAGCCATATTGGAAGCAATCTTGTTCGTTCACTCGCATAACATTAACCAGGCGGTCATTTTTAGTGACTCCTTAAGTTGTTTACTGGCTATTAAAGAAAACCCTTTTCGTAGCAAATCAAGGTATTCCATTATATTAAAGATCCGTGAAGCTTTACTCTCATGCCTCAATAAGCATCTTAATGTTCAATTAGTTTGGATCCCAGGTCATTCCGGTATTATCGGTAATGAGTCTGCTGACTCTTGCGCTAAAGTGGCTACTCAGTGTGGCTCTCTTGAACACTTTAGTAACTCTGCTCAAGATGTATTACCCCTTGCTAAAACTCATCTAGACAACTCATGGTTCAGCTACTGGAATTCATCAAAATCTTTTAAGGGAAAGCATTATGCTTCTCTCCAGGCGGAGATTCCTAAGCGTCCTTGGTTTTTTCGTCAGAAACATACTGAACGGTGGGTTATTACTACTATTAGTCGCCTTCGCTTTGGACACGCAAGTACTCCTGTTCATCTGGCTAAGATCAGGGTAAGGGACCACTCATTATGCGAGTGTGGTCTGGATGAAGGCTCAGCTTCCCACATCCTCTTTAATTGCCCCAAACTCCTTCGTCCCCTTTATGATGCTCTTCCTTTCAAGGTCCCCCGTCCCCTTAATGTTCAATGTTTGTTGATGTTTGTGTTTAGTCCTCTTTGTACATTTTTATGTAAATTTGTTAAATATAATAAAATTAAGCTTTGATAGTAGTAAGTAGTGAAGTAGTTGTAATAGTTCTCTAACATGTCCTTTTTTTTTTGTATAAATTAACTAACCCTTGTGCCGTTTATATGTTTTTAGGTGGAGGTAATATTGTAAAAATAAAATCATACTATTTAATACTGTGAATCCAGTCTTTTTTGTGGAATAAGTTAGTATTTCACCGGCCAATCTCGAACGTGACTCCTCCATTCAACGTGACATTGGCGAAATAATTTGTGCTCAACTGGCACGCATTGAAGCCATCAAACCAAAGAATTGAATTGAATTGAATTGAATTAGTTTATTTTTTATTTTTTTATTTATTTAATTAGGTTTGCTAGTGGTTATTATATTAATAAACATAATAAGTTAAATTAAAACTAAAAAAAAGTAATTTCAAAAATTAAAAAAAAAACATGTTATATATAACAATAACAATATTGTGAAGTACAGTTTTGGCAATAATTTAAGTTCATTGTAAACGTATTTTTTTTAAATAGTAAGTGATGCATGGTATGTATCTTACTTGTTATTATGTAAGGTTCCAAAACTAGGTCCGAAGTTCCACTAGGGAGCTAGCTTCATCTGATAGACTTCAAGATACTTAATTATAGTAACTACACTAAATTGAGGTACATACGAGTAAAAAGTTTTACTTCATAATGAAAATAAGAATTAACGTAAGATTCACTTTCAATTTTTAATTATGTATTTGTTATAAGTGAAGCTAATGTAAAAGCGTGTTAAAAATTTGTATGTCACTTAACGGGATGGATTTTTTAAGTCATTCATGTAAAATAATCATAGATTCAAATCATGAAAACAAAATAGCAATTAACGAAACTCAAATGTTTCCAGATCGCTTAAATATAACACCAAACTTTATTCAATCTCATAAATTAAGCACCAATTCTCTGTGAAGACATAATTATTCAAAAATAAAACCCTGTAGCTATTATTTCAAAGGCTGTGAAACAAAAGATAAACAATGAAAGGGGCGGACAAGCGTGAAGATTCCCATAATAAATGATGCATGGATGACATAACATGATCGCAAAATGAAACCTTTAAATCACTACAAAAATGCTTTGTTATGTAAAAACCCATTTTTGTTTGACATAATTGATGGGTATTCTACCTCCTTTGTTTTTATTTCTCCTCGATCTATTGTAGACTATCTAACATTTCTTCGTAATATACTAGAAATTAAAGTTATTTTTCTCATATATAAATGATATAATTTTATCTTATCTAGTGGTGTCATAATATAATGCGATTATTTGGAAAAACCAAGCAAACCAAACAGGCAGACAACTTTTTACGGATTTGGACTTAAATTATGTTCAAATAGTAATACAGAATGGCTATACGCATTTGCTACGAATATATAAACTCATATTAAAATTAACTGCCTCGGTGGTGTAGTAACTAGCACTTTCGGCCATACATAGAGAGGTCTTGGGTTCGAGTCCCGGGTCGGGCCAAGTCTATTTTTATTGAGTCTTTCTGCTAAGTAAGTCTCAGTAACTACCCAGAGTTGGGAATTTGGTGGTGTTTCACCCCCGTGCCTCGGAGAGCACGTAAAGTTGTCGGTCTTAGCTCTCAATGGTCGTGTCAAGTAGTTGTCCCACCAGTATATGAGTGTGAATAGGAATAGAGAGTGCATTTGTGTCTGCACGTACACTTATGCACTATAATATCTCCTGGTCCTGCGTAGTTGGCTGCTCTCAATGAGATTGGCCGCCATGGCCCGAATAGGTCGAAAACATTATTATTATATTTTAATACTTTTCTCACAGGTAAGTAATAAAAAAAAAATTAAGACTTTTTAGATCACCTTGTGTTTTCTTTAAAATGCAGGTTCATATAAAATAGCCCGACGCTTTTCTAGCGCCGCGAGAAGTTATTTAATGAACTTCGTTTTATGTAGAACTGCAGGATAACGCTGTAAATTTTTAGTCTCTAGACAATGTCAACTAGTCTAGTTTTACTATTATAAAAAATCTTTTATATAAGAATTTTAATACTCCATGGAATAATTAGTTTCTGATTTTATGTAAATCTTCTATCTGATTATGGCAACAAATTATTATTGAAGAATAATTTAATAAATGATATCCCATCAAAATGAAAAAAAAATACAATGGAGAATAACTTTATTTTAAATTAAAAAAAAGAAAAAAAAGGGCTGATGATGATGATCCCATCACAATGAAAAAAATACAATGGTGAATAATTTAATTTTAAATATTTATCTACAGCTTATTATTAATAAAAACATGTCTTGTGCTTATAAGCATCAAAAACAGAAATGCTGCTGTAACTAATCACGAACATGAATTTTACAAACTAAAATTGTTTACGAAGTAAAAATTTAAAAAAAATCTTTCGAAATGTTTTTTTTAAATAATATTGTAAATAAAATCAACAGAAAATATATTCTATATTTTTTTAGGTACGAACCCTAGTAAAATAATGCAATGTTGTATAAAAATATTATATATTAATTTAAGTGCTCAAGACAAAGCCGCATAAAACAGCGGCGTCTTAAATAAGTTGTAAGAATCAATTATCACTTTTAGTACGTCGTAAAGCTCACTAACTTCACTTTTATAACCGACATATACAATATGTACTGAGAAACTCCATTTTTTCCGCTGCTTTACGACTCAAGTCAGATATAACATTTTATGAGGCAAGTCATATAGTGACACACGTATATTTTCCGTATTAATAAATTATTATACCGGCTTGGTACAGGTTTGACTTTGTTTCTTTATATACGAGTATGTGACACAGTTTTGCATGTTCGTAATAAGTGAGAGTGGATCAAACGTAAAAAATAAATGTTAGGTTAGCTAGAGAGCTACGACAATTTAATTTTTATAATTTTACCGTTATTCTATAAGAAGCTATTCGTGCGGAAACTGACCGGAACGGAAAAATGAACTTTCAGCTAGCACAATATTAGCCTTCTATTAAGTTCATCGGTTCTATTTCTTCATAAACCAATATAAGCACTCGTACGATTAATGAGTGTGTATGTATGTATGTTAGTAAATTATAAATGTAAACACGTGTGATTTAGTCCATTCTCTAGTTAGCGAATAGTAAAATATGATTTTAACCACAAAATACTATAGTGCCATAAAGATTCTAATACATACAGGGTTGACTGTAAGAAATCTCTCTTAGGGAAAAGTCCACCATTGCCTATACCTTTTAGTATGTAATTTCTGCGTAACATTTTATAAGTGAAATATAAAATGTTACACGGTAATTACATAATATTTATAACATACATATTTAAAAAAATGAGGAAGATTTCTATTACTAAAATCATAAAGTCTTTCTTGTCGAGCAAACAAAAGTGGTTGAGTTTTTCATTATTTCAAACCGCAGATTAATTAAGATAGTTACATAACAGTTTTGGTCCTAAAGCGTTAACTTCAAAAGAGCGATCAAAGCGATGTTGAGAAGCTTTCGAGAAATAGTTTTCATATTGTATTATCTCACTCTTGTTATTATTTAAGAAATGTGAAATGGTCTAGAGCTTTCTTTTTATATCTGCAAATTTTCATCATCAAATTCAAAGTCTAATTTAATATACCATTTAATTTAATATAATAAAATAGAAGTGATAATGTAAGGTCTGTATTAAGGATAAAATTCAATAATTATCATGGATGTTATCGGATATTATGACAGAAGGTAAGTTTGCATGACTTTTCTTACAAATAGTCGACTAACACGTAAAGCTAACTAAGTGAACATCTATAATTATCACTAAGGTATAAAATATAAGGTAAAATATAAGGTAGGTAAAATAGTATAAAAAAAAAACTTTAAGTAACCTTTTTGTTATTCTTTCTGGGATTATGAATATATAAATATAGGTAATGTTTCGTCAATTGTAACCTTAAAATATTGTCTAGCTTTATTTTAATTTAACACTAACATTATCTATTTTAAATATTTTAGAAGCTTTTACAAGTACTTAAAGTAATTGCTTTAAGCTTTAAAAAGATTGATGATTTTGTCAATATTTTAGTAAGATCTATCAGATACATACTAGAAAAGCAGTTTTTAATCAACGCTGAGCGCAGCGTTTTGTGTACAAATGTAATGAAATTAAACCTGAGCGCAATGTTACGTAGAGCGTCTTAAGCTCAGGTCGAGTGAGATTGGGTATTTTACAGATTACATCGTTATACTTTCTTAGGTTTACGCGACTGTTTGACATTATAAATAAAACTGTGTTTTCGGAATTTGTCGCGGATTTATTTTCAGTTTTGGTCCCTTTTTGGTTTGGTTTGGAACATCTTCAATTATTAGGTTTAGCGAAGCGAATCCCATAACCTGAGCATTTTGTGGTACATATTGCTGAAAAACTATCACGCCTATAGATTTGTACTTTAACATAGTAATTTAACTTCATATTTAGATATGTTATCTGTCAAAAATATAATTTTATAACCATTAAAAAAATGAACATTAACAATTTTGTATTCATTGGATAGAATGTGATTGTACCATTAACGTTATCTGTTAGAAAATCAAAGAGTTAACATAGCTGTAACGTGATTACCCGTTAGAAAAACTACGCGAGCCCTCACAAATCTCAGCTTTTTGCTAGTCTGTAAAATATTAATACGCGAAACAAAAACTTTGTACCCTTTTTACGAAAATAGTTCGGACCGAGGAGTATGAAATTTCGCACACTTATGAGATATAGAGAAAGATGATTTAAAATAATGCGTAAAAATACATTAAAACAATTTTAAAAAAAACATTACACACAGTATCATGTACTTGACACACTTAATGTCAAACATACCCATATTAAGCTCATTTATTACAATATATATTATATTTGTTATCAATTATGGTCGAATTTTGACCACAGGGCGACCACTAGTCTGTATAGATATATAAAAGATATATGTATTGTTAACACAAATGTTGAAACGTTGCTAAAAATTAACTAGTATCCAAATAAATTAACATCGACTTTGAAAATTAATTTGTAGAATATTAAAAATATTATATAACGTTGTAAATAAAATATATAAATAATTTTCATTAAATAAATTGGTGTCCAACCACAATTCTATTAGTTGACATCGTACGCGACGGCACGTCCCCACATTTATATTGACTTTATTGAATAGACGTTGTGCTATTTAAATAAATAAACCAACATGTTTTTAAAACTTATATTGAAATTATATTATTACTAAGTGATTGAAATAAGTATTTTTCAACTCAAAAAAATTGTTAAGTTAAAACAGAAAAGTTCGTGATTGTGTACTTCTTGAAAGTACTCGTATAAATCCACTGTATTATGAATGATTTCATTTGAAATATGAATTCAAGTCTATAGAAAAGCGAAATTTTTTCAGCGGTATTTTTGGGAGAATATGAACAACAAACACATTGTGTTGACAATACTAGACAAAAAACGATTGTTTTTGTTCAGTGGATAAAAAAGAGCTCTAAAGATGCCTGTCTGAGGTTTTAATGCATAAACGAAACTTCTATTTTTCTATTCTTATACATTACTACAGTGTAAGATGTACCTTTAAAATTTTATTAATATAAAGGATTAATTATATTAATATTATATTTTTTATGGAATTTTAGAACTACTTAATATAATCATAAAAAATTATTTGATCTCAAGCTTTATCATATAAAAACGACACGGTTTTACCTTTAAATAATCTACTACTATCTAATCTTAGGCTTAGGCTTATGGTAATTTTTAGTGAAGCAAAGGAACTTAGAAAGTTAAGGTATTGTTTTTCATTCAATCAGTACATATAAATAAAATTGAAAATGTTTATTCCGGCCAATCTCGGAAACGGCTGGATCAATTTTGAAGGGACTTTCAATAGCTAATGTTATCAGGAGTAGCTTAGGCTAGTTTTATTTTATTAGGAAATTATAAAAATCGTTTAATTAATTTCAACCTTTCGCCCAGTTTAGCAGGCCTTGTTTGCTAGTGGATAATAAAAATGCAAGGAGATAAATAGCTTAAGCAGAACGCCATCAACTATTCAAGTACCATCAATTTAAAGCAATCTTGTCCTCGCTTTGACTAGTGTTCAAAAAGCAATCTATTTAATTCAATGACTTAACGTAAAGACCTTTAGTAGCTTTTTCACTGAAAAAAATTGTTGATTTTCCCTTGTATTTTAAGACATTAAAAAGATATTAGGTATATAACGATTACAGACTTAAACTAAAGTAAGGCTAGACTCTAAACCTCTCCCATAACCATGATTGCTGTAAAGCATTCGAAACGTTCCCGACGAAAATCAAAGTAAATTCAAAGAAGCCATCTAAATTTATTTAAAGTGTAAAATATTCGCGTTAATCTAAGAAAATACGAAATATTTTCGAAAGCACAGCCAGAGAGTGACGAAAATACTTTTAAAATGAAACTATTTTAAAAATTGATAAGTGACCCTAAGAAAGTTGTTGGGAAGGAAGAAAATATTATGCTTACTATATAAATTGACTGAATGGTAAATGAAATTTAATGAAATTGATTTCAATAATATAATTTAGACTACTCTTAATAATCTAAAAGATTGTATATTTTTTATTTTAGTGTTTATTACCCCTTCACGAATAAAAGCGTGACCTAGAGTAAAACATACTCGTAGACTACTTCATATTACTAAAGTACTACAGGTAGGAGATGCGATAGGGTACGATATTGTTTCAATGTCTTATTTTGGTACATACATATATAATCCTAGGAAAATGCACAATAGAATTGAAAACTAGAGAATACTTGTGTTGAAGTCGTTCGAACAAAATTCACTTAATAATATCGACTAAAATACGTGGTTCTATGTAGTTACGACACAACTTACACAGCACAAAGCTCAGATTGTAGCATTAATCAAAGAAACCATAATTATAAGTCCCGCTTCACTACTGAATATTTCATGTACAAATCATGTTATCGCTGGTGTATAACTATATTCAAGGGTGATTAATCTACTTTACATTTAAATGGGTAAAGATGTATAATTTTGTAGCGTTAAAATGTAAAACTAATATTTTTTTAATTATTTCATAAAAGATAAGAACATTATTTCGGTTGTATTTCTTATATTGAAATAAATTGTACTTTTACTACAACGGCGTTCTCTATTTATAAGCATTTTAAAATCAATGATTAAATAGTATCTTCACATTTTAGAAGCCATTAAATCTGTATATATTACTTTATTACACCCGCTTTCTAATCACTATTAACAATAGAAATTAGTGGTAGGAGGATGAAAATTTAGAGATGTATTTTTGATGCCAAATCATAAAAAATAAAAAAGAAAAGCTTGGTCTAAAAATAAAAAATAAAAATCTGGAGAGGGCCACCCATCATAATCTTAGTGGAATAAAAAATACCGAACAACCTATTCTCAGATCTATCAAATAATAATAAATCAGATCTAACAAAAAAAAATATCGGTCAAGCTGTTTCGGAGGACTTCGAAAACAAACACTGTGACTCGAGATTTTTACATATTAGATTTAAGCAACGAAAATTAAAGTGTTAATGGCATACATTATATATTAATATATTAAAATTTATATTACACATTAAATAAGGCAGTAAGTTATTGGAATAATGTCACTATTAACTATTATTAGAACGAAAATTAGACCTGTTACTTAGGATGCTCTGTCACGCCATTAGCAATCAATATCGTTCAACATGAAACCTAGATTTAATTTAATTTTCGTACTAATAGCTTTTAAGCGCTGTAAGCACAATATATTTTGCCTACGTCACGTAGAATTGAAAAGACAAGGTTAAAATAAACTAAATTTTCGTCTTGGTTTAACTAACCTGCTTTACGCAAACTTATGGTCTGAAAAATCTTTTAATAATAATCTATACACATAGTAAAATTAAAGTGTTTGCAATGTCAAAATTTATTAATTGTGCATGACATTATTTTCGGTATTTATAACAAAACCTCAACATTTGTCTGTTTGTTCCGTCTAATCTCCGAAACTGTTGGAATCATTTTGACAAGACTTGCTAGTTTAAACGAAAAACTATAATTTTCATACGGTTAAATCAAATCATAGTAATCAAATCCTATCTAAAACACCATTTTATTGTACGTCTATAAGAGATTGCTTAAAGCGTACCAAGGGAAACATATCTGAGCAACTTATAAACGACGGCAGAAGGAAGTTTGCCGAACAAGCGATAACGAGGCCCGTATCCGCTGTTGTGTGTTAATGAAAGTAGGCACAGGATTTATTACGCTGCTAAATTTTGAATTTAGTACGAAAAAGCTCAAAATTTCGTGATGAAAAGGTTAAAATTTTATTAGCGCTGTGAATATATAATCATAACATAAGACTCATCCTTGCTCCACTCGGTTTCGTCCTGGGTACGTTTTAACTGTTAGTATGGATTTCTCAGAGACGAGATATTTTCCTGCAATAAAAAGTCTCCTATAATAAGCTACGTGTTGCGGATACCAGATAGTTGTTATACCTACTACATATATAAATTTTATAAATACATACAAATTATAAATATTCGTGATTAGCAAATGAATGCCCCCAGCGGGACTCGAACCCGCGACCGCTGGCGCAGAAAGTAGGGTCTCTACCAACTGAGCCAAACGAGTCGTCAAATCGGTCGGAAGCAGCTATTATCATACCAAATTTCATCAAAATCTGTCCAGTGGTTTTCTCGTGATACGATCACAGACAGACAGACAAACAGACAAACATTCTAAAAACTAGAGATTCGGCCTCTGTAATGATAGAAATTAAAAATGACTATTTCAAAAATATTTTCCAAAAAAAAAATATTTAATGTACAAATTCAACTAAGTTACAATTTTATTATAGTATAGAATATAAATATTAAAGTAACTCGAGGTGTTTACTTTTTTACCCTTTAACCGCTGAACAGTTTTCGATGGTTGATCAACATATACGTGTAACTGACAACATCCGGACATAGACTACGAATTATTCGAGCCCTATTTATTATTGAAGTTAATCTAGGGGCTTAAATTATTCTGTCGTTAATACCTTAAAAGATAAGCCCCTTAAAATTACCTCAGAGATATTTTTAAAGACTATTTTTATAAATCCTTGAATATTTAATTCCAAAGACCGTTCTGCTTAATTATATACCTGCTAACTAAGTATCAAATTTCAAGACTCGTAGCTTAGACTAAATATTTTGTTGTTATATTATTGAATCAGCTTCTTATAATTAAAGACTTTCAAAAGTAAAGAAAAGTGGAGATACAAAGAGAATAGTAAGCTTGTTACTTTAATTGGAAATTAATCGGCGCAAATATAACGACGATCTTTTAATTAATTTGATAAGAAAAAATAGAATATCTTCTATACTAACAAACTATTCTCGTACATAAACTAAATCAACATAATATTAGTTCTAAAAAAGCAATTCGGCGATTCCTTTGTGAATCCTACAGGTAAAAGCAAATATCTCCGGTACTTAAGTTCCGGTGAGCGTTTGCGGAACTTGATAGCGTCATAAATGATATAGTTTGGACTAGGATTAATTCCGTAACTTTAACTGAAAGCTTATATGTATAAGATTAGGCTAATATTTACTACAGCTATTAGTTAAATAACAGTTAAAAGGTATGTACTAGTTCCGCCGGCAACTTTCCTCTCTCTTTGCAAGTATTATCCGGAAGAATTAAAGGAATGAGTACATCCAAGTTTGCAAGAAATGAGGTACATATCTCTGGAGCATGTACGAGTACATTGTACTTATGAACTACGATAATAATTTCCTAATAATAATTTTAAATGCTTTTTAAATCAACTCTCAAGGCCAGTGGTAATGCTTAATTTCTTTAAAATATCTCTTCTTAATTTCTTTAAAAATATATCTTATATCATTAAACGAGCAATTCTTGTATATATATAACCTGAATCTCGGAAATGTAATTCGTACTTAAATATAATTTCTAAAAACACAATTTATCAAAAAAAAATACCGAGCAAATCGGAAACGCCTCCAAAGATTTTCATAAAATTTAGTATACAGAGGATATCGGGGGCGATAAATCGATCTAGCTAGGATTCATTTTCAGAAAATGTTGTTTTATTCGTGTTTTCAATAATCAACTTTATCGATATACAACTTAAACATAAACTTATTTTTTTTATTGAAAGGAAATAACAAGAAGGTGGCGTGGTAGCCCAATATTGCCACTTAAACCGAAAAATATGACTCTTCCCGACATCTGAGATTTGAGAATAATAATAACATTTTTCTTAAAAATACCGAGCAAAGGTAGGTCATTCAGGTACTAATAATAATGAGCTCTCTTAATTTTTATTCAGAATTCTTCATTTAAAAAAGTCTTCATTTTAAATGTTTTCAATCAGCAAAAAGTTGTACATTTTTTTCGTTTTGTTTCAATAGAGCCGTTTTTAGGTACATATCGACTCTATTGAGCGAACACTCGCGGTTTCACGAATGTAACATAATATTTGGTTTTACCCTTTACACGTTTGTGAATGCTGACATCAAAACCAATTCTACTTTGCTTTTAACTTTTTAGTTTGTAATTTATTTTTTGCTTGATTTAGAAACAATTTAAAAATCGTTGAGTTGCATCTTCCCCCCATATACCTGTGTAATTTTGTAAATTACTTATCATTATGCTCAACTTTACTGAGCTAGAAGTGTTTTCTAGAGTAAAAGTTGTGTTAGCTGAAGGTAAAATGCCATCAACCAAATACGTTTTATGGTTATACAGTAATACACTCTCACTTGAAAACTTTAGCATTTGATTGCGTTCGTATAAGAGACACTTTTCTAATCTTCTTTTCTTCTTTAGAGTAAAGAAGTATGTAACAACATAATATTTACAACAACATTTTTTCTTATTACTTTAATAATCATTTTTTTTCGGCACTGAACGGACTCTTCTTGTGAGTATAAAAATATGCGATCTAAAATACCATTTTATTTATTTTCTTATAAAATTTGTATATTTAGATTCTTTGTTATTGTATGAAATTTTGCATAAAGTAAAAAAAACTTGAGAGTGTCAAAAAACTCGACCAATTTTGCTATTTTTTTTTTTGTATGTTCCTTAAGGCACACGGAAGGTTTTATTAATTAAAAAAAATAATAAAATAAAAATTGCGTGGACAAATCTTTACTATTACCGCTAGTTACAAAACAACAAATTCAAGAATCGTTCTTGAATGTTTCTTGAAATTTATGCCATGAGCGGAATTGAATCTCCAACTACTATTGATGATATACGAGGTAGACACTCAGAAAACTACGACATACTATCGACTACGCTTTCGTCTTCATCTTACAATGTAACTTGAAATAGAACTCAATAAAAAAGTTTTCTAAAACTCGGTTGAACTACTTTCGAAGAAAACTTAGCGCTAAAAGGAACTTGTTAAAAATGCTAGAAAAATTGACTACAAAAGAATATAGTTAATGCTCGTAGATGTACCAATTTGCATAAAATTTTAAAATGTAATATTTTAACTAAAACAAAAATGCTTACTTGTCTTGAAATTACATTTTTAGGGTTCCGTATCTCAAAAATTTGAATAGATATAGATTAGGTCTCTTTGTCTGTTTTTCAGGAACTTGTGAAGGTATCAAGCTGAAATTCAAATATCAAACACTCATATCTGCAATTCCTTGGAGTTGTTATAAAATCAAGCTTCTAAGTCACCGCAATGAAAAATACGACCACTTTTGTTACTCATAAGGGCCTTGAGATGGTCCGCCTTTGGCCTATAATTCATTTTTTTTTCTTATCCGATGAGACTCACGCTTATATTTTTTTGCTTAGAGGGACTTATTCCATATACTATTAACAACTATCAAATACTATTATTATGTCGCAAAAAACAACATTATCTTATGAGATAAAAAAATTAAATTAATACATACATGCATACATACATATATGCATACACACATACATGTAATTTAAAATATTAATCAGTCATTATGATACTCTTGGTTTGAAAAGTCTGTAGCAATTGAAATGTATAAGATTAGACGAATCAAACGCTGACTTTAAAATTTTTGCTATATTTATTAAAATCAATTTTATTTTACAAGTTTCTACGTAACCGCGCCGTCGAGATTAACAAAAAGTCCGCTATAATTAGAGCGAAAGCCAGAATGGTCTAGGAAGTTTAATAAAGAGAGCCTTCGCATTTAAATCCCCCATTTAACTTTGTCGCGGCATAAGTCCAAGGATTAATGGAAAGACAGTGGCAGTAGTCGTGACACTTTTAATCTTTTTAATCAGCTTTAGTTTCAGTTCAGAAATAAATCTTTTAAACGAATCACTTGATTGAGCGCGTATGAGATAGTTTCTAGATTCGATTAGATTCGATAGATATACATACCTAGTCTTTGAATTACAATATTGCTAATTATTTCGTTAAAATCTTGAAACAATACTATTAGTATTAAAACTTTCTTTGTAATTTAAGTATTCTTACTTTTTCATAGTGTTTCAACTATCGTTACTTTCAAACGAGGTAATGGATACGATTCTCGTTAGAAATTATTACATAATGGTGCTTCCTATAAGGTTTTATTTCCAATCTACTTAATTCAAGGATGAATTACAAAAATATTTTCCGATAGTTTATATAGAAAATCATTTAAGGCGACATTAACTGCCCGCGACCTTGAGCATACATTGCAGCCCGTCGCCCGCTTCAACGCGCACCAAGATTATTCGAAAAAACAACCCACCTTGATTTATCAAACACAATACAAATAAAAACCGTATACTAAAATATGGGTAATTAAATTGTCTTTTATATGATTAAAGTTTCATGTAAATACGCCCCATAGTTTTTGCGTGATTGTCGTTTTTTTGTCCACGTTAGACATTACTTTACAAATTAATTACACTATGTTATTAAAATATAATTTCACATTTTCACATATCAAATTATGAATAAAATTGTCTAGTATAACATATATTTTTTTCAAAGGAATAAGACTAGAAGTTTAGACGTGATGTTCAATATAAAATCATTAAAAGTCGTTTATCTGCGCCTTAAGAAACATAAAACTTTCCCAAACAAATATCTCCTACCCTTAAATCAAGTAACTACCTATTTTTTAATACTGCACACCAACTTTTATCCTTGTAACTTTTCCCGTACATTCACGAAACAAAATAAAGTTCCAACGCAATTTACTAGCATTGTTCTCAAGCATGCAGCGGTGTATTTTAACCTGGAAGTGGACACTGACCGTCGCGTCGTATAAAACGTGTCACGACAGGGTAATTCGAAAGATATTCCCGTACATTTTACGCTTTTCAAACAAACATGCAGAAAATTTAATTTAGAATTTGCATATTATATTCTATAACACATAAAATACTAAAATGCGTCCACTATTTTTTTGGGAAACATGCTCAATGAAATATAGAAAAATATTTTTTTCATCATCATCATCGATACAGGGGCAGAATCTTTAGGTTTTAGAATTTTTGTTATCAGCTGTCAATTCAATTATTTCTTTTAATGGCTTCCATGAGTGCCGATTGGGCACAGTTGACTTCGCCAATGTCGCGTAGATTGGAGAATACACGTTATATATACTGATCGGTGAATATGAAAAAACAAACACTATTTGACGACACGTTTGGCTCAGTTGGTAGTGACCCTACTTTCTGCGCCAGCGGTCGCGGGTTCGAGTCCCGCTGGAGGCATGCATTTGTTGAACACAAATGTTTGTACTCCAGTCATGGGTGTTTATATTTATAATATGTATGTATTTAAAATTCATTTGTGTAGTATATCAACTATCTGGTATCCGTAACACAAGCTTCGTAGCTTAGCACGGAACTAGATGGCGCTGTTGTAATAACGTCCCAACTATCAGCTGTCTGGGAACGCATCACAAGAAAACCACTAGACAGTAGACAGATGTTGATGACATTTGTTACAAAGATAACTGATTATTCGGATCATAAAATATTTTATGATACTTTTTGAAAATATCTTATCTCTAAGAAATCTATATTAATTTCTATACTAGGACTTGCGTTTAAGCCGTTGTTTTGATATGTGGTTTGTTGACATATTGTTGCTAACTAGCTAATAAATCGCGTACTACACAATGACTGAAGCAACTAAAAACATATTGCTTTAACTAATATTTCAGGCCAAAATTTGCTAATGTTTCTGTGCAAATATAATTGAAGTATTTTGATCAATTGTATTCAGCCTTTTATCGTCCACAGTAAGGCACAGGCTCCCTTCGATACGAAGATCATAGCCCACCACGCAAGCCAAATGATTCAGGTATCCTCACGATGTTTTCATTCACTGTAGGACAAGTGGTAATCATCGAGACCCGTATTTGAATCCACGTCGCTCGGTGTCACAAGTGAGTGCTGGCCGGTTTGTTGTGAAATATGTTATATGTTATAGAGAAAACCCTTCATTTCAATCAATTTATTAAAAAATTAAAAAAATATGGTACTGGCTCCTAAAATCCTTTATTTTTTAAACACAGCTTATCTAAATTATGCTAGAGATGGCTAACTGGTTAGGTTAGTTAAGATAATTACTGATGCTTAATAGTCAATTAAGAAGAGCACTAATCGACATACTGACATTAGCAGAAGTGTATTGTTCATTATTAATAGCTTCATTATTAGAACAGGAAATCCCTAATATAGAATTCATGAAGTATTGATATTATATCATATTAAAACAGTATTTGGTTTCCCAAAACTAGTTTTTTTTATTAATATCTATTCGTAAAAATTGGCTCTTTGTATGTTATCTAGTTCAGACTTTATAAAAAACTAGCAGCAGCCGCGTACTAAGCTTCTGTGTCTAAAAGTTTAACCAAAATTGCTCCAGCCCTTTCAGAACCTTTCAGAACTTATCTGAAATAGACTTGTGAGCCGCGCAGGTACCTATTTTATAAGTGTACGCCCCTCCCTCGCCACGTTACCCCCGTTTATTTTTTATATTATTTGCATTTCTGAATAATTTGTTGGATGGAATGTAGTCGACGGTAGAGAAAACGTGCCCATTCTTTTGGCTGATTTTCGTCTAAGGTCTTTGTTAGACATTATAGTATATATATAGTATAGTATAGATAGTCTTTCTATATCTTTGTATTTTCCCTCTGCCATATTTAATGCATTTCTCGACTTAAATGTGTGTATACTTTACAAATAATATAATAAAATAAACAATTAAAATAAGCGCTCTATATTCAAATATTATTACAAAACAAAAGTTTGTTATTTATGATTGCGTGCCAATAAAAGGCCAATACGTAAATGTCCTTTAGCACGAAATAATAATGATTGGTTGTAAAGCAAATTACTTTATAATCCTAAGTGTATTATTGACATACCTAACGCGACGTCCTGCGTGAGCGATCTAGACGCGAACGCGAAGCGGCGCGGCACGGCGCGAAAACAACAAACATTCGAAACCTATTGAAGTGGCCTATGTGACCAAACGCACGTGGGGTGCGGTGCGGAGCGGCGCGAAATGACGCGAACGCGATCAGTTGGCTTGATATTTTCGCGCGAAGTGGACGCGTCGGCCATATTTTTTTCAAGCAAAAATTGTTGTTGAATTAATGTCGGAAGTAGAACTTCTTATTAATGCTATCCAAGAACGTCCTACATTCTGGGACAAGGACATATTTGGGTTTGGTATCGATCCAGTAACACCCCCTGCTATTTATTTTTTCAATATTTTCAATGTACAGAATTGACCCTTCTACAGATTTATTATATGTATAGATATGAATTTTCCAACAACATTAGCTTCCGTCCGCACATGACAAATATTTAATGTTAACCATAGAGTGATGTTAACTGAACTGAACGGCGGCGGAGGGCGCGGAGGGGACGGTTCGCGCGCACGTAGGACAGAGTAGCCGCATCGCTCCGCACCACATTAAATTCGCATCGGATCGTTTCGCAATCGCGTTCGCGTTGAGTCGTCCACGTAGGACACTGTGTTAGACATCAAACTCTAGAATAGCGTTATAAATAAGCTAAAATTATAGTAACAAGTTGACATTGGTACATTGTATTAATAGTAGTAGTATGCATAGATGTACCTACATGTAGCAGTTTCACAAGGAAAAATATTTTTTTATTTATTTATTTATTTAGAGCTTTCCAATTTTTGTCAGTGTTTAGAATTTCGAGGTTTAATTAGAATATAGCAGCAATAAGTCATGTTAAAAGTTATAGGAATTATTATTAGTCTCTCAAATTAACTTTTCTACGAAAAATTCTTAATAATAATAATAAATCTTTCTTTTTATATTGAGTTCTAAATGCAATAATATTAGCAGTACAAGACTGTATTAATTTGAAAAATTTAATACTTAGAAGTAATAATTTATATAATAAACAAAGAAAATATAGGCCGAATAATTATTTTGCACCTTAACCAATTTAATAAAACTGCTATAGTATTATCCGTATTAATGAAAATAAATCGTAAAAATTGCTGTAAGCGTAAAACTCAAGAATGGCTGAACCAAGTCAGCTAAATTTTTCAAATACTTTCGTTAAGACACGAGAATGGTTCTTATAGAGTGAAAAGAAAAATTTGCGAGGAAAATTTTGGTAAAAACGATATTTTTCTTTTTCCATACATAAAAATACATAAAAAAATAAAACGTTGTGCCTCTCGAAGAAAGAATTTTTAGGATTATGCCTTCAAGTTGATTAGGCTATATGGACATTCTGACCTTCTTCGCTAGGGACAACCCCTAGCGAAGCGAGCTTAAATCGCTTATGTTCATACATAATATTAATGGTACACCAATGGGTGCCATAAGAATTAAATGCATACAAGTCAATGTGTTACTACGATCGCTCTCACCACTAAATATTACCGTCGTCACCGCTGTGACTACTTCATTTGTAAGCTTGTAAGCTAAGTCCTTTACATATGAAATAGAAAATAAAATATTTAAATGAATATCTGAAAACCATAAATTAAAAAAATGGAGCTTCGATTACCAAACAAGTTTAAAGGAAAATATTATAAAATTTAAACCAATGAAGTAATACATGTTTGATTTATTGACGTATTCGTATACCTGGATATATCGAGAACTAAGTTATGAGTTACCGAGAATTCAACTACGAGTTTAAGCTCTCCTTAATCTTCAGTTTAAAATATTAAACGTACTTGTTATGCTTCTAAAGTTCAACTTAAAGTTACGCTTTTAAAGTTATTGGATAGCTAGTAAATGTAAAATGGAAATATTTATGTTCGTTTTATGTATTTCTTAAAAGAACAAAATTAAAAAATATATTACTAAGTAATATAGTATTTTCTATTTCTAGTTAATATTTATTTCAATGTAATTTCATTATAAGTACTCATTAATAATAAGTCAATAATTAAAACTTTTTAATGTACAATTTGGTCATTTGAAAAAAGCAAAGGTTAATTTAATAGTTCTGATATTCCTACTTTAT
Organism: Boloria euphrosyne; assembly: GCA_951802675.2. Classification (NCBI taxonomy): domain Eukaryota; kingdom Metazoa; phylum Arthropoda; class Insecta; order Lepidoptera; family Nymphalidae; genus Boloria; species Boloria euphrosyne. The sequence goes on from OX637881.1 coordinate 5,349,469, forward strand.
CACAAAAACAAAGAAACAAGTTAAGCAGTATCCATAGTTTCATCTAAAGAACGTGTCCAATATTGAACTTTTAGTTTTCCTTTATCAATTTGTAGCAGATCTTATAAAAGCTCTAAGCTTAAAGGAAATGAAAAAACTGGAACATAAAAAATATTTCAGCAATCTTACTAAATAAACTTGTATAATAGTGATTATAGTAATTATAATACACACATTTTTATCCACTACCTTCAGCACCAAAACCGTTTTAGTTTATTTTAAGTAACTAGAATGAAAATTATCATCACTGTTAAATAATATTTATATGTATACTTGTTTATGCTTACTACATAAGAGCTTAAATACAAAATCAATTCTTAATTTCATTTCTTTACATTCAAATCTGTAGAAAAAAAAATAAAACGGTATAAAGTAGAGTAGCTATTTTCATTTTCTGTATTTTGATTTTGATTCATAATCAGGGAATTTCCAATTAATGCCTTACGTTAACATTTTCCTTTTAAATATTTACCTAAGCTCCTAATTAGCGTGGATTAAATTTAATTACCTGTCTTTATTGTCGATTTCCCTTTTAAGCAATCTTAAAAAATCTTTTTCATTGAATTGGCAGCAAGCTTTAAAATTAAATTAACCTAAAAAATCAAGACTTTCTTAATATACTTGTTAAGTTACGAGTAATTTCTGGTATAGATCGAGCTGATTAAAAGAGGTCCTCCATTCTTTAGGAAGACTAATTAAATCAATGTTGTTCTTAATGGTTTATTTTATCTATAATATTTATTCAATTAAGGAATGTAACTATTTATTGTTCTTAGAAATTACTCTTAAAAGTTCGTATTGAACAGGGAAACCGATTTATGACAAACCATAAGTCATATTCATCACTACCACTAGTCTGCATTCATTATCTCAAAAATATACATCATAGAAAGTTTATGAGTATCAGAAAGAATTTTTATTTTCAATTTAATATTACTATTGTAATTTATACAAATTAAATTAATTATAGAAAATTAACTAGATAAAATACGACCTATACAATAAAAAACACCGTCTGTATGCCTGTACATTGCAACATTATAAACAGTTGTAACGTATATTTATTTTTAGTACATTTAGAGCCAATAACTTAATAAATAATGTACAAAAAATATTAAATGAAAAAAATGGTCTCAAAACCCAATCTTATTTTTATTGGTACTTTTTGTGACCAGAATTTCCCTCGTACCAATAGTTCAGTGATTCTAGCAATAAAAACGCAAGGTAAGTATCATAAATTTTGTATGGCAGAGCCGCCCTTGTTTTTGTCTACGAAAGTAGTCTCGTGTGATGTCAAGTCTAAAGTTATAGCTTTATACGCCTTCATTCCAATAAAATAAAAGTTACAAAAGATATTACAAAACATTAACAATAATATTTAATAATATTTTAAAGAACTTTTTAAGAACAGCATATGCTTTTCCTTGAAAAAGTCAGCTAATATAATATTAATAAGTGACCCTAATTTATGGTCGTGCGGCTTCGAATCACGCTGACGGCGTTCATTTGTTAAGCACGAATATATATATATATATATATATATATATATATATATATATATATATATATATATATATATATATATATATATATATATATATATATATATATATATATATATATATATATATATATATATATATATATATATATATATATCTTATAATAATATGTATGTATTTAAAAGTCATATATGTGCAGTATATCAACTATCTGGTACTAAGTACTTCAAGCCTCGTAGCTTACCACGGAACTTGATGGCGCTGCGTATAATAATGTCCCAACATATTTATATTTATTTATTGCTTGGTATTGGTTTGCATGGTACTTATGTAAAGAATAAATGGTTGGATAATACTGTTTCCAAGAATGCACGATATTGTTTCCCAAACAAAGTCCTCAGAAATACGAACCACATAGAGCAGGTTCTTATTCATTATTACATTATTTTTACACGTAATCATCGAAACAAATCTCGAGATCTCGGAATAATGAAATGATAAATTTCATTTTTCAACCGACTTCCAAAAGGTCGTCGTTGTATGTTTTTTTTTTATGTTTGTTAGCTCATAACTTTGAACTGGGTGAACCGATTTTGATGATTCTTTTTTTATTTGAAAGGTAGTGCTTCCCGTGTGGTCCGTCCCATTTTAATATTTTCTAGTTCTTCTAGTTAAAGTCATTAACACTATACGTATCTACTTTCCGCTAAAAATTTAAAAATAAATTATTTTTAACAAAAAAACAAAAACCGACTTCCAAACTTGATAAATCTAATCTAAGAAGTAGAAAATAATACTTTTAAGGACTTTGTTAATTTTGAAGTCGGTGCCAGCCAAAGCAAAATAAGCCTTAATAGATACATATTTGATTAATCTATCAATTTGTAAACATAATCAAAATACCTGGCTGGCACCGACTCCAAAATTAACAAAGTCCTTAAAAGTATTATTTTCTACTTTTTAGTTTAGATTTATTAAGTTTGGAAGTCGGTTTTTGTTTTTTTGTTAAAAATAATTTATTAATAATAATAAGTTAATAAAATATTTTAATTTACTAGTAATTTTCTTTATTTCAAATAATCATGGTTTCATGCCTAAAGCTATTTATATATTCCTATTTTGACATGCGATTGTAATTTCCTTTGTTTTTTAGGTTTTTTAACCGGTAGAAATTCTATTCTCATCTCTACGTCTTATTTTGTATATTGATAGATTTAAACGTACGTACATAGTACGAGTGGTAAGGGAAATAATATTTGATGAATTTTAGCTATAAACATCACTTTTACCAAATACAGTACCTAATAACCATCTATTCTTATTATTTTTTCATGTATACGATACACATCATTTTGTATTGAATTCTTTCTTTAATAATAAATTGGGTCGCCTGTCTATTATACTTGAATGTTGACGGCAGACGCACAATAAAGGTAGAATAACGGAGATTAATAATAGAAAAAGTAATTGTAGCCGTTTTTATTAATATAATATGCTTGAAATTAAAGCTTTCTAATTACCTTTCAAGGAACAATGTGTTTTGTTCGGCATCAGTCTGCAAAAGGCCTTCCAATTGGTTTTGTTTAGTATGAAAAGATAATAAAATTTCGTACAGCGCAAATTGCTCTCATTAAATAAACGCTTATTTCATATTATTCCTAGCATTATTCAATTGTTCTATTTTATGAGGATAATAATTAATTGTGTTGTTTTTATTAATTATATTATACAATGACGTGTACATTTTTTAACCCGACTGCGAAAAAGCCCATAGGTGGGTAATGTGTTTGACCCGTATGTAAATATTATGTAGGTAGGTACTTGTTTTATAATAGCTGCTGCTGTGTCTCGACTTCATAATTCTATAAGAAGAAAAATAAGAAAAAATATATAGTATGCGTATAAAAATAAAATTCAATTTAATGTTCATTACATTACATCTATCTTAAATGCTTGTGTCTATTTTTTACTAGCCTCCTGATGCACCGAAAGCCAAAACATAATAATGGATCAGCCGAAAGCCTGTACCAACGTAGCCAGGATCTCGTTGTCAGAGGTTCTCAGATGATTCCAGAATGAGGGTATTCTTGACCTAATGATTGCGAAAAAATATCGGAAATTCGGGCAACAGCAAACATAGCCGACTATGCAGTACCTAGGCAATTTTTTTGTTCCATTGGTAACTTCTTTTCTTGTTGTTAATTTTAGGAACTTAATAACAAGAGAAGAAGTTAACTTAAGTTATATGAATAAATTAATACAACAATTTACTTTTAACTTTGTAAACTTATAATAATTATTTCTGTTAATAGAAATTTAACGTTATGTCACTTGGTCAAAATAAATGTATCTACATTAAAAAGATTTTGAAATGTAGGAACGAACCCGAACGAAGCGAGGATGAGTCGATTGTTTTCATATATTTCTTATTTACTTTTCCTACCAGCGTAATCGATTGTATAAGAATTCAACCTAAGTGGGTAGTTTCTAGATATTTACCGGGACTCAAAGCAACTTGACGTTATAAAGGTAGAAGTAACTTCAAGCATGACTCGGAAATAATTACTTTGATTGTTCCTATACTTTTCACGCTGTCGTTTTGTTTTACCAAAGTATTGTAACATTAGTCCGGGAGGCCCACTCCCCATCCCTCTTCCTGTCCTTCTCACTCCTCCTTCCCTCCCTCCCTTTCCTGAAAGGCCGGCAACGCATCTGCAAGCCCTGTGGTGTTGCAGATGTCCATGGGCGGAGGTGATCACTTACCATCAGGTGAGCCTCCTGCCCGTTTGCCCCCTTTGTCCCATAAAAAAAAAAAAAAAAAAACATGTAGACTTATTCACTGTTTTCTTTCATCAAAAGATGTCCTACCATCCTGCTTATGGTTTGATAAGCAGGTTGGAAACAAAGTTACCCTAGAAAATCCTAAAGGTGCGAGAATCGCGATTTGAATCTGCTTCACACAATGTTTCGAGCGAGCGCCCTTACGAATAGACAATTGATAGATTTTAACTTTTCTAGTGCCGTCTTTTAAATAATACTGTTATATTTATTACTTCACACGTTTTAAAAATGCGAATTCCTAAAAGTTATTGTGTGTTTTTACCAAATAATGTCAATGATTTAATTTTTAAACACAAACACTCCCATATCTTCTCAAAGTATCTAAACCGTTTGTTCTAAAAACGACGGAATTTTATTAGCTACGTGCTTGTGATGGCAGGCTTTAATGAAAATTCGCAGAGAAATGAGTAACTTCAAACACGTTCCTACTAGTATTATCTTAGATTAGATTTAATCTATAAGTATCAAACGTTTTAATAAATGATAAAATAAATCAAAATATTTTTAGAACAGCAAAATAACCATTAAGTGGACGTATAACATTAATAGGTACGTTATTTATACTTTTATTTCTCACTGGTTGTGTCATCCGACCTGAGCTTGACAGTGAAAGGAATAGAGTGCAGTGTATTTGCACTCACATTACTTGCACTTTAATATCATTCTAAGAATACAGTTCAATACCGGAGTATATAAATACAGTGGACAGAGTACCTTTTATTAATAATCCTTACTTTCTTACTATCTCTACTAATATTATAAATTCGAAAGTAACAGTGTCTGTCTGTCTGTCGCGCTTTCACACCAAAACTACAGAACCGATTTAAATGAAATTTGGTACACGGATGGTATGGATTTGGTACTTTTCAAGGCGAAAAAGGCTGTCAGGGTAATGTTGTTGTTGCAATTGGGGATGAAAGTTTGTATGGAAATTACGTAATTTTTAAAGCTGGAAACTTGGAACTTATTATTTTAGCTTTTGATTAGATATAAATAAAAAATACCTTCAAAGCTTGTAAAAATGTAATCCTACATTGGATACCTAGGGATGAACTCAAGCGAAGCGAGGGTGAGTCGCTAGTGAAATAATATTTTTTTAATACTTTTTAAGATTTACGCGAATATTTGACGTTTTAAATGTAAACTGTTTTTTTCCCGATTTGAAAATCAGTTACATTAGTAATCTTAGTCTCTCCCGTGACCATGATTGCTGCAAAGAATTCATAGTGTCGGGAACAAAATAATCAAAACAAATCCGCGAAAAAATCTAAGAAGATAATTTTATTTATAACAATAGATAGCCTATACTAATATTTAGGGATAAAAAGACTAAAGAATGATTCTACCCTTTTACCAATATAAATCCATTGGCTTGTTATTTATTTTCTATTACTTATCCGCGACGGAAGACGCCGCAGTGATATATAGCAACGTGGTAACATGTCAACATCGAAAGAGAGGAATCCAATCGCTTCACATATTGGAATTTAATTCTTCTGTGGTAAAGTATACTTGTAGAAACCAAATTACTATTATTATTTTCATTTATTGTACTATTTGAGACTTTGCCCAGACTTAAAGTAATACAAATATTCAACTACCTAGGTCCTATGTCATTTAGCAATAAAAAACCAATTTTAGTTGCAGAATAGATCAACGTTTAGTTATGTGTTGGGTTTTTATCCCAGAAGATGTAAGAAAAGATCTTTTGTTTACTTTAGTGCCATAGCTTACATTTTTCGCTGCGATCTTAGCTACTATCTTTTAACCAATCCTCAATGAACACTGTTCTCGGTTTCCAATTGATTTTATCCTACAAAATTTTCCAGCTGACAAACCTACGTTTAGTATCTTGTTCGATTTTAAGCCCAAACAGAATTTAAGTTATGTGCTAGTAAATGATAGGTACAAGAAATTAATATATTTATCTACTATAACTTTTAATTAATACAATATAATGTACTTATTATAATATGACCGGTTACTGATTACTCAACTAACCGACCACAAGTTGTGTCGATGTATGTGTTTTTAACAAAATTTGTATTCATAACAAAAAATAGTGAAAAAAAAAAACTGGACAAGATTAAGATTTATTTCTATATAATAATATAGAAATACATCTTAATCTTGTCCAGTTTTTTTTTTCAATAACTTATACTATTTAAACACCTTAGTTAAAATTTTACAACAAAACGAACGAAGTAATTTTCTGATAGCCGACGATAAAGTTATATTACCAAGCGAATGAAATTTCATCTCAAATATTCCGAGTAGCCAGCGTAAGCGGATAGGTGGCATGTCAACCACGTAAGGGCGGAGTCCTATCGCGCGTGTCATTCCACATTGAGATACTGGAATTCAATTGCTAGATAGTATGTCTTGATACTGTATCCTTTAGTACCTAATATCTATCAAATTGTGTCGTAGACGAGAATCATCATCATCATCAGCCCTTTTTAACGTCCCACTGCTGGGCACGGGCCTCCCTCAGTACGAGGGGGTTCAGGCCATAGTCCACCGCGCTGGCCCAGTGCGTGTTGGCGGACTTCACATGTCTTACGAAAACTTGCTAGGTTTTCTCAGACATGCAGGTTTCCTCACGATATTTTCCTTCACCGTAAGACAAGTGGTAATCATGATAGAAATGATTCGCACATGAAAATATCAGAGGTGCGAGACCCGGATTTGAACCCGCATCACTCGGTTATACAAGCAACGCGTTACCGCTGGGCTACCACTGCCATAGACGAGAATAATAATAATATAATATTTTTAGCAGTGGCCCATTTAATATACTTTTGTATTATCTAAACTAACTTTTTGCTTATTATTTTTGAACTCTACTATAATATATAAGAACAAGCGACTCGCCCTCACATTACAGAAATGTCGTGAAAAATTAAACTTTTCACACCAAATGGCCAAATGTAAAAATCTGATACCGCATTCTTTCTTTTTCTCACACATTTTTATAGTAAAGTCAATATCCTAATGATTAAAATATGAAAATTAAAAATACATTTGTTATAGTATAAAATCAAGAAATCTATGGGCATTAACTTATAATATATTTTCTCCTCCTATTAGTACGCTCTTTCAGAACATTTTAATAAGCCTTAATGGATTATAGCTATACGAACCGATGTGAAAATATTGAAGGACTCCCTTGAGATCGTACAACAAAACTTTTGAATCTAAAGTTGGTTTGAAAAGCTAAGCCGATTTGTTTCAAAGCTTTTTCTATTACTTTAAAGCTTGGAGCTTTGGAAGGATATAATAGGTATGAAAATTGTAATATGTACGATAAAATATTTAACTCGATAAACATTACATTAACCTAATTGAAAATATTATACATTTTAAGTAATGACATTTATTACACACCGACGATTACATAACAGCTGTACGACATGTATCTAATCGTACCATCTAATTATCTAGCAACCATTCATTAAACAAATAAATTAGAAATTCTATTAAAATATATTACCTTATAGTATTCTATGTATATTTAATTCTAAATTATTAGTATAATAATTAACATGACTAAATGTCAATATTTATTAAACTTAAAATAAAATATTCACTTAAATTGGTAACGCTTTGACGCTTGAGCGAGAGACTCAAGCGTTAAAAGCCTAGTTTTCAAAGCTTATAAGCGTCGATTCGGAACTGAACGCTCGCCACTCAGAGCTTATTTTTCCACCACTAATCTATTACATATAATAAAGTTTTAACTTAGTCGAATCTGTATACTACATAGAGGCTAAATCTATATTGGACAGATTTTGATGAAATTTTGCATGAAAAAAGATGATTTCCAGAACAACCTATACAATCTTTTAACTTAAAAATGTACCTTTTTCTTGAGGTATATTTGCAATAACTATCCTATATAAATCATACCTACGTACGCAACTGAGTGAAGCTAAGCCAGTAAGTATTCTGTTTCATTACGATCATTAAGCTTTATCGATTTCCTATGATAAAAAGCTAAACCAATCAACTTCAGATAAACCTTCACTATAGCACGTACGGAATTTATTCGAAGCGAGCCTCAAAGCGAATATATCATCAATACAGGAAATAAATGAACCATTGAAGTCAAAGCACCCCTTAATCAATCCCTGAGGTGAACTGAGCACTATCTGAAGCAATTGAAATATTCTCTGAAATAAAATAGTCATATCTACCTTCATATAAATACAAAAGTTTTTATTGATAATAGTGTAATACCTTACTAATGAGGAAATTGTATTTTTAGCACCACTTGTGGTAAATTAATGGTGTAATCATTAATTATACTTATAAAAAATATGTTAAGCTATTATCACACAACACCATCCATTAGATACCATGGTAGACTTGCGTTATGGATACCAGATAATTGATACACTACACATATGAAATTTTAAATATATACATATTATAAATAAGTATAAGAACACCCATTACTGGAGTATAAAAATTTGTGCTCATAGCACAAATAAATGAATCAGCAGGACTCGAACCCGCCACTGCTGTTACAGCAAGTACTACTACAAACTGAGCTAAATGTGTCGTCAAATTAATTTTGTGAAAAGAATATAGTGCAGAACGGGGTTTTGACTACAAAGCTGAAAAAAATATTGCCAAAGGCCTAATAATTCTTATAAGCTCCATAAAAAACTGTCAATCTTATAGAGATGATATTATGATATTTTTAATAGAAAACTCATCATTTCATGACAATCTTAATACAAATATCTATTATCTTGTCTCTTTTAAATTATGTTGTCAGATAGTATCGTTGATATATATTTATAATATTATGTTTTTTTTTCTATTTCGTGATATGGTTTAGATGTTTTCGACAGTTTTGTAAAATTGGTCTATAAGCACAGACAATTCAACCTATAGACGACGCTTTACAGGGGATATGCTTTCGCCAAGGTTTGGCAGTGACACTGCATAACAGCTGGCCCTGCCCCTTTACGTCCCTTTCTTTCGTAGATAAATTAACATAACATTATCTCGCTCTGTCATTAGTGTAAACTGTTCGACATGTGTTTGAACGATCCAATGAAAAATAACCTTCCTCCCCTGTACCCCGCCACGTTATGGCGATTTTGTTTACGTACTAAAATTAATGAAAGCGGAGACTATTATGTTGAATTGTCCGTGTCTATAAGAAATCACTTTTATTTTAAACCATGTTTTGTCTAAGCGAGTCATTTTTAGAATATTTCGAATTCGATGAATAGTATTTGTTACCTACCTCCTACATAAAAACAAACCTACCTTACCTTTTACAAATATAGATTTTATAAAGTGGCAGTGATGTGGTAGCCCAGCGGTAACGAGCGCGCTCGTATAACCGAGTGATACGGGTTCAACAACCTACAACTACAACCTAGCAATTTTAGTAAGATATGTGAATTGTGAAGTCCGCCATCACGCACTAGGTCAGCGCGGTGGACTACGGCCTAATCCCCTTTATACTGAGGGAGGCCCGTGACCAGCAGTGGGACGTTAAAAAGGGCTGAAGACATAAAGTTAACAAGACTGAAGTGATGTTAAAAAGCTAAGTATAAAATATACATTATTATTTAAAGAACAGACAAAAATAAATTCCCTTTGCTATAAAAATTTAAGATAGAAAGTATAAATATTTAAAAAAAAAGTTTATTTCACTTAACAAAATTACAAATAGTTTCGTAAAATAAAACAGTTATATAATAGTTTCGAAATGCGATTTCACGTACCATTGGATAGCTAATAAATGCCTCCGGTCAGAGTTATTGCGGGTTAAACATTTTGTATGTAAATGAAAATCAATTAATTTAATACTACGTAAATATATTATTGGTAATAGTGTTTATATTCTCAACATATGTGCACTTTCTATATAACATAATTAAGAATCGATAAACATTTAGAAGAAAATAGTTCAGTTTTTTTTTATTTAATAGATCACAGTGTTTGAACTCCTCCGAAACGGCTTCACCGATTTCTATGTATTTTTTTTTTATATTTGATAAGTCTGAGAATAGGTCGTAGGCTATTTTTTATTCGCTAAGTGATAATTTACAATTAAGCTACTGCCATTTTTTTCAATATTGCAGTGAGCAGTGAGACTTGTATTCGTAATTTATTAATATGTAAGTGAATTAGGTTTCCATCTTTAGAATCCGGCGGAGCCGCAGGAAGAGCTAGTTATAATTATTAATTATAAATAATAAAACTGAATTTTAATTGTGATCGAATTTCGATTACTAGGCCATAATGCGAATAGCCGGGCATTAAGTTCCAAAGAGAGCTAATCGAGGAACAAATATTTACTGATTAGTTTCATACAAACCTAAGACAAAATGTAATTTTACAATCGTTAAAAATAGATATCTAATAATATATAGGAGCGAAACGTATTATTTTAAAATTCTACATCTTGTCTAATTAAAATCTTGTCTGTGTTACTTTTCATCATAACATCATCTTTGTGGCATTGCAAAACATCGCTATTTTTAAGTAGTTACAATCACCTAATTCTTTCTTAGGTTTACGCGAATATTCGACATTATAAATGAAACTACCTTTTCAGATTTTGTCGCGGATTTATTTTGATTTTTAGTTCTCGTCGTTGCGAATGCTTTACAGCAATCATATCAGTCACGGGCGAGATTAAGGTATTTGACGTCTCAGAGATTTATATACCTGTTACAGACAGTGCCTACCCACAATTTACAAAAAAGCAACTTTCATGCCACTTAGATACCATTTTTTTTTATTCAAATCCGGGTCTCATATCTCTAAGATTTTAATATGCGAATCATTTCTAACATGATTAACACTTAACTTACGGTAAAGGAAAACATCGTGAGGAAACCTGCATGTTTGAGAGAACATAGCAAGTAAGACATGTGAATTCCGCCAACCCGCATTAGGCCAGCGTGGTGGACTATGGCCTACCCCCCTTCGTATTAAAAGGAGACCCGTGCCCAACATTAGGACGATAAAAAGGGCTGATTACAATTTATACTAAATAATAAATGAATTAACATTATCTACATTATTAGCATTATAAATTTATTGCATTAAGATAAGTTCTCTAAAATATACATATATTATGTTCGTAGAACCTCTGGGGAAATGTAGATTGCAGTAGTTTATCTCAATTTACTATGCAATATTAGGTGAACTTTAAAATTTTATTTAGATGCAAATTAATGCTATGCAATTTATAATTTTACGGCAAAAAAGCGCTAATCCCGTCCATATTTCCTAAGATATAAGGTAAATTTTTCGAGTGGACGTAGTTGGCGATAAATATTTGTATAATATACATAATATAAAAACTACTAATATGTATCTAGAAATTTTAACACTTTTTTTAGTTGCGAAAATTTAGATTTTCTATAGAAGAAAATTTACGGCAAAAGAAGGATAAGTTTAACTAAATTTATAATAGTCTCATCTAGAGATCGCATGTCTAGACGGTCTTTATATTGAGAAGTAGGCCAAGTGCACTCAGTGATGTATTTTATACACTCCAGCAACCTTTACGTTTTAATATTTTAGTACTCTGACTAGGCCATGTCACGCTTAAAATAGATGGCTTGTTATATTGTATGTTTTTGGTGAAATGAGAATTTAGTGATTTATATAGTATTACTAGCAATCCCCGCGGCTTCGCCCGCGTTCTTATCATAAAAATAGGGTTATAAGTAATTTATGTGCCAAATTATAAAAAAATAACAATAAAAAATTGGCCTAAAAATAAAAATAATGAAAAATCTGGAGAGGGCCACTATAGCCTACCACCTATTCTGAGACCTACCAAATGCACACAAAAAAAATCATAAAAATCGGTCAAGTCGTTTCGGAGGAGTCCGATTACAAACACTGTGACACGAGATTTTTATATATAAGATATGTTTTGACTGAAACTTGATAGTTTGAAATCGATTTGATAATGCTTAATTATTTAATATTTATAACCAATATCTCAAGAGGTCTCTCATTAAAATTAAAAAAGGCGCTAAAAACTAAATTATTTATTAAATTGTTTTCAGTCTTTTACCCTTTTTTAGACCCTTTACCCTTTTGGAGAAAGTTTTATTAAATTTGCAATTACGATAAAAATGTGCTAAGCATTAGCGAAGATAAATTCAATCGAGTTTAATTTTTTTCATCAATTTCCGTAAGCATATTTTCTTTTCTTAAACAGAAAAAGTTATAAGCACTCTCGATAGGTATCAAGGGTTGTTTTGACGAAAAAATGCAACAAATGATCAACAGATATAACAATATAATATTACTTTTATTAATTTAGGGAATAAAATATTTCACGTGTCTTAAAAATCTAGTTACAGTGAGAAAGGTTCTTAAGTGACAATATTAGTGGTTCGAGATTTACTTGAACCAGTCATACTTGGTTTCCAAAATGACCGTTGCGTTAGCACATAACTTTTTCTATTATTCTATTTTCTAAGATTAGACCACATCAAATGAAATAAGTGAACCAATCAAGCCAAAGAAGTTTCTTTTATGGGGCATTTTCGTTGTTAGGAGTTATCTTGCTACGAAAATTAGACCTGTGATACGAGTAATAAAAGATCCAAGGTAAGTATCATAAATTTTGTGTGACTGGACTAGCTGACCGAGCGGTTGACTGTTTTTAGCTACATATACTACTTATGTATACCTATTATGTCTATTACTAATGCGGTGTAGGTTACTAATATCAATACTAAATAATTCAGCTCTACGATAAGGATACCGATATTATCCGTGTGATGGATAATGGCTAATTATAAGTTGTTGCTGCTAATTATGGACTTAGCATCGTATTAAAATAATTTACGTAATCAAGTTTCTATGGAAACGTGTTAGAATTGAAACACTCCAAAAATAAATATTTAATATTTTATCTCTTTCTATCTTATACCTATCGCATGTACTCCAATAGACAAACCCGAGCGAGAGTAAACCACCAGTTATAAATATTTTGCGTATTTAAAAAAAAAGTAAATATTTGAAGACAGTAAAGAAAAAAATATGGTCATTGATATAGTATGATGGTTTTTTAAACGTTTTCTCGTGATGCGACCTTGAAAGTTTACTCTCATCGCGATAAGGATTTTCACTTCAAAAATAATAAGAAAAGAAAGAAAACTATTTTAAAGTTACAAACGTTTAATTTAAATAATTTAAACCTAAACATTACTAGAAAATTGTAAACACTTGAATATTTATAAAAGGCTTACATTGGTTTTTAAACATTTATTTTTTTCTCAGAATTACATAATCGTAGCACATTCCAAACCTCATCTACAGACTACATTCAACAATGAATAGTTGCGTGTATAGTTTCATTTGTCCAAAATAAGTGAAAATTCACATTTTCCGTGCGCATTTTCATATAGTAATCAAGCACTTACAGGGTAGGTCGCTTACTTTACTGAAATATATAACTTATTTCAAATGATATAAGGACTAAAAGTAATGTGCGTAAATATTTGATTATAGAGCGAAGTGTTATCCTCAAAGAATCGCGTGCGGTGAAGGCTAAAAGAGGTTATTAATATTATTACAGTCAACAACATTAGTATAAAATATATAATCATAGTAATATGACCTTTAAGTCCAACCAACAATAGTAATAAAATCGAAGCCACACACATAATTAAATTAATATTGATTTTCTTATTTGCTTGAATCTGAACTTTCAACACTTTCAATATTATTATTTCCTTGTAATGTTTGTGTTATTATTTCCGTATTAAATGTAATTATTTTCTTTTACCATAATTTAATAAAATCGACTACTTAATTGGTTTAATATTAGCTCATTTTTTCTGATTTCTAAAAGGGAGGTGTATGTATATAGGTAGCATACCTATAAATATAAATAAATAAATATGTTGGGACATTATTACAACAGAGCCATCTAGTTCCGTGGTAAGCTACGTTACGTGCTTGTGTTACGGATACCAGATAGTTGATATACTATACATATTAATTTTAAATACATACATATTATAAATATAAACACCTATGACTGGAGTACAAACATTCGTGCTTAACAAATGAATGCCCCCAACGGGACTCGAACCCGCGACCGCTGGCGCAGAAAGTAGGGTCCAACTGAGCCAAACGTGTCGTCAAATACCTATAACATACCTTTTTCATGTGCGTTTACTAAATTGTTCGAAGAGAACTTTAACTATTTTGATTTAAATTGTTTAGCACTTAGCCCAGAGGTGGTAACTGTGACATTAATACCTACCTTAAACAAGAATTTCCTTAGCGAAACTCATTACACTATAATACTCATATTCGAAAATAACGATTTAAATATTTTATTAATACAAAAAACCATACCCACATGTCAACAAATAACCATAATATCTAAGAATAAAAAAACATCTTAGCTGATCGAATAGCGGAAAAGCTGATTTATTATGAAAGAATGCGTAATATATTACTGCAAAGTCAACTCCTGATCAATAATAATTGAACTTTGTTATTCTTATTGCTTATGAAATTACCGTCTGTAGTTTTCATTTACTCTATGTTTCACGAATAAATTGCGTCTCATAAAATATTGTAAGTAAACAGCAAGTCACTTAAGCTAATTAATACGGAATAGTAGTAGGTACATATTATAATTATATACAATAAGAACTTAGCAATTATATGAATTGCGAAAAGTTGATTCATGACTTTCTTTTACTAATTTTACAAAGCACTATTTTGACATGTTATATCCATACAGACGTATTATTAAACCTTACTAATATCATATATGTAAAAGTAACTCGGTCTGTCTGTGTGGCATGCTTTCACGCCAAAGCTACTGAACCAATATAAATGATACACAGATAGTCTAGAGCCTGAGAAAGGACATAGGCTACTTTTCAAGGTGAAAAAAGGGCTGTAAGGGGTTGCAATAGATGATGAAAATTTGTATGGAAAATACGTCATTTTTAAAACTAGAAGCTCGACACTTAATTATTTAAATTATTATAAAAAAATATTATAAAAAATTTATACTAAAGGGAGTACCTAGGCACGAACGCGAGTGAAGCGAGGGTGAGTCGCTAGTATATGTATAAACTATTGAAATTTTATTTTTTTCTTCTATTAGTATGTAAAAATACTGTGTTTAGACACATGCTTCAAATATTTGAAAAAAAGAAACACTTCTTTTGAATATATTTATTATGACCTCCTACCATTCATTATTCTAAAATATATATTAAGTTTACAAATAAAAGGATGCCTGATAATACGTTCTACTAAGAAAACTACAAAATTACAGTCACAAGTGGTACAATATAACTAAAGCAACTGCAGGAACACATTTTGCATTCAGAGTTTAAAACAACTCCGTTCGCCGCGATGTGGGAAACTTTTCTTACGTTGGATAATGTCAGGTAGAAGTTTGTAAACTATTCTAACTATATATGTGTAATTTATAAAGCATTTACTACATTTTTCAAAATAATTTTAAAAATCTTTGTGTAACATACAATGTTACTAAAATTATAAATGCGAAAGTAACTCTGTTTGTCGCGCTTTCACGCTCTAACTACTGAACCGATTTAAATGAAATTTGGTACACAGGTATTCTAGAGTTTTCCTTTTCAAGGCGAAAAAAGGCTGTAAGTGGTTGAAAGCTTATTATCAATACGGAGTTGGAGAATGTTTGTCGTTCTGTCTGTGACGGCATCACGAGAAACTCACTGGAAAGATTTTGATGAGGTATGATGATATTGGTTGTCCGGGTCAACATATAAAATACTTTTTACTGCCGGAAAATATCTCATATCCGAGAAATTTATACTAAGCGTTTAAATGTACAGTTTGTCCCTATATATGCAGGGATAAAACTGAGCGAAGCGAGGGGGAGGACTTTGCATATCAAGCCTAAAAATATATTATTTTGATACGTACAGCTTCATTTTAATAAAAAAAATCAAGAAGATAATAATAAAAATATTTATCTCAATTCAATTCAATTCTCAATTATAGATATCTAATAATTCAATTTCAATTTGCATTTCTAAATATCGTAGTGAATAGCCTACTATTGCGCTTAAACTTAGATTTGTAATTTGATTTACAGTCCTAATATTGTGTCAAACGTCGAATTTAATTGTAAGTTATTTAGCTTTGTTAAATCTAATCAAAACAGACAGAAAGAAATATGTATATTTTGTTTTATATGCTCCCTATTCCAATCTAATAATATGTTTCACACAGCAGAAACAATTTTTCTATTCAAGACTAAGGTCACCCGCAGACAATCTCATTTATATGTAAAGACTTAACAAAAATAACCCCAAAATGTATACTGAAATTCAACATGGAATGAATTAGTTTAATTTAGTCGTATTTTAACTCTACATTTTCTTTAAAGAACAGCTTTAGGTGATACGTATATTCATGTATATTGTGTTACTTTATAAAGGCTCACTTTGAATAATTTACGACGAAATCTTCAACATATTACAACAGCAATTAAAAATAATTGTCTCAGCAATTATCCCTCGAACACGTTGTAAAACTACCAAACTTGTAATTGGTCATTACGGTACTGTACATGTTTTTTTCATAAAAATACATGCCTTTTAATCTAGTTGTTTTCAGAACTCTCTTTTATGTTTACTTTTAATAACTTTTGTAAAAATAAACTAACCATCTGCTATTATTGAAACATTAAAAATATATTAAGCATTAATAACACTTTTCAAATATGTTGTAAGTTGCTAATATACGTAAATATATTGTGGAAGATGAACAGGAAAGAGGATGTTGGAGTGGGAAGAAAACTATAAAAGTCGATGCATAACCAGGATCGGGAGGTAGTTGTGTCTTGACACGTATCGTGGTAGCATTGTTAGGTCGTTCTGTTGGTTTATTTTTTTAAATATCATTGTTGGTAACTTAGTTGTCTGTTTGGTTAGTTTAATTGTATTTTAGCGTTTTCAGATTCTTAAAATATATTGAGGTCGATTTAATAAGCTTGTTTTAAAAAAAAATCTCACTTCTGGTCTAAATAATTCACAAGAATATATTGTTTAAGATATTAGACACCCGTTGAATTAAAAAAAACGCTCTTACATTACGTTTTGACGTGTCTTTATACCGAACATATTATTCTTAAAAAAAATAAGTCTTTATGTAAGGTTAATTTAGCTGTTATGTATAGGACTTAAATATCTGTTTAGGACATTAACTCTCAAAACTTATGGGGTTGACTTACGAATGCACTGTATTAAGATCCTCTACTGTACAAGCGTAACTACTCGAAACATTTACCCTGGATAACTTGGTAAGTATGTATTAACATAGCAGAGTAAATTGGACTTTACTGTAAATGGATAAGAGCTTAAATAAATTATATTAGTTTTTGAAGCTTGTAGGCCTCTCATAGCCACGTCGCGCACAATGTCAAACAGATGAGGGTCGAGTTTGTAATTCGATCTCTATGAAGTTTTATTACATTTTTATTTATTACATGAAAACTGATATTATCAATCTATAAAATATACCCTCTCCTTTTTTCAAGTTTGTTGAAAATACTAAAAGTTTTATTAAAAATTTAGTGAGAGTACGTTTGTAACTTCTGAGTTTTGAACGCAGTAACATCACATCAAATACGAATGAACTTCAGAATGCAGAAAGATTCACGAATCATCACGATTGATTTAATACAGGTTACTTTATTGACCAAAGAGATAAAGTAATTAACTAAATAATTTGAATATTTTAAGATATGCTCATTTCAAATATTAATAATAATTAACAATTAATTATCTAAAAGTAACGAGTTGATTTAAGAGTCGAGTATTATTAGAAACAAATGCTCTATCCAGGTAAAAGTTTGTGATAAAATGAATACACCTTTTTACACAAATCGCGCAAAAAGTAGTTACTGTACCGATTTTCAAACTTTATGTAATAGCTAAATATAGCTATATAAAATTTGCTGTAGGTATTTTTAAAGATAGAGAAGAGAGTAATAAAAATTGTTCGGTAGGAGCGGAGCAACGAGAAAATTTTAGTGCTAAGCATAAAAACAATTATTATTACAACAGAGACACAGCAGCCAGTTTCGTTATCAAACGTGCAGTTAATTTCGTGCGACGAGACCACGTAAAGGCGTGTACGTTATACAGTCAAAATTTGTAGGCACTTTGTATTCAGAGTGATTGCGGAAGGCAAGACAGGTGCGCAGTGATGTATGACTATTACATGCTCTTTGTTCTAAATCGTGAAAATTCACAATTCAATTTTCTCACAACCTGGGGACGCTTCTGAATACAGAAAGGAGAAAATTTTACTGCAATCAAAAATACATTACTGTCTCAGGAAAAGGACAAGTGTTTTTAATATGTTTTTTTCAATTTACTTATAGTAACAGTACCTACATAAGTTTCTTTGCTATTACCTATTTAAAATATATTTATTTTATCAAAAATAAAATGAATAAACGTGTTTTGTTACAAACATGTAGGTATGTATTATTTTCGTAAAGATTGGTATATTTTATGTATGGTTTTAATGAATTTTATGTTATATTCTTTTTGTCAAATTTCGTATTTAGCCAAGGCATGTTAATTTTCGAAAAGAGAACGCAATTTGCGTTCCTTTTCATTCCTAAAAGCAACATGGCCAGCTCGATCGCTTAAGAACTACGAGTATGTGTAACTAAAATAAAACAATCAGTTTATTATTGCCTCTATGAGAGGAACCTAATAACTAAGCCAAAAGTATATGTAACATTTGTACATATTAAAATATTCTATATGAACATTGAAACTCATTGATATTTTTCTTAAAAGCAAAAGTTACTTCCTTAAATTAAAATTTTAGCTTTAACATTAAATATTTCGAGCTTGTACGTTAAAGACGATATTAATATTCTCACTATCAGAATTGCGCCAATGCGGTGCACATCCGAATTCCAATTCACTTTACAACTGCTGGTGGCTGGTGTTAATCACGCGCTGCTATGAACCGTATTATGATTCATTAAGAAATTAAATGTAATCTGCATTTTCACAAGCTGACCGATACTTCTATTTTCATTATTAAAAACTTGATTGTGATGTCAATATTCACTTCATATTCAACTCACATTTAGACGAATATAAAATAAAAAATACACATTTTATTAATTTGTTTGTTGATTGTTGTCTAAGTACTTAGTAGTAATAAAACCGCCTTATTCACTTTGATTCGGGGTCTATTTTGTTCCGTAGTTCTAATATTCTGTGATTTTGAAGTATCAATATATAAAAATAAATTAAATATAAAGTTCTTGCAAAATCGATAAACTGATTTAAAAAAATGTTTAGAAATTGTTCATCAAGACGGTGATAACAAATTAATATTAATAGTTGAACAATGTTTTTGAACTGTATTTAATTCAAAATTTAGTACACACATAGAAACTAACGGTTTAACTTGGTTTATAACTGTATAATGAAAACTATTCCTCACCTATATGAGCATAACAGCTTTAGAAGCTTAAGTGCATTCATGAATAAGCGAACATTAAATTAAATAGGTATAGCTCAATGTGACGTCGGGTTATGCAATATGTCCTCGCTCTAAGTTATTATATACTATGTACCATAGATATATAACATTATAACATTATATTATTAGTCTAAGCTATGTACTACTTAGAATTGAGAGTTAAGAATAGAATTAAGAATGGCTAAAAGTAATATAAGCGCTTTACTTTTAATACATGTGAATTTTTATAATCCTTACTATTGTTACAACAGGATTACATTTATCGTAGTCTCTCGCTATTGATATGTATATTTATGACACGATACGACCATGATCGTACAAAATGCTACGCCGTTGCTAAGTAACAGATACTAACCTTGACCCTGTTTGTTTTTCCTTTGGCAATTTATAGCATATACCTATTCTCGTAGGATATCCGTCTTGTATTTACTACTCTACTACGAGTACCTTTTTATTTGTTGGAAAAACCTACTACACAGGCGTGGTTCTCAAAATGAAATATATATTATAGATAACGAAATATTGACTTAAACAAATTTCATTAATTATTCAGTTAAGACAAAATTGTAACAACAAAAACGTATCTAAATTGGCTTAAAAGTCATAGTAAAATCTATAATATATGCTTTTCTCCACCAAAAGACTGAATAAGGCACTACATGCAGGGCTATAGAGTACAAATGGATTTCCCGTCGTAAATCTGAGGCACGCTTTTCATAGAGCATAAATCAAGTCACTAGTGCGAGTATTAATAACTGTGGGAGCTCATGTTGACTCGCTTAGTTCGTAGGTTTAGATGGAAGATTTTAAAGTATATCTGATCATATATGTACTTATTTTGAATTAAATTGATTGACGAAGTTACTGTTAGTGTTCATAAGCAAGTTCTTTTATTGAATGATGTATTTTATATACCAAGTGACGATAATTCGTATGTTAATAAATTTATATTGTTCTTCACAAAAATATCCGAATATAAACAAGAATGTAATTTATAAAATTATTTGTGTTTTGGACTTACGAGTATGAGCATAGATGATAAACCTTGCGTTGCGACGGTGATCGACTGACCGTCGTATACGTACGTGTGTGACAGCCCCGACAGAGTAGCAACTCCGAGTTGTCGAGCGTAGGTACTAGGAACTTATCATGGTAGGTATAGGGAAGTGACGGAGCCCCGCCGGTGGGTCTTCTTAACATCATCTAAGCGTCGAATAAATAAACATCCCACTAAGCAACCCAAAATATCCGGATTTTATTAAATTAAGTCAACGTCCACTAATAGAATGGATTAGTTACAAAAAATACATATGAATCATTTCAAACTATTAGCAATTATTCACGACCCGGATTTCAAAATACTATCTTAGCTCTGCAGGTATCCCGTAGGTCAAATGCAGCACTATTCGTCATGCCAGGAGCTCGAGCCGAAATATCGTAGACTTTTCATGATATACGAGTACATTCGGAACAGTGCTTTATGTGAATGGAACTACAAAGTATAGGCAAAGGAGACTGATTAAATATTAACACCTATCTTCTTATTTACGCACTATTTTCTTAAGTAAGAGCGTAGGCGTTCCTCGGCTGTTGAATATAAACAGAATGTAAGTTGTAACGTTTCTCATAGGGGAGTGGTAAAGCCGAAAATTGTGTAATAAAGTTTCTGTCTTTATTTATTTTGCATGTAATAGATTTTATTTGGTATTCATTCAGTGTTCTAGGTGTATTTCAAAACAAATGAAATAAACTCACAATTTACCTTACATTTTATATACTTTCGCGTTGCAGTGTTTTTAAGATACCTTATTATAAAAAAAAGACCCGACTGCATAAGAAGTGTTATGAAGTCGGATATAGACAATCATCAAGCAGCTATTCTAAAACATGAACGCCTACTACACAATACTATGTTACTTTGTCATCTTGTTATCTTCTTTTTAGTTCATTTTTTACGCACGCAACTTTTGTACTTTTTAACGTTACATACATAAGATCAGCCGTTTGCTAATTACGAGAGAATATAATATGTTAAATCGGGCATACATACATATATGTAAACAATACATTCAATAACACATACATACATACAGGTCAAACATAAAGCTTCTTTGGGCGTATGACTAATTATTGCAGTTTTATCTCAATTATTTTTATCAACTAACATCCAAAAAGAAGGAGGTTCTCAATGCGTCTGTATGTTTTTTTTATGTTTGTTACCTCAGAACTTTCTTCTTTTTCATTCTTGGCTGGCACCGACTCCAAAATGAAGTAAGTTCTTAAAAGTATTATTTTCTACTTTTTAGTTAAGATTTGTTTAGTTTTGAAGTCGGTTTTTGTTTTCTTGTTAAAAATAATTTATTGTTTAGTTAACGCAACGCACCAAATGCAACTCTTATTAATTCAATCTTATCTCAACATTTATAAAATGTTCCCTTTAGCGTGAGACAGCATAAGCGTTATTAATTATATACAAACATGTGCATATTGTGTGTAATATGCATAATTATATGGAGTGGAGTACAAGTGCAATGCTAATGTTGTCTTCATTAACGTATTTCGACATGATAAAGCTATTAGCACTACTAATAAACAGCGACTGAGACAAAACTCTTGTGTTATTTGTTTTACTAAATTGTACATAAATAGGTATTTATGAAAGAATAATTGTTATTTGTTTAATAAATTAAAGAATCTCTAAAAATCAAATCTAAGCTAAAATTGGCAAAATGTTGTATAATTACTAAAAAAATAATGTTAAAGAAAATATTTAATGTCTAAAAGAATATTTAAATAAAGCTTACAAAACCACGAAATGTGTACAAAATATCAACGGAAGTAAAGGAAATGTGGCCGTCGCTCCACAGAATTCGTCGTGTGTTTTAAATCTCATATCTGTTTTTCGCTTAGTGCCTAAAGTAAACAAAACTTGGTATAACGTACGTAACCCAATTCGGACCCAACAAAGAAGGATGAAGTTGAAGGTTGTCTCAAAAGTTATTGTAATTAGAGATAATAAAGCCTATAACTTTTATAATATAGTATATTTTTTATTTATGTATTCTTTATATATAGTATTGATTTGTACCTACGTCCTACATAATATGTACTATTCGTCAGTAGTTATCATTTAATAAAATTACAACAGCCAAATTTGAACACAGCATTTTATTTAAGTCTTATTGTAATAGCTATTTTTGATTATTTACTTGTTATAAGATTTCTTCTGCATGTTCGTCTGTCTGTTACTGCATCAAAAGAGAAGCGCTGACGGATTTTGATGATGGTAAGTCAAATGAACATATTTATGGCACGATATGACCATTACAAATGAATGTCTAGTATGGTAAGTATTAGATATAGGGTATTAGGTAGATATTTTTTAAAAATTTCGAAAACTGCTTTAACTGTACCTTAAAAACTCTACACATACCTTAGGAACTTATAAAATGAGAGAAAAATATTTTAAAATTTAGACATGCTCCATCACCAGAGACCTATATAGAACGCAAAATTAAGCATTTTTTTTGTGAACATCATGCCGAATCTCGCTCCTCGGAAACTAATACGCAGCGACAGGAAAGGTTAAGTTCTCATCGCCACATCATGCCGAGGCTCGCGCCGCTGAAACTTTTACGCAATCATACCTGTTTCGAGTATCAGAAACTTTTGCTAATTTTAAGCGTCATTTCCAGTCCCGTACTTCATCACGTGAAGTTTATCGGCAAACCGCGACAAACGATCAGATCTTAATTACTTATTTGGTTTTGAAAGCGAGTTTGTCGAGTCAGGGTTGATCAATTCACAGGAATTAACAAATGTCAGTTTCGATGTCAAATTAGAATAAATGTCAATATCTATAAGCAATCTACTTAATTAGTACTATTGTCCGGCCGCTCAGAGAATGCGTTTCTGACAGATCGTGATCGACTGGGCGATGTAACTTTGAACTGGCGTACAATTTACGGCAAATTTTTAAATATCTTTTATTTACATTATTAACGAGTGATAAGTACTAGTACTAAGTACTTGAGTAATAATTCGAATAATTATGCCGATTTACAATAAATGTATTAATTTTGGGCTAAAATTATCACAATTATTTAATTAACAAATATAAAAACAATAGCTTTTAAAAAGTCAAACCACGTCAAATGACGCTGTTTCAAGGTTATGACAACTGTTTGTTTTTGTAGTGCTGTGACAAAATAACGAGGCAATTTTATTCGAATATTTTTGTAATCTTAATATAATCTGT
The DNA here is from genome assembly GCA_951802675.2 of Boloria euphrosyne. Lineage (NCBI taxonomy): Eukaryota > Metazoa > Arthropoda > Insecta > Lepidoptera > Nymphalidae > Boloria > Boloria euphrosyne. The sequence goes on from OX637881.1 coordinate 5,373,643, forward strand.
CGGTATGATATAAATAATATAATATTTAATGTACTCAGTATTTAATAAAGTTAATAATATATTAAAGGTACGCCCAAACAAAACTTAAGAAAATTAGTGTCATAATATCAGTCAAATGAATAAAAAAAACATTGAAAATAAAATTAATACTTTATATTTCTGGCAAAAAATAAAGAGAAATACAGTGTTCAGAGACTAGTGTTGTGTACAGACTGTGCGTGTATTCATAGTGAAATAAAACATCCTTCGTGCAAGAACGCTTATAATTTTCGATCCCGAACCCGTAGAACGTAACAATACATTTTCCAATAAATAAAGCATTTTTTTTCCTTCGTTACAATCAGAAATTACGATTCAATTCAAGTAATTGATTCATTAAAAATGTATTTACATTGTGAATATTTATTGAAATATAATTCCTATAAAAAACAACAACATATAAATTAAATTGAATAAATATTTGCATAATGAATGCAATAAATAACGTTACTAAATTATTGTACATCACTAGTCATGACGAATTGACAGGTGTCAGAAACGCATTCTTAGAGCGGCCGAACTGTAAGGTACTGAATTTTCTAGCCGATGCGTCTCACATAACCACCTGTATGTATGTAGATGATACGCATTAAAGCATTACGCAACGTGAAAGAAAAGCTTAATTAAGGTACACATTATAATTTAATATAAAGAATTATAAGGTCCAAGGTCACCAATATAGCGTCCAGAAAACGAAGCGTGGACACGTCTCCTACAAGGTGGACAGACGACATAGATAAAGCCGCTGGTGCTTACTAAATGCCTGGCCTACGACCAGCAAATGGAAGTATTTGGTCTTATTGAGATACTAAATAAAATCTTACTTATAAAATATCCAATTTGCTAAAAATTGATTTTTATAACTAAAAACAAATTTTATAATGAGCATTCCCACTACATTAATCAAAAAACCACACCATTAAAAAAGTATTGGTAATAAAAGTGACAAAACAAAAACGCGACGTATTGCGCGACTCCCGCGGGTGTGCTTACACCCGTCCGTCGTCAGACAAGCGAAGCCATTACCCACTCTTAGTGATCCCAGTGAGACTTGAAACTGCAACATTCATCCAAACTACGTTTAATTCTACACAGTTATTTCACTTTAACACATTTTCCATTAACGCTTACGTTTGCCACCTTCGCTTCTTGAGAGATATATCGAATGGCTATTACAGAATCAGTAAAAAATATAACTAGTGTTGTTGTTTTTTTGTATTTAACCTCTTTTTACATCGCACTGCTGGACACGGGCATCCCTTAGATATTAGGGGATTCAGGACATAGTTCTCCACGCTGGTCAATTGCGGCTGTGCTGACTTCACAAGTTTTTCGAGTTTTTCTTAGACATGCAGGTTTTCTCGCAATGTTTTCCTTTACTCTTGATCATGTTAGAAATGATTCGCGCATGAAAATATCAGATGTACGACACCAGGGATTTGAAGTCGCCTAACTCGGTTTTTCTAGCAAGCGCGTTACCGCTGGTCTACTACTGCCTCAGTAGTGGTATAAATATCAAAAAACTGGCTTGTAATTATTATATATTGTAAATTATTATGTCTTACCCATATTTCTGGTGATACCCAGATGATGATAATTAAATAAGTTATCATTTTATAATTGGGGTTAAAGTGAAATATCACATAAAAGAAATAGAAAACGACATTTCCTTCATACTAAAAATATATTTAAATAGCTAACAAAAAGTTTAAAGTCATGAAACTGGAAATTAAATTATAACAAATGTCACAGTATCTTGTTAAAATCAATCAATTAATAAGCTACTCGTAAATATTAGTGAATATTACAACCCTTAAAACAGCCCTAAAAATACCCGATCGTATTCACTATCACGCATTTATTAGATACATAGGTTTTCTATCAGCATTCAACAGTCATACATAATAATTATATACCGTGTATATCCCTATATACAGTAAACGCACGTGTATACCTAAAGCCAAATAAATAGATTTCAACATGAATACTTTTAGTAGAATCACGATTTCGTTTCAGCAGTGATCCCGAAACCTAAGCTACAATCTCACTAATCAAAATAACGAGTTCTAATGGAACACATTCCTATGTATCGTACAAATGTATACATAAGAAAGTTTATAAGATTTGGAAAGGTTACATTGGGTGTTATAAAACAAAATGGTTTTCTTTTACAACCCTTATTAAAAAATATTTTCTATCCAATAGTTAACGTAAAATATTTGCCTGTTGAATTAACGAAATAAATGTGAATTAAATAAAAGAAAACATTTTAAGCAAATTAAATTATCGTAATTTCCTTGCATGCTGAACAGTACTGTGTTACTAGAATAACTAGTTTGCCTTTTTCTACAAAGAGCATAATAAAATAAGTAAATTACGAGCAAAACAATAAATCTTGTTAAGACTTGCTTCGGAAGTTGAGGCAACAATTATGTGACTGCTTTCGCTGCCGTTTTACTATCACTGCGCTTTTGTATGAGTCTAGAAAAGGTATTTATCAGAATAATAGTTTAATCCGTTGTAATTTTTACGTATATTTGTTTATATTAAAACGGCTGCAGGGGTAAGCCATGTTTTGTCTAGATTAGCACAAGATATACAACTAAATCGAATCTAAGAAAGTTAAGAGCCTCTTCTAGTTAAATCTTGTTCATTAAAATTAAGAAATTAACGTCCCGTATCTGCTTATATTTTAGTAAATTTCATAAGTACAACGGGAAGCTTTGAACTCTAACACAATATATGTCCTTCAGAGTGCTAACTTAGCTTATAACAGAATTCCAACATACTTTGAACGAACTATTATTCTCTATAGCTATTTTAAATTTGAATGACAGTTTTAGTTCTCATCTGGACGACCCTACACCAATATATAGTAATATGGTAGTAGACTCATAACGTTCAGTAAAAAATTGTAATAATTTCATGCTGAATAAAATATTTTGAATTTGAATACAACTGGCAAAAATCTCAATCATGACCAACCCTAAATAATATGGGCACAAACTAGGCAAAAACCGAATTTACTAGGATTACATAAAACATAGTTTTTTTACTTTAAGCAATTCTTAAACTAGAGTTGCCAAGATTCTACAAAGCGAAATCTTAAGTAGCAGTTGAAACTTAAATAGTTCAGATGTTAAAGTGGATAAAATACAATAGCCGAATTCTCAGGACTCATCCTGGTTGTTTATAGTTGACTGAATTTCGTTTAACAATTTAAATCCAAAAGCTAAACGCCCAAGTATAGTGAAATAGGAAATATTAGATAATATCGTGAAAGGAATATTAATATTCTTGTAACGAATGCTATCGTAAAATGTATGGTTGATTAGCTTCAGCTCGTATACTTCAAGGAAAAACCAAGGAAAGTTCATTTTGTGTGAAACTTTATTGTTAAGAAACTTAGTAAAAAATCAAGGAAAACTGCACTTATTTATATAGAACTAGAAATGCGCCCTTTCTTCACTAGTGGTAAGTGATATCTCGCAATATTTATTTATTTATTTTTTTATAATGATCTTGTAGAATATTTTTATATGATCTTGCATCGGGATATAATATGAAAATGTATTTTGGAAAAAAATATCAAAAAACAAATAAATATTACGAATTTCAATTTCGAATTTGATTCGCATATGTATTTAATTTATATTACTCACAAGACCCGCCTGATCGACTTTTCCTTTACATTTCCTTTATGAAGCTAGCTACTTAAGAGTGGCCAGTCATCCATACCTTGTAGACAGCTGGCCACTTTTAACAAACGATGCAGGAGATATTCTTGTCCGCTCGAGAGCACACTTTTTCACATCTCTCGCTTTTATAATTTGACATAACGGAACGCATTGTGCATTACTGGGCTAACCTTCGCTATATTTTTATACATTTTTGTTATGAATTTAATAACCATGTAGACTTTAATTAAGACAAACTATGGTGTAAGGTGCATCTGTACACAAATTTAAGAGTCACTAGGATTTATCTCTATAACTTATAACGTAAACTGTACCTTTTTATTATTCTATTCAGAATTAGTGCTTGACTACGTTGCACCTGATGGTAAGTGGTAACGCTGTCGCAGGTGGAGTCGCACTAATTCATTAGCCACCTATTCAATCTTTCCTTGAAGACACCCATATTGTAATCGGACGGAAACACTGACGCAAGTAGGCTGTTCCATTCCTTAGCTGCACGTATAAAATAAAAAAAAAAAAAATAAAACCTTTATTGGAAACGTTTTTAAATTAACAAATTGAAATTATGTACGATAAGGGCTACAGTAGTTAAAAACTGTGTCGTAGCCATTAACGCCCACTTCCAGATCATATATATACATTAGTTCCAAATTAAAGATTAAAAACCTAAATTAGGATATTAGAAGTTTCATAAAAAAGTGTGTGTGTGTGTGTGTGTGTGTGTGTGTGTGTGTGTGTGTGTGTGTGTGCGCGCGCTTGTGTGTGTGTGTGTGTGTGCGTGTGTGTGTGTGTGCGTGCGTGTATGCGTGCGTGCGTGCGTGTGCGTGCGTGTTGTGTGTCAGCCATATATAATGTACTTTATTTCAATAAGCTTTCTATTTCATCATAAGTCAAATCTAACAACCAAGCTGTAATTTTCTTTTTGCATACATGTAATGTTAGAGGATATATATTAAGAATTTTATTTATTTTATTATATAAATGTGGGGAAAGGAAATCATAATGTTGTTTTTCCAAAGCCAATCTTACACGAATCGTTCTGCAAACTAGGTCCGATCTACGCTTCTTGGAGATTAAGTGGTCATCGAAAGGTGTTTGCGAGTGCTTACGTAGTATGGTTTGGAGTAAGAATAATTTTCTAACAGAGAGTACTTTTGATATTTTATATAATTCAATCGTAGGAAAATATAAGGGTTTGGAATTCATAGTTTTCAGTATAGTTCTTTGGGCCCTTTCTATGCGCAACAATTTAGTTTTACCCATGCCTCCCCACGCCGTAATGCAATATGATATGATCGACTGTGCGAGGGCATAGTAAACGCTTTTAAGTGTAGGCAAATCAACGACGTTTCTTATTTTTTTAAAGACAAATATTAATTTTCGAAGTCTATTGCAGGTTACCTTAATATGTTCATTCCATGAAAGGGTGTTATCTATATATATGCCTAAATACTTGGTTTGAATAGAATTCTTAATATGTTTGCACTTACAATTTACGCTTATATTTCTATTGCACCCTTGATCATGAACAGTAATTTTAACGGGGGAAGATGGAAGAGAATTATTGTTAGGAGCGAAAGTTATAAAATTTGTTTTATCTAAATTTAGAGTCAAAGTATTTTTGCGAAACCAATTGTTGACAGCATTTAATGCAGATTCAGCGTATTCTGTAACTTCCGGCCAATTTCTTCCACTTACGAGTAAGATAGTATCATCGGCATATGAGATTAGTTTACAGTTTTTTAATTTTAGTTTGCACAATTCATTTACATAAATGAGAAAGAGCGTCGGCCCAAGGACACTACCCTGAGGTACTCCGAAATCCAGAATTTCTTCTCCACTCATAACACCATCGATTACAACACATTGTGAACGATTTCTGAGGTAGCTCTCAAAAATATTATTTGCCACTCCTCGCACGCCCAGCTGATGTAATTTCTGTAGTAGGTTCGGAATGGAAACAGTGTCAAATGCTTTACTGAGATCTAGAAATATGCCAATAGTTTTTTCTTTTTTAGTAAAATTAGTAACGATAGAGTTCGTTAAGTCCAAAACAGCATCCTCTGCAGATTTACCACTTCTAAAACCGTACTGATTTGTTGCAATAATATTATGATGATTTAAATAATTAACAAGTCTACTATTCAGCAGTTTTTCGAATATTTTAGATAAGGTAGTTAAAATCGAGATAGGCCTGTAATTACTGACAATGCTTCCATCACCGCCTTTATAAATTGGACGAACCAGGGCTTTTTTAAAACATTTGGGAAAGATACCAGTCTCTATAGCCAAGTTAAAAATATGTACCAACATTGGTATAAGTATATGTCTAGCCGATTTTACCAGCGAGGTTGGTATCCCGTCCCATCCTGTCGCTGAGGTATTTTTAAGATTTCTTATGACATTTTCAACTTCAATATAGTCAGTGCTAAATAAAGAAAAAGATGAAAGGTAAGAAGAAGTTGTTATATTTGAACTATCAAGGAGGGACGGAACATTACAATTCGTAATTTGTGTGGCTAAATTTCTACCTACGTTGGCAAAGTACTCGTTGACAGTAGAAACTGCCATAAATGGATCGTCACTTAACCCAAGAAGGTCTGTAGATGTTTTAGAGTTTTTTTTAAGATAGCTTAAATTTTTTATTAAATCCCATGTAGCTTTAGGGTTATTTTTTACTTTAAGAAAGTTATTTTTATCGAATTCTTTTTTAATTTTTTTTAGAAGGTTATTACAAAAATTTTTATATCGATTATAAATTATATTAAGTTCCACATTTTCAGGGTTTTTCTTGGATTTCCGAAAAAGTTTATCTCGGTTTCGGATGCATCGTAAGAGTCCAGGAGTAATCCATGGCTTTAGAATTCGTTTTTTACTAGTTACAGTAACTGCCTTAGAGTGGTTATGTACAATGTCAGAAACTATTTTTACGAGAGTTGTAGTCGCTCTGTCAACATTGTTATCTCTTAGAACTTTGGAAAAGTCATACTTTTCAAGTTCCTCTAAGCAAGCAGCTTCATTAAGTTTCCTCACAGGGTGGCGCATGGTATGGGTTTTTATTTCGAAATCAGAGCAAACAATCACTGGTGCGTGGTCTGTAATATACGAATCGAGAACAAGAGTAGTTGATATTTGCTTCGACTTTACCATGACATGATCGAGGCAGTTATTACCACGTGTCGGGAAAGTATGCGCAGATAGTAGACCGTGCGAGGAGACAAGATTAAGATATGGATCTGAATGAGGATCATTATTATTATCTGCTATATTTATATTTACATCACCAATAACTATTATATTATTGTACATATTTAAGTCATGTAGGGTTTTATCTAGGGAATTGTTGAATTTGTCAATATGTCTAAAGGATGGGGACCTATAAAGTGCCATGATAGCTGTTGTATTCATTAATTTTAATATAAGACAATTTGCATCATAAAAATCTGGCTGTTCCACGGTGTGAATTATAGTTTGTCTGACATAGATAACAACCCCGTCATTTTGGTGAGTAAAATTAGATGCATAAGAAGTGAAACCGTGTAATATAGGCAGATTGTTACATTTACTTAGCCAGCATTCTGATAAAACTACTACATCAACTTTCACATTTATTCTTTCTAATAAAGTTAACAGGTGTATAAAATTACACCCTATACTTCTAATATTTACATGCAAAATATTAAACATGTTATAATTCTTTGAAGCCAGCTGCAAACATTCTTCCGGAGAACAGAGGAATGAATTCGATAATTTAATATTTTCTAATTCGTTAGTTATATAGTAAATATCATTCATTTTATAATGGAATTAATAAGAGTATGAGTTTTTACTTTAATATAAAATATACTTATTAAATAATTAATTAGATAATAGTATAAATGTATTGTTATTATGCTTAAAATGAAACTGTTTATTAATATTGATCCTTCAATTTGAATAAAACTTTTGTAATAAATATGTATACACACTTGTGAGGTTGAAGTAGCAATAGGTATAATATGATATATAATAATATACAATAGTTCATTTAAAACATAAAATATGGCTGAGTAGAAATTCTTATTATTGAATTTTAATCTTATGTTATGTGTTGAAGTGTATGTGTTGTGTCTGTAGTTGTTTAGTGTAGTACAATGATAAAAAATACAAGCTATGTCTATAAAACATACTATGATTTTTTTCTTATTATTTAAAGATAGAAAACCAAAATTAATGTTGGGTAAATGCAGGCTTAAACTATAAAACATTGCAATTATAAGATATATTCTTAATTTTAAGAAAATTTGCTCAAATAGTATATAAAAGTATTTTGTAGTAAGTTTATTTTTAATTTTTGTGGATAGAAAACCAAAAGTAGTGTTGGGTAAGCATAAGCACAAACTATAAAACATAGCAATTACAAGATAATATGTTCCTAACTTCAAGAAAAATTGCTCAAAAAGTACATAAGAATATCCTGAAGGTGCTATAAGGTTTTCCTTATTTTTTATAGGTAAAAAACCAAAAATAATGTTGGGTAAGTGCAAGTAAAAACCATAAAACATAGCACCCACAAGATATTTAAAAAAAGTATAAAAATATTTTGTAAGTATCGTTAATGAGTGAAATAATGTTAATATAAATAGTCACTTTTGTTTAAGTGGTGATAGATCAGTTTCACTTTTTATTTGCTGCAGCGGTCCTCCATCAGACTTACGCACAAATATTTTTCCATGTGATACCCAACAATACTTGTAATCGTTCACTTTTGCAAAGTCTCGACTTAAGAAAAATAGGCGTTTCATTTTAGCAGTAAGATTTTCTGATATAAAGATACGTTTGGTTATTCCCTTAATGTGAATGGAGTCCGTAGTTAAAAATGTGCCGCTTTTATTATTTTTTTTATAAAGATCTATTATTTTTTCTTTTATTAAAACACTTGTAAACTTTACAATAATCGGTTTTGATTCCAAATTCTTTTTTATGGTATGAATACGGTAGATGTCAAAAACTTCATGAGGTAAAATGTTTAAGTTGAGTTTTTTTCCTATATCAACAAGTATATTTAATAACTGCTCTTTAGTTTCCGATCCCTGTATTGGTATATTTTTTATTTCTATACAAGAAGAACGGGAGCTGCGATCCAGCCCTTCAAGCCTTTCCTCCATAGATTGAATGTATTGTAGATTAGCTTGACGGTCCAATTCTAATTTACGTATTTTTTCATTTAGGGAATCATATGTTTTTGACATAAATTCAATAGAGGAGCATATGTCGCTATTTTGTTTTTTAATATCGTCCAATGCCGAATAAACTTTTTCTATTTTTTCTTCTTGTATCGTTTTAAATTCAAGCATCATGTTTTTCATATCATTCATAAAGGAGGTTAACTGTGATTGTGTTCCAGTATCGGAATCAAAGCGTTTACGCTTTTGACGCATATTTATATTTAAACTCTCGGTATCCGTTTGATTTAACAAGTTAGGCTCCGAGCTACAGTGCAAAATCGAAGCGGGCGCTGTCAGCTGTTGCACTTGTGGTGGGGAGCGGTTGATCGGCATCTTTCTCGTAAATGTGTATAAGTACCAGGAGTTAATGATTTCAAAGAAGTTTCGATAGGTACGATCGACAGGTCAAGCTAAACTGGTCACTCGCTGCAATAACGAATTATTTCTATGACCGTCCAGTGTAATATGAACTTGTAGCAGAGTAAAGAGCGTGAACCACTGCTATCCTATACTATTTCGCACGATTTAAGCGGTGTCGAGAGAGACAGAGTTCAAGTACATCGCACTCACTCACACTAAGCACAAAGTATCGGACACAGTTTACATGAGCTCTTCGATGGTTCTGCACTCCTATTATTTTAGAAGCATTTTACTGAATAAATTTTAATTAATCATTTAAATTTAGTAAAACAAATGTACACGTCTTATTTCTTCAAAGGTCCGGAAGGAAGGATAAAAGTAATAAAAAAAATAATAACTAAAATACAAGTTTTTTTTTCGTAAACCAATTGTAATTAAAGAACTGTTGACCATTTAAATGCGGTAGCAGTCCATTAAGCATCGAATACGGTATACATTTCACCCGCTCGTTTTTCTGCACCGCGTTAGTTTTAAACAAACTTCTAAAATGTTTGGTCAAACTTCGGTTAAAATTCAACAGCTGCCGGCCAAAATTTTACTTTTATTTTGTTGTAAACAAAACCTTACAGAGTTAATGTTTAAAATATGACGACTCGTTTGGCTCAGTTGGTAGTGACCCTACTTTCTGCGTCAGCGGTCGCGGGTTCGAGTCCCGCTGGAGGCATTCATTTGCTAAGCAGGAATGTTTGTACTCTAGTCATGGGTGTTTATATTTATAATATGTATGTATTTAAAATGTATATGTGTAGTATATCAACTATCTGGTATCCGTAACACAAGCCTCGTAGCTTACCACGGAACCAGATGGCGCTGTTGTCATAATGTCCCAACATAAAAAAAAAGAAACACATTTGATATCGCTTAAAAATATTTTGTGGATTTTCGTGGTATCTTATTTGAAATATAGAAAATATAATTAATATTTCTTGTGTCAGTTACTTATGTACTTGAGCGAGTTCAATAATCCTGCCATTTCAGACGCAATAGACAAAAAAATATTTAGAAATTAGAAATTCGCTACATAAAAATATTTTAGATCTATACATTGGCGAGATAAGTTTGTGATAAACTCGCACGTATAAAACCAATCTCTGCATTGTCAAACAAAACGGAAAAGAAGTAACGGAAAATCAATTCAGCCGATCATTGTCCCCGTAAATACAATTATTTTGGCGAAAATATTATATTACAATCCTCATTTCAATGTTACATTAACCTAAAACAGGCAATCGAATTTACGTATTATTTCGAGAAAAAATATCTAAAAGTTAATTACTTACTAAAGACTAAAGAGCAATATGTAATCAAAGTTCTAAAAGAAGGCAAGAGCTGGCTTTTTTAGTAATCTTCCGCGGATTAGACTTCTTAAGCCAGCATGAAGTCTGATAAAAAGACTTAAGCACGGGCGCTCTTAATTACGCTGCCTAGACCAAAACTATTATAGCCTTTATATAAGAAAAAGGAGTTTAATTGAGATACTAACTTTATTAGTCTACTTAATATTTTATTAGTGATTATTTTAAATGTTAATATTAAAGATATATACGTGCTATTTTATTATCCTAAGCAAATGTGAAGAAAAACGAACGAAATTTTAAAATAAAAATTAATATTATTTTAAAAATGATTGTTTAAACACATTATTTAGTAGCATGTATAGGTACATTTTATTTTATTTCGCGGGTAAAACACATCATAGGAACCCTGCCGAAATAGTATGTAGTATGTACCTTTAGTCCTAGTGTAGCGAGTTTGAAGTCGTTGGTACTAATTATTTTGTCCTTTAAATTATTATAAATTTTAAATAATAATATTTTTATTAAAACAATTTATATTCGTTTTATAAAATCAACATAATAATTGATTTATTACAATAATAGTGTCTAAGTGGATATATAATAAAATTAAGTTACACATTACGATTGCATAACTTATTCTATAAATACGGTCTTAGTAAAAGTTATTTTACATACAAAAGTTATCAAGAAAAAAGGGAATTGTGTTAGAAAATTGAAGGAAATCGAGATAGGATTAAAGTTCAATAAGCTCCGGATATTTTCAGAATAAGCGAATATCTAGCTTGTTTATACAAATACAAAATATAAACAACCGCACTCTTTCCTCAAATTGGCCGTCGTAGAGAAATGCTGCCCATTCGTTGAGTTCAGCTAGGCGAAAAGACCCCATACGATCTAAAAGGGAAATAGAATGTTCTTTATAATTTTCATATTAGCTTCATTTATAGTTCTAAGTACTTCATTCCAATCGTAACAACATTTCAACACTTCCGTTGCTTTTTTTTTGTTTCAATACGAGAGTAAATATATTTTGATCTAAACTGATTTTTGAAATCAATTTCGTATTTTCCTATTCAAGTAGCGAAACAACGCAATTTCGTTTTATTTAAGGAAGAAGGCAACTAAATTGTCTTGGCTGGCTTTCCAGGTGTAATACCAGAAACCGCAATTTAAAGGAATTCGATACGCTCGCTACGCGGAATTTATTGAAATGAAGGTTTGTGTGCACAGAACTTAACCTGCATTCTAGTTTAGAAAACGTATTTCAAGAATTATTGGAAAGCCAAATTCAAACGAGCTATAATATTAACATAAATAATTAAACTCTAGATCATCATAAAAATATTTATTGTTGATTTGACTTTAGTATGTTATCATAAGTTTTCATTTGGTCACGGGCAAAGAAACAAAGGATTATGAGATTTACAGGAAAATTCTATTATAAAGATGATTAAGAAGTTTTGACATGAGCCGTCCAAAGCCGAGTGGGGCCAAAGTTTCCAAGCTCAACGCCGTATATCTTAATTTTCACCCCAGGGCCGTGCTCGTGTGTAATGGAAAACAAAAATAAGCGCTTCACTTTTATATTTTACCGACATTACTTATCGAATTAGGCCGGCTGAATGTCAGTGCGTACGTGACTGACAGCCTCTCCGATCCTCTTTGGTTAATCTGTGGGAACTTTCCAAATGTTTCTCTGAATTTAATACTGGCCCGTGCTCTATTGATCGTTTTAAGGATCATTAGGCTATTATAAGACAAACGTTACTATATTTTTAGCGCTTAGAAGAATCCATCGACTTAAAATAATAGAATTAGTAGTTTTATGTTTACTCTGCTAAAGAAGACGTGAGAATATATGAATTGGCAGTTGCTTTTATATAGCAATTACTAATAAAAACTTATTTTTATTGCGATTTGCGTAATAAAAAATGTTCTTACAGCAAAGCCCTGTTATAACCACAAATTATTTCTCACCACTAGTTTCTAGTTATTGGTTTGACTGGTTTCAGCACCGAAAATAAACCTATTCCAATGGTTTCATTAAATATGATAGCAAGATATAGTGTCCATATCGCAGTATCTCAGCTAGAAATGCTTGCCTTTAACTGCGCAATAAACATTTGTTTCTCTGACCCCGTTCCTGTTTGAAATTGGTTGAATTTTCTCACCTTCTAGCGCTGCATACACTGATCCTGGCCAAGAACAAATAGCGAATCGATCCCGTTACATGTTGGATTTCGGCTATCTTGGTACTTTATAGCTATATATAGCGGTAACTTTAACGTCGTTTCTAAGTCCTACTTTATCTCACATATCGGAGATTCAAAGACAGGTGAAGTTACAGTTTAAAGAAATTTATTTGAATCGGCCGGTGCATCGGATTTAGGTACAAATGACATTTAATATACAATTAAAAGATAAGTTGTAAGTAGTTTTAATAATTGCATTTATTAAATTTAGTTAAAATATCACAAAAATGTTTGACGTTGCGCTAAACCTTAATAAGCTAGTAAAACTCGCACTTATTCGATTTCTTTTATTTTTTTAGGATTTATAGAGCATAATAAACTTAGCTTGAAAATGGTACCTCACTGCATTCTTGGTGTTTTACCGCGGTGCTTTAACTTAATGGAGCTACGTAACTACGAGAGGGTATATACATATATACATATGTAATTCACAAACTGTATATTCTCTACAAAAGGCGGTGGCAGCTTAGAGTGCCACCGAGTTGGGCGGGTTCAAATCCAGGGTTTTCTCACTCTAATATTTTAATGAGTGAATCATTACTAACATGAATATTTGTTTTACAATGAAGGAAAGCATCGTAATGAAACCAGTGTGTTTGAGAGAACTTAACAAGTTTCAGAACCTTTAAAAAACTTTAGAAATGGCTGAACACAATATTATTTAACTTTTCACTTTAAATGTTAGGGCAACACTTCGTTTTCGATGTAAGTATTTACATTTGTAGCATATTTAATATTTTTCATTACTTTTTAAAAATCGACTTACGTACGTATATACTACTATAATTTATACATGACATTAACTATGATAAAGTACACACAATGGAATATGTGCTTCAACACCAATCTGTTTTAGTTTAACCCAAATTATTAAAGGCTCAAAACTTTAGCATAAATTAATTTATACACATGCAAAAAGGATTACGGCTGTATTATAATAGTGATACCCTTCATCAGATTACCACGAATCTTTACACATGGAGTTTTGGTAAATTAATCTTCTACGTCATTATATGCATTTATAACAAATTTATTTATTCAACTCTTAACGTAGGTACCACTGCTAGGTATGGGCATGTCTTCAACACGTGGTGTCGAGACTTAGCCATCATACTAGTCAGGATATTTATCCTCGTCGTAAGACAAGTGTAAAGTGTTAAAAAAAATTCATAATAAAAAATTTTCGTACGCGAATACGTTATAAATGTGAGACCCGCGATTTGAACCCCTGGAGTCCCAGGCAAGCACGCTACCACTGCACTGTCTTAAAAACACCTAAACTGAACTTAATTTTTAAATAAAATATAATATTTTAACTATTATTATTAAATATTAAAAATTTATTATAACTATAATATTAGAAAAAAACAGTGAACGTCCATAAACTCATGAGTTCAATATAAAAGCAATTAATATGGTCAATACCATAAATTATTTTATTTGTATCTACAGAGTAGTATTTTCACTTGAAACAAAATAAACATGAAGTCTTCGTGGAGACATTCATATTTAATGCGTTCGTTTTGGAATGTTCCGTTCCATTAAATGTTATTTTCTTCATAAAGATTACAAATGAGATGCATCAAGTTTATCATTTTTGCATCCAAATAATATCCATTACATTCAAAAGCAATTGGGTTTTATAAGTAATACTAAATACCTTATAAAACTCTCTAATTGGCTATCGATTACGTTTGGAAATTCTAAGAGCACTTAAGGCACTTTCTTACACTCTCTTGTCTTAAATCTCTCAGACTTTTGAAATATTTTATTTCTATGAACCAATCTAATTCACACAACATTTGTACTCAGCGTTCAACCCGATATCACTATAAACAAGGAAATAATTCATTCCCAAATTTAATTGCTTTGATATTGCTTTACAGTCACATATTTCATAACAGGCCCTCAACCGCGCCTCTACTACGGTCACGGCTCACCCGTTTGTTACATTATGTTTCAAATAACAGTATTTTTAACTAATTTAGTTAGCATCTGCTCTTGACATACCAAAAATGAAATATTTCTTTATAACCAGTATTTTAATTTAATTTTGTAGTATTTATTATTTAACTATTCTATTCGTTAGAACTTTTATACTTTTTCAAATTACTATACTTTTACTTTTTCAAAATTTCAAAACGTTTTTATTATCTTTTTCCGCGTGTATGTATGCGATGTATGTACATTTTAAGAACTTACTAATTTCCATACATCCATCATTCCATACATACCTACATATTTGTAAGCCAAAAAGCTAAAGTCCGATGTTATACATATGTACTAACTAAATTTAATCTGAAATGCAGGCAAAATATTTTTCTATTGATAATATTTTTTTTTATGTTTTATAAAAATTAGATTTCGCATTATATATTATGCTTCTTATAATTAAATACATATATACTTTTTAAGAGAAGAGAATTGTAAAATAAGTATTAAAAATGGGTTCGATTTATTCTATTTTAATATAATAAACTATCATAACAGTTTTATATCTAGGCTTTCAATTATTATTAATACAAAAAAAGTAAAAATAACTTCTATCACATAGGCGTAGGTGTAACTGTTTCATAAATGGCCATAGATAGTTATTAAGTTGCAGGGAGTTTTGAAAACTTGTTCAGGTGTTTTACTTAATTCCCCTACTATGGTAATATTATTTTATTTCAATTTTTTTATTTAGAATATTCTGTATAAAATGCCTGAACTATTTTATTTTTTTCTACATCTGGAAGTTTACCATTAGTATTTAAGATTGACAATATCTTTATTATTAGATTAATTCAAAGCACATTTAAAATATTAATTTTAACAATACTGTAGTATTAATAAGCCTTTTGAACCTCCATATTGCTGGGCAAGGGCCTCTCTTCAATACGAGGGCCAAAATCAACCGCGCGGCGCTAACCAAATGCGGGTTGGGGGCTTCATATGTCTTTTACAAACAGGCTAAGTTCTCTCAAACATATTTAGGCAGCATGCTCAGGCTTACCTCAATTTCAGACAATTCCATACATTCGTAAATTTTAAAATATCAGAGGTTTGGGATTGCTTCACTTAGTTGCTCAAACCACTATGCGGCACTGCCCGTGTAACATTTAACGCGCAAAAGTCTCTTACTTATTAGTTATTAAATTAAAGTTATTATTTATTTTTTGTGTAAAAAATTTTGAAATCGGAGTAATGGTTACATACATTGACATAATTATTGTAGTGTTCTGGGAACTTTCCACTGCGCTTTCAAAGTTACGCTTAGATAAAATTGAATGTACATTATCATAACTTTACAGCTACTTTTGCAAAAACAAAAGTCAACTTGACGTTATTACTAACTTTTTTTTATATACGAGTATGAACGTTGCAATGATAGGCATTTTTAATAGGCTTTCGTTCATAATTTTGAAGTTTATTGAGAATTTAAAGTCTACATCTATATATATAAAAGAAAGTCGTGTTTGTTACACTATTTATAACTCAACAACGGCTGTACCGATTTGGCTGAAAATTGGCGGAAATTCGTTGTATGGAAATTACGTCATTTTTAAAGCTTGATTTGACGTATCAATTAAAACCGTTGCCATGGTGCGTGCAATGGTAATTAAATCAACAAATATATACCGGGTGGTGCGAAGTAAATATATACAACACGTACCTAGGGACGAACCCGAGCGAAGCGAGGGTGAGCCGCTAGTTGTAAAAATAAAAGACAGTAGTCTATTGGGGAGCAATTAAAATCATTTTATTACATAGGCTATTCAATAATCATTAATTGTGATTCTATATAGGTACTCGTACATTTTAATTACTTTATGAAGATAGCCAATTGTAACTTATAACTTTAATATATATTTTCCATAATGTTTTCGATAAATGTGATACTTTTGTTGCTCTGTTTAGGTTCTATAACTAAGTAATACAAACCATATGACGCAAAATTGCAATATAAAAGTTTTAGCTACAGCATAGTTGAAGTTCGGTTTCGAATGCTGTTATAACACAACTTCTTGCGACGAACGAATCTAGCCACACAATGGAGAACTTGTCAATGAGTTTACTATTTCTATGTATCCAGCTTTTGTCTGTAAATATTATGTAGGTATTTATAGTCCTTATGTGTAGTCAAAAACATCAAATTTAATAAAATGATTGCGGAAAGTGTATAACGCGAAAACTTTTAAAGCGTCATAAGGCTTTCTAGTTGAGAGGTATGGACATTTGAATTTGGTTGGTTAAAAGTGGTAGCCCAGTGACACGTTCGCTTCGGATATCTGAGTAATGTGGGTTCTTTGAGTCTCGTACCCCTGATATTTTTATGTGTGAATCATTTATAACATGATGACTACTTGTGTTACGGTAAATGAAAACATCGAGAGAAAACCTGCATGTCTTAGAGATAATCTATTTCAATTTTCAGGCATATGACATAAATGTTATTAACTAACTAAATAATAATCATAACACAATATAATGTAACGGTGGCTTTTTTACCATTACGCTGCATTTGTCCATGATAAGTATAACAATATCGAAAATATAAATGTGACAATAAGGACTATAAAATCATAATATTATGTTAAAACGTGTGTAAAGACAACAAATGTTTTTGAACCTCACGACCTCACCAAAGACTATAAAATGCACACGTACAAATAATACAAATCCTTATAAGGAGTATAGAATGTCAGAATCCAAGTAAACTTGGATTTCGAGGAGCTAAGACGTTCAGTCAAGTAGTATCTAAGCCTCCTCAAAGCGCTCGAATGTAGTGGTTTCGACAGATGCACTACACTAGTGTCGCTTACTATAAGTATCAAATAAGAAACACCTAACATTTGAGTCAACAGCTTACCAACTTAGCTTCGTTTTAGCGCAGCTGAGTATGCAAGGATTATAACATATTGCCGCCTTATGTTAGTTATGCTAATAGGATTAGATGAAGGTCCGGTCTCTTGTTGACTTAGTTTGTTCGTAAAAACCAATTTCATATAAGTAATCCTGATTTTTTATACATTACAGCCGAAACTTCTTCTTCGCTTTTATTATATTTAGCAACTTAGCTTCGCTTCGCTCGCTGGTGTTCATGAGTGATCTATACAGCTTACTCTAGGTCATATACCATATTTTATACGAATCCATCCGTCCACCTCAAATGTGTACAAATAGACACACATACAAACTTTCGCATTTATTGTAGTAATTTGATAAATTATCGAGCCTTAGTGAATCTGAAATTTATTTTTAATACTGTAGTTGGTTTTTCATAACCTAAAACAATAAAAGAAAAAGTCAAATTATAAAGAAAGACATTATACGTTATAGACAGGCCTTAGTGATATTATTTCCATTTAGTGACACGCTGTCATAGATTCACTGTGACCCAGAACTGTCCATGAAAATTCATTAAGGAGATTAACTACCGGCGCCGCATGTGTTGCAGCTCGTGACACTTATTGCCACGTTAGCAAACACATCCATATGTATTGTGTTAGATCAAACTAAACTACACAAAGCCGATGTAATAATATAACTTGTATGTTAATAGCCTATACTCTATGGACACTACTCTATGAGACAACATTTGTCTGAGACAATTTAGTTTCTATTATCACTTTATGCCTAAACCGGAACAAAAGAAGCATCAAATAAACCAAAATAAATGAACGTTCTCCTATACAACTCGATCACAATCGACGACTCGACACGACTACCGTGTGATTAAGTAAAGAATCACACGGTAAAACATAATAAAATTTAATATAAAAAAATAGCTTAAAGTAAAATAGACACTTGACTCTCTTGAGGTTTTGCTTCGATCGTAGTTATATAGATAACATGGGTTAGCTTGATACATAAGTTTTAATGGCAGAAAGAAAAAGTGTAATTATCACAAAAAAAATTAACAAATAATTTTCAATGAAGCAAAGACTTATAAAATTTATATATTCAGCATGTACCCAAAATTACATTTTGTATATATATGACCGACACTTTTATTGACAAATAACTTCTAAAATGTTGAACCTTGTTAATCACAGATACATACAAACGAAGTAACTGTTAAAAAAGTTCAAATTGTAAGGATTTCTAGTTGAGAGGCAATTTAAAATCCATTAATAACACTTCCCGTCACGCGACCGCGGCACTTTGCCGATCGATCCTAAGCTATGCTATTCATAACTTTTCCACAAAGGGGGTGGGGGGATTACTCCTATTTTATTCCAGTAATATATCGCGTAAAAATATATTTTTTAAGGTTTTATTGACTACAATTTATTTATAACAAGGGACTCTCCCTCGCCTCGCTTGGGATCGAACCGATATAATTTTTTTAGTGGAACGCTTTTTCTTTTTCTAAAATGAAAGCAATCTAAATTAAATGAAATGCAAGTGAAAGTCCCGTTAAAATCTAAGCATTTGTTACGGAGTGTAACTGGAATAAACAGCCCAATAGAAAGACAGACATCCTGAGTAAAAAAGTAAAAAATTGTATTTTTCTTATAACTACTTAGTTATTTTACTGACAAAATCAATTCAGTAGTAGAAAAAATACACGAAAGGTGGGCTTATCGCGAAAACAGTCATTTTTTATTTGTTTTCTTCAAAAGTTCTAGAAAGGCTATTTTTTTCTTTTATAAACACAATGGAGAAGTTTTTAATAGGCCTTGGCAAAAACTGGGTTATTTGGTGCATCCATTCAATTGGCCAATTTCAGCAGCCCCAATTTAACCATACGAGATCAAAAATACTGGCAAGGAAAAAGAATTGCAGATTGATTCATTCCCTGATGACCCAGAAATAAAGCTTTACGTCGACTAAGCCCACTAAGATATTAAATGATATAAACAAACCATAGCAAAATAAAAATAATGAAATTTTTAATGATTAATTATTATTATATAAAATATTTTAAGACATATATAGTAATATGAGTTTTTATAAAAATAACTAACACTATGAAAATGTAAAACCAATATGGGCAATAACATTTTTTTTCAAATAAATTGCAGCGTCTCTACAAAATTTCAATACTACAACAAAAATACTTCAAATAAATATTTTAATAACAAAAAGACAAGCGTCCATATTTAAGAAGAACTAACATTTCTTTAAACAAGCTGGAAACAAGTTGAGCAAACACCTGTCATCTAAAAGATACATTGTATTATGAAAATGCACATAAGACAATGAAGCACGCTGAACTAACTTCGAGAATACTAAGTCCTGGTAAAAGTTTTTTCTTTGTAACAATAACTCTTACAATAGAATAAATTAAGTCCTAATAACTACTTTGTTAATTGCTAAGTAACATTCGTCTATAAGATATTTTTGTAACAATTTGATAAAATTATAATGAGGTAATATAGTCACTGTTTAAAATATGGTATTGAAATTGAGTCCTAATTTACACAACAAACATTATTCAAACAGATTTGTGTAATGTCAGTTTTGCTTGTCTGACAAAAGCTATCATCGACTAGGAACGCAGCACTACTTAAAAAAGAGACATTTAACCGTTGCTTTTCTAAAATAAATTAAATACTTATATAATTATGTGCTGTGAGGATAAGATATTTTAAATATAACTGACGATACATTTAGCATTTGAGCGCTAGTTTAAAATAAACATCACTAGTCTTTATTAGAATGCTAGTACAAAGTACAGAAGACAGTACGGTCTTAAGATCAAAATATCTAAAAAAAATACCTACAAACTTAAATCTTATCGCACACTAATTTAAATCAACAAATACCTATGTTACATATGTATCTGCTATGTATGCTACATGTACCTATAGTATATACATATGTCTGCGTTCTCATTTCCTAAATTAAACTTCGGATTTTGGGGACGTGACATAGTTACTATTGCTATTTATTTGCTCTACCCGGTTATCTTGCCGTATTCCAAAATACGCTTGCAAATAAAACATGTCAATTTCTGTGTTTCT
The DNA here is from genome assembly GCA_951802675.2 of Boloria euphrosyne. Classification (NCBI taxonomy): domain Eukaryota; kingdom Metazoa; phylum Arthropoda; class Insecta; order Lepidoptera; family Nymphalidae; genus Boloria; species Boloria euphrosyne. The sequence goes on from OX637881.1 coordinate 5,394,509, forward strand.
ATATGAATAAAATCAATACAATTCAAGCAACGAATAATAGTTCTTGAATCTAACAATGATTGTAGACAACTTTTTATACTGTTAATATTTGCCTCGTCAAAATTAAATGTATTTGGTGATGGAGCTTCGGGTAACATTTTTCAGAATCTATACATATTATAAAACAAAGTCCTCCGCCGCGTCTGTCTGTCTGTCTGTTCGTGATAAACTCAAAATCTACTGCACCAATTTTCATGCAGTTTTCACCAATGGATAGAATGGTTCTCCAGGAAGGTTTTAATATATAATTTGTTAAGTTTTTTAAAAATTATTTTTTGTTAAAAAGGAAATTAAAAACAACATTATACAATTAACGGCGTTTGACGTATCATGTTATGACCGTTGCCATGGTGCGTGCAATTCATATAATCAACTCAAAAATATACCGGGTGGTGCGAAGTAAGTATATATAGCTTAAGAGCTAGTAACGTTTTCGAGAAAGCATTTCATTAAGGCCAGTGTTTAGATATGCTATTTCTCACACTCTCCCGGACATCATACGGGCTATCTGGCTGGCTGTAGTGGTTGCGTTCATCAGTGCGCATCGTACTTGGATAGGTAAAATATCAATTTACTACGATAATTACATACATTTGTCAATGCGCCTAACAGGAAAATGAAGCAATTACTGGTTTAACCCATTCAGTGCCAGTGACCCACGGCGCCGGTTCACGTATGTCGCTATTGCGGTGCCGAGAACCCGCGTGGTGGGCTCTTTATAAATGTAGCTAATTCTTTGTAAATACGTTATTATACGATTACAAAATAAAGTGAACTATTTATTTTAACAAGTTCTTTTTAGTATATCCATTGGTTTCAAGATTCAGTTTAATTTTATTTTTTAGTAAAATTCAACCTACGTCGTAGATCGTATTTTAGACGTGAGAAACCGTTGTTTATAATAATTATTATAAATATCGATTTGATTTCTTGTTACTAGATCAGGAAAAACAAAGAAACTGTAATCTCTATATTATACACATTTTTTATTCAATAGTATCGAGTGATCAATTGTATTTTGCTGAAAATTTAGATAAAGACGAACATAGCCAACACTACACGCACACATAGATAGAAATGAATATGGCCGCTACTCTGTCTGTACACGGCTGTCATGCCATAGCTTGCTACAGTTGTTCTAAATTTACGCAGTAGTTTGATATTAAATAAATAAATAAAATATTGTTGGACAGTAATTGTCTCTAATACTATAAAAAAGCTCTGGCTTTATTTTAATAATATATTTGTTTTCGCAGTAGGTACATAATTTAAACATTACAAAAATATCTTCGCTTCGTAAAGTATTATGAAAATCATTTTAGTTTACGTACTTACAACTCAAAATATCCAGTTATTAAAATTAAATCTTTGTCTTTTAAGTGCCATTTTTACTTTGTAAAGCATTTTGCCGTGACTGCATACGCGCGGTTTTAGATAATTGCTTAAATTTATCATTTATGTTATCCATCGATTCACTTAGACTACACAAAAAGTCGCGAATAGGAAATATTAAAATTTAATTAAGAACTTCTTTGTATAGCATATTGGTACTCGTATATCTCTGATCGTCTGATCCTGAGTTCTGCTAGAGGTCAATGTAAGCAATAATCTTTTTTAAGTCTATACCTGCTTCTTTGAACAACTGGCCTCAAAATTTGTAAATCGTCATTGTAAAGCAAATTTTAATTGAGGATATTCCATCAACCTTTTTAATGATATGTATTATAACGTGTTTACCTTGGGAACAAGATAATCTGCCGAGGTAAAAATTAGCCTAGGTCATTGCCAATCCTTTGTCCCGTTTTAACGTGAAAGAAAAACATACCAATACATTTTGACATAATATAAAATATAGGTACGGATTCAAAGTATCTACATAATTGCGAGGTAATTTTATTTTATTTTCTTACCTTTTGTTCACTATACTTATTGACAATATACCTATAAGTATACAGTAGTACAGTATACCTTAAAACTTAGTTTGCTAAAAATATTCAGAAAAAAAAACAAATACTCACTTTACCTAAATATAGGTTCTTCAATAAAATGAAACATACTGTGTATAATTAAGGATGACAATCAATGACAGTAATATAGTAGGAGAGCTAGCGTTTCCCAAAAATAAAATACTGTAATAATAATATTATTATATTATGTAACTTCATTCTTCATACACTTATAGAGATCATTCGAATAATAAGTTTGCATAATAAATTTGTTTTATAAAATAAATTCGCTTTATATATAACCCTGTTTATCTTTAATTTCAGTAATCCTTAATCATATCTTATCAATTTAATATATCCTTTCTAACGTTAAAACCCGTAGAAGTCTGTTGCGCTCGCTCTCAAGCATGATGCCCAATATATCCTCGTCTGGCAGACTCCTGCAAGTACTAGAATATTCAGACTGCTTGCATATACTTTTAAAAAAAATGAAAGAACATCAAAACGTTAGCCTTGTGGGAGCATTACTATTGCTAACGACAATCCCGAGGTCAACTTTACTAGTCTGGTACCTACATATTTGCACCCTAAAAATAGGTTTTCTTTTTTTTACATTTCAACATATGAAAATTACTACATATTAAAATTATAGCCTTGTGGGAGTAGATTAAAAATTCTTTATTTTTTGAACCAGAACGATAACGCTCCTCAATTTACCGATAATATACTTCTTCTTCTTGTCCTTACCCCACGCTATGTGGGTTAGGACCAGCATGATTAATTACTTACTTACAGCATTACTTCATTTTAATGAGAATAAACTTTAGTCTTGAGTCAAGTAAACTAAGTGATATTGTACGTTTATTGACCATAATGTTAATAAATATTTTTTTAAATAAATCTGTTTTAGTTCAATTTTATTGATTAGTATCCATATTACGATTGATTTTACAGTTTACTAAGTGAAAAATAATAGTTACATTATCATCTCATCTTCAACCCTTTTAACGTCCCAATGCTGGGCACGGGCCTCCCTCAGTACGAGGGGAATCAGGCCATAGTCCACAACTCAGGCCTAGTGTGAGTTAGCGGACTTCACATGTCTTTTGAAAATTTGCTAGGTTTTTCTCAGACATGTAGGTTTCCTCACGATGTTTTCCTTCGCCGTAAGAGAAGTGGTAATCATGATAGAAAATGATTCGAACATGTACATATCAGAGGTGCGAGACCCGGATTTGAACCCGCATTATTCGGATATCCAAGACAGCGCATTATCGCCTGCTGCCTTAGTTACATCATAATAAAATAAAAATAATTAAAAAGTAGTGTAGTGAGACTTTGGTGGCCCAGTAAGTCACAGAACAGATGTTTTGAGTTCGTTCGACTGGTCCTCAGGCCAACGCTCTCCAATAAAAAATAAAACATCAAATATAATAATATTTTCTTAGCATTGTAACTTTAGTTACAAAAAGTTAGTCTAATAAGTAGTTCGCTAGCTCTTAGACTAATACTTACACACACATGCAATGAAATATTATCATTAGGTAGTGATGCAACGAATACGAATAGTAGGTATTTACCGAATATTCATATTCGCCTAATATCAGCACGAATATTAAAAACAATTATTAAAAAGAATTGATATTCATAAATGTAAGAAATCTGGTAAGTGAAATATGTTCATAGCTTGATTTGTTCGTTGTTCGTTGTTGTTTTATGTTATAAAGAATAAAAATATATCGGTTTGTCCGCATGACTTGTTAGTGAACAGTCCCAAAGCAAACTTTATTTTGTTGTTTAATAGTTTTAGTTACTTTGTTTTGTAAATAAACTCGTCAAATCGTTTTTAAAGGAATAGTTATATGGAGAGCGCATACCCTATGCCGAAGACCCCGCTAGTGGGTTCACTAGTAATATGTATGGCGGCATGACGTTTGAGTTGCAATGTAGTGCGGTGGACGCGAATGGGTTAAACAAAATATTGCTACTTGAAGTTCAGCCTTAACAAAAATTATATTTAAAATCAGCGTCTGGCACAATTTAAACAACAATGGAACTGTGGCAATAATAGATTCATGTTGCAAAAAGTTTGTTCCAGTTAGTTAGTTGCAATTAACATAATAAAAACAAAAGGAACCTTCTTAAAGTTCTTTGAAAAATTGATATTTTACCTATCCAAGTACGATGCGCACTGATGAACGCAACCACTACCGCTAGCCAGACAGCCCGTATTATGTCCGGGAGAGTGGGAGAGATAGCATATCTAAAAACTGGCCTTACTGAAATGCATGTTTTCCCGACGTTGCTAGCTCTCGTACGAATACAACACGCACCTAGGGACGAACCCGAGCGACGCGAGGGTGAGTCGCTAGTATATATTAAAATTACGTTTATCAGAAAAGACAACTATAAACTTAAAAAGCAACTAAATTAATACAAAGTTTGATCAAAATCGTTAGAACCGTTTTTGAGATACACAAAATAAATCTGTTTTATTTGTTATATAAAATATAAAAATATAAGATGGTATTACACATCCTTTCCCATCTTTAGTTTACATATGATTTTGTCCATTACTACTAAATATAGAGAAACAAGTCGTAAACTAGATTGTATAGAAACCTGCATGTCTAAGAAAATTTAACTAACTTTCTAAAGTCATATGAAGTTCACGAACTTAATAAAGGCGGACCTTAAAAAAGGGAGCTTAAAAAAGACGGGATGAAGAAGTAGCCATCGTAATATAATAAGTACGAAAAATTAAAACTACAAAAATACCAAACCTTTCCACCTTTAACATAAATATCAATGAAGCAAAACGACACACGATGGGTAAAAATCACGGGGAAAACACAAAACTTTTAATTCAACGAAATTCGTTCACGGGATTGAGTATCTTTTCATTCGAATGTTTTTAATCTCAGTCCCGCTGTCAGAGCGTAAGCCAATTTTCGAATTGCAGTACACGCTAACCCATAGTATACACGGAGGCAGTGTTGCAAACATTTTGTGTGGCAATGGTCCAGTTTGTATATGTGTAGACGACCATCTGGCGTGTAACGTGATAACCTCGGGATATTGTTCCAACGAACTCTCTTCATACGTATATACACAAACATTTTCAACTTAACACGGCACTAAGAACCAAAGCAAACTCAATTTCCGAAGGAAAGACTACGGAAGCGCAGATAAGATTTTTTCCTCGAAAGAAACCTTTCGATTCTTATTACGTGATTTTCATGGCACCATTTATTCAGAAGATGCTATCTAAACTCGTAGGATATGAATAACCTCATTGAGATAAGTTTTTCAATATAAAAACCTTTTCAAACAATTATTTCATGTGTTTAATTTTATAAAAAGCTTCTAGCGATTTTTAAATTTGAATATTTTAAATAAAACTCTTACAATTTAGAAAAAAAATTAAGAAACCACTAAGACGTTTTCTTTCTCGTACCTAAATTATTCTTTCTCCGCAACAATTCAAGCTGGAAATAATTTTCGTAACAACACTTGTTTCGTTAAAAATGCTCAGTTTTATAATGAGGGCTACGTGAGTGCTACATCGCGTAGCACTATTACGTTCCCAAAAATTTCAGACTTTTATACTAAGAATTCATGTGTAAATGTAACAAAATACTAACTAGTATAAAAACAATATTGTTTTAAAACCAAAAGCTGTAAAATATTGTGTCCAAAATATACACAATAAACTCAAAACAATCGTTTTTTTGTCTGTTCATCTATTTGTCTGCTTGTGTGTTTGTATGTGTTGAGTAAACTTTAAAACAGTATAAAATCATCAATATTTTACTAGGTATACTGTAAACAAATTGCACGCGCGTCAAGCTCGTACGTACCTGAAGGCTCACTATAATGGCATGAACAAGAATGCACCATGTAAACACTGTTTCGAACATTCCAGAGGGTTGTACTTGCAATAAGAGGTGGCAGGACTAAGCGACTTGTCAGCTTCCTGTATTCGTACTACTTCGCAGTAAACTACTTTGAGCTAGTAACTCGGAAACCATAATAGATTGAGTAACAGAAGTTACTACTAGTACTTTCCACTCCGACGCTAAATAAAGTTACTGTATTTCCCACATTTCTGTGCCAATATTTTAATATTAATTGAATATATTAAAATTGTGCTTACATTTTTAATTACAATTGCTTGTTAATAAAAATTTTAACCGATTTAATTTAACATTTCTACAAAACTTTTTGATTTAAACGAATAAAGGTTAAACTCAAAGTTAAGAACGAAAAATGGTTATTGGACCTTTAATAATTCTCGGCCAACTAAATACATGTAATGTAGCTACGTTAATAGAGACAGAATATAACTAAACAGCTCCACAAAGACCGTAAAAGCTGCTAACCCAGTTAGTACAATACTGCCACCATTACTTTTTTCACCAGCCCGGCCCACACTGGCGAGAACATAATAGGACTATCAAAGAAACAGGGCCGTCCCCAATGTAGCCGTAAAATCATTCGCAGTGATTAACAGTACTGCTTTAGCTAACGCTTACGTGCTCGCATGTGGATGACTTTAGTGCGGTTTTAATCAACTTAAGTGATTATATTATGATTTATGATAAGTATATCGAGACACTAGATGTAATAGAATTGGTGATTAACTTGGATTTATAGTAAAGGAATATTAAAATTTCTTTGATTTTAGCAACAATATAGATGTCGTTGAATAAATTAGAATTTTCATAATTTTCAAACCTAATGTTCAATTTTATTACTCATATAAGAAGCATTAAGAGTTAAGAGTTTGCTTGTGAAATAAGTAATCAGACCTTCGTAGCACCTTCGTAGTTTGATTTTGTTAAGAAAAAATACTTAGAATTAGGCTTAATACATACGAGATATATTACTAGTTCCTTTCAACCTGTCCTAGGAGGCAAAAAGCTTTAATTAATACTTATACTTTCAAAAAGAGTTTATTTTCCACATCTAAAAAGAAATGGATTCATCTCATTTTATTAAAAAGTTCAATCTTTGCAGCTGGCTGCATAAGTAAATGTCGAAAAGAATATCGTCTCCAGTAAGTTTACTTATAGTACACAAAAGAAGCTTGCAAGCATTTTGCTACCTATTAATAAAAAAATAGGCTATATACTAACTACCGGTACCTTACCGGCTAATTTATATATGTGCAGACCGTCTGTCATTTTACATCTAACTCTATCTCAAGATGCATATCTTGTCATCTTCACTTTGTCTTAATAAGATCAATAGGTGTTAAAATACGTCTTTTCTTTTTATAACTTTTAAATAAGGATATACTGCATATTATACAAAAACGGCATAACAATAAATGTATAATTTAATATAATTTATAAAAAATAATATAAGACGAGCTATCAAATTTACATTTAAAAGTTACAAAACCAAAAATAAACCGAACGAACACAAAGAATAAAGTGGCAGACCATTTTCTTCCGCATACTTATTTTTTCTTTCCACAATTTCTGTTTCATTCTGGTACTAATTTTCTTAAAAACGTTTCTTTCGCTAAAAATGCTAAGTTATATAATGAGCGCTACGAAAGAACATCTTGCAACTTCATTGGCTTTTTTAAAATACACTATGTCAATGTATTGTACCACTGGAAAAAGAATTTTTAATATTAAAATAAAGTAACATTTAAGGCTTTTTACTATAGTGAAATTACAAATAAGTACAAAGACGTACGCTTGTAAGTAACAGCTACAAAGAAAATACATTTGGATAATTTGATTCCATGGAGATTTTTATGTAGGTGTAATAAATTATACACAAATACCATTTTTTATATGAATATTAATACCAGGCCGAATAAATAATATTGAAATATAATTTTGACTAAGTTAAAACTATTCCTTGCTTAAGGTAATATTTGAAGCAAAAATTAAAATTACTAATAAGAAATAAGAAGAGCCAATTACAAAGAGAAAATTTAAAAATTTTAATTTGTTTTCTGTAAGTCTCATAGTTAACTAACTTTACTTCTATAAATAAAAATTCATAATGAATAAAAATAATTAATACAACTACGAATATTACTCACACAACGCCCTTGTATACTTCTTCAATTGTTTTCACTTTAATGTCTGGTGGTTTAGGATACTTGAAGAATTTAGGAATATACGAATCGTACTTGAGATTGTATGTGTGTTCTTGTATATAGGCTTTAAAGTCTTTAGGCTTGGGATATGCGGTTGCAAAATCTGTGAAAAAAGTTTTTTCTTAGTTATATTCGTTCTTGGTCGTTCTTATTTGAAGATAATGTATCTCTTTATCTCTAAAATGAACTATATATTTATTAAATATTATTATACCATTAACAGATATGGTTGTAATGTCTATATAAATAAAAATGAATGTTTATTTGTTTTGTTCGCTATACATTCCAAAAACAATTGTGATGAAATTCTAGTGGGTTATTCTATATGCGCGTGCTAAGTCATGCAAGCTTAGAGACGCACCCGAGCGATGCGAGTAAAGTCACTCGTCTTTTGTGAACTAGATCTAACTTTAAATTACCTTTAATTTAAAGTACGTGGTATAACTTAATTTAAAGATACTCTTAAATTTAAACGTAACGTAAAACTCTTTAACTTGTTTTCTAATCATAAGTAAGAAACGCGAACCAATAATTTGCAACAAAGAACAAAATTAAACTATTGAGTTAATGCTTGGAATCCTAAATTACTCGTATATCTAAATATAAACTAGACAGCGTTGATCATTTGCATTTCAGTCAAGTTTAACTACATTGTGTAAATTCACAATAGCTTTAAAATACGCCGACTTCGAGTCTTTACTGAGTACTTCACGAATATATACAATTGAGGGTGGTGACAATGGTGCTCAAATCAATATATATTCTAAATCTTCGTTTAATGCTTTTTGTGTACACTTACATTGTGAATTAATAAGATTATAAAAACCGTTTATAATAGCATTTGCTTGTTAGAATATTTCAATATATATTTATAAATATAGTGATACTAATATAATCACAAATTAGTAAAAATATATCAAATACATTATTACATTTGTATTGAGTAGAGTACTTCGTTAAATTATTGCGATTAAGCATACTAAAAAAGTTAAAGTGTCTATGTTTGTATGTATGTCTTTTTATCATTTTTAAAAGTAAATTGGTACGTTTAATATATTAAATACATATTACATCGGTATTAAATACAATATAAGTACTTACATGTACTGTATTATATGTTTACTATGTAATAAAATTGTTATGACTGAAATCGTTAAACAGTTTCATATCACCATTTTATCACACTAGACTCTGTAAAAGCTTCTTCTTTACATCGAACCGTAACTTTAAAGCTTTAAATTAAAAAAAGACAAGTAGCATAAAAGGTAACTTTGTATTTTCTCAATTTCTTGATGAAAATGCCTCAGTATAGCTATCTCACATATACTATAAAAATATATTCATATACTTGTCGTAAAACGAAAATTCGTGATATCTACCCAGCCCTAAGCCCTCTAAAATAGTGTAAATATTAAGAAAACTTGATAAAAACATAATTTAGAGTGAAAACATTACGTTTGATGTTCTTTTCGTCTTCTTAAACTAACCGTGCTTTTATTAAAAATAGTTTAAAAGTAGAATAAAGCGCGAGCTGATTCTAGACTTTTGCTCTGCCTTTGTTCTAGTCAGAAAAAGTATGTCACTAAAACTAGGTTTCAAAGTATTTTAATTAATATCCTTAGAAATACAAAAAAATAAAATCAAGAAAATTACCCAAATTCGTTACAAAATTAATATTTAGTATAAAGATTATCTTATGATACTTTAAGTAAATTAATGTGGTTAAAGTGTAGTTTTGGTAACAATATTATCAGTATATCCTATTTTTTTATTAATAGGCTTCATTTAAGCTGCGGTCTATCAAGATAAACAAACGAATGCCCAACTAGAAAAAAAAGCACTAGGTGGGAATCGATTTCAATACAATTACATTTAAATATATAACTATACCCTATATTAATCATTATATAATAACGAGGGTAGTAAATTACATGCATACATTAATTTCATTATAATAGGAATATTATTACAATACCTTTTGTATACGCCAACTTGGCGACTTCGATGGCAATGTTAAGCGATACGTTCCTAACATCACTGAGCGGTGGATAAATTCGGCCGAGCGCCAAATCCTCTTCGCTCACAAAGTTTGCCAGCGTCTGAAATGATCCCTACTTTCATCTATACTTAAATTCACGCTGCTGAATGCAACAACTTTTTCAACAATACAATACGAATGCAAATTGAATTCTAAAATAAACGGGAAATGTGTAAGTTACGAGTTTGTTGTGGCGGTTTATTTTAATACTGCTTCAGCTTATGCATTTGAATTTGTTTATATTTTGAAATAACATTTCGCACTTGACTAATTTTTACTGTTTCATTTTTCAAGTAGCAAAATAAAAAAAGTAAAATTAAATTTACAAGCGCATTATTTTGAATCACATCACTTAAAATATTTTATAAAATGATAATGACGTTTTTGGGATCCATTTTTTAAAATTAATTTAACACAAGTTTAATAATGAATCAATACATGTCTTAACATCATCTATTGATATTGACTGTTATTTTTGTTTCTTTCGATTCCGAAATAATATATAGTGTGTATTTTTTGATATTTTTTTTTCTTACATATTATGTTTACAAAAATGTTTGATAGATTTTAGAAGCTTTGTGACTGATGTAAAGTAAATATATTTTATGTATTAAGTGAGGCATGCTTCTCAGTTTACATAATATCTACCATCCTACGAGATTTACAATATCGACGTAGTATTCAGTCAGGACATTTATATATAAAGCTAACTTTACACGGTCAAAAATATTTAATACATTTTAATTATGATTCTTTCACATTGTAGCTATAGATCTAATAATGAAATTAAAAAGTTTTTAAAATAATTTAAATAGTAATAGTATGATTATATTTGAATTATTTTCATATGTCCTGTCTGTATATGTTTGTTACTCTTAAAAACTAAAACAGGTGGAAGGATTAGGATAAAATTTAGTACATAGACTTATAATCGATACATGTTACATCTAGTTACATTTACTTGTACTAATTTTACTTCGTTCGTCATGAGACCCCCATACCCATACTATTAGGCACTCAAGGACGACCCAAGCGGGTAAAAATTACCAGTGTATGATATTTGTATCATTATCATAAAGATAAATAGAAGTTTTTACCATGGCGGCAGTCAAAAACATGCCCTCTGTGATACGCCGAGATCGGGAGACGATCACACCGAGTGCTACGCCGGGGAATATATATGAGTTGTTTCCTTGTCCCGTTATATATTCCTTATCTTTGTACTTGACGGGTGGGAAAGGAGAGCCTGACGCGTACACACATTTACCCTATAAATGATAACATATAAGCATTTACATTTATATTTTTTATCATATTATTGTTATTTTTTGAATGAAAGGAGGAACTAGAGATTCAACTTCGCTCCACTCGCATTCGTTCCCTGTATATGTTTTGACCATTAGTATAAATTTCTCAGATATGTTATATTTTCTTGCAGTAAAAATTATCTTATACGTTGACCCGGGAAATCAGTTATCTTCATATCAAATTACATCAAATCTATCCAGTGGTTTTATCGTAATGCGGCCACAGACAGACAGACAGACCGACAGATAAAAGTTCTAACAACTATAGATTTCGCCTCTGTAATAATGTCTAATTCCCAAGATATTTGAAAAAAATAATAAATGTCATAAATATACTGCGACAAAAAAACGTAGATATGAAAGTCTTAGAGAAATCTTCAAACACTAATATATAAATGCACAAATTACTGTCTATCTATATATATCTTTCATCTTTATTTTATTTTGAATATTTTATGCTAAGTTAAAAGCTCTTAGCCTAGATCGCGCTGACCAATACAACAATTTACTCTTGAAGAACGTAGAATACATTTCAATGTTCGACATAAACGTTTATTCTAAACAGGAATGCTCGTTTGATATCAACATGACACCTCTACAATTTACGTTTCTGGTTATTTCTTAAACTACTTTGAGCTAGTAACTCGGAAACCATAATAGATTGAGTAACAGAAGTTACTACTAGTACTTTCCACTCCGACGCTAAATAAAGTTACTGTATTTCCCACATTTCTGTGCCAATATTTTAATATTAATTGAATATATTAAAATTGTGCTTACATTTTTAATTACAATTGCTTGTTAATAAAAATTTTAACCGATTTAATTTAACATTTCTACAAAACTTTTTGATTTAAACGAATAAAGGTTAAACTCAAAGTTAAGAACGAAAAATGGTTATTGGACCTTTAATAATTCTCGGCCAACTAAATACATGTAATGTAGCTACGTTAATAGAGACAGAATATAACTAAACAGCTCCACAAAGACCGTAAAAGCTGCTAACCCAGTTAGTACAATACTGCCACCATTACTTTTTTCACCAGCCCGGCCCACACTGGCGAGAACATAATAGGACTATCAAAGAAACAGGGCCGTCCCCAATGTAGCCGTAAAATCATTCGCAGTGATTAACAGTACTGCTTTAGCTAACGCTTACGTGCTCGCATGTGGATGACTTTAGTGCGGTTTTAATCAACTTAAGTGATTATATTATGATTTATGATAAGTATATCGAGACACTAGATGTAATAGAATTGGTGATTAACTTGGATTTATAGTAAAGGAATATTAAAATTTCTTTGATTTTAGCAACAATATAGATGTCGTTGAATAAATTAGAATTTTCATAATTTTCAAACCTAATGTTCAATTTTATTACTCATATAAGAAGCATTAAGAGTTAAGAGTTTGCTTGTGAAATAAGTAATCAGACCTTCGTAGCACCTTCGTAGTTTGATTTTGTTAAGAAAAAATACTTAGAATTAGGCTTAATACATACGAGATATATTACTAGTTCCTTTCAACCTGTCCTAGGAGGCAAAAAGCTTTAATTAATACTTATACTTTCAAAAAGAGTTTATTTTCCACATCTAAAAAGAAATGGATTCATCTCATTTTATTAAAAAGTTCAATCTTTGCAGCTGGCTGCATAAGTAAATGTCGAAAAGAATATCGTCTCCAGTAAGTTTACTTATAGTACACAAAAGAAGCTTGCAAGCATTTTGCTACCTATTAATAAAAAAATAGGCTATATACTAACTACCGGTACCTTACCGGCTAATTTATATATGTGCAGACCGTCTGTCATTTTACATCTAACTCTATCTCAAGATGCATATCTTGTCATCTTCACTTTGTCTTAATAAGATCAATAGGTGTTAAAATACGTCTTTTCTTTTTATAACTTTTAAATAAGGATATACTGCATATTATACAAAAACGGCATAACAATAAATGTATAATTTAATATAATTTATAAAAAATAATATAAGACGAGCTATCAAATTTACATTTAAAAGTTACAAAACCAAAAATAAACCGAACGAACACAAAGAATAAAGTGGCAGACCATTTTCTTCCGCATACTTATTTTTTCTTTCCACAATTTCTGTTTCATTCTGGTACTAATTTTCTTAAAAACGTTTCTTTCGCTAAAAATGCTAAGTTATATAATGAGCGCTACGAAAGAACATCTTGCAACTTCATTGGCTTTTTTAAAATACACTATGTCAATGTATTGTACCACTGGAAAAAGAATTTTTAATATTAAAATAAAGTAACATTTAAGGCTTTTTACTATAGTGAAATTACAAATAAGTACAAAGACGTACGCTTGTAAGTAACAGCTACAAAGAAAATACATTTGGATAATTTGATTCCATGGAGATTTTTATGTAGGTGTAATAAATTATACACAAATACCATTTTTTATATGAATATTAATACCAGGCCGAATAAATAATATTGAAATATAATTTTGACTAAGTTAAAACTATTCCTTGCTTAAGGTAATATTTGAAGCAAAAATTAAAATTACTAATAAGAAATAAGAAGAGCCAATTACAAAGAGAAAATTTAAAAATTTTAATTTGTTTTCTGTAAGTCTCATAGTTAACTAACTTTACTTCTATAAATAAAAATTCATAATGAATAAAAATAATTAATACAACTACGAATATTACTCACACAACGCCCTTGTATACTTCTTCAATTGTTTTCACTTTAATGTCTGGTGGTTTAGGATACTTGAAGAATTTAGGAATATACGAATCGTACTTGAGATTGTATGTGTGTTCTTGTATATAGGCTTTAAAGTCTTTAGGCTTGGGATATGCGGTTGCAAAATCTGTGAAAAAAGTTTTTTCTTAGTTATATTCGTTCTTGGTCGTTCTTATTTGAAGATAATGTATCTCTTTATCTCTAAAATGAACTATATATTTATTAAATATTATTATACCATTAACAGATATGGTTGTAATGTCTATATAAATAAAAATGAATGTTTATTTGTTTTGTTCGCTATACATTCCAAAAACAATTGTGATGAAATTCTAGTGGGTTATTCTATATGCGCGTGCTAAGTCATGCAAGCTTAGAGACGCACCCGAGCGATGCGAGTAAAGTCACTCGTCTTTTGTGAACTAGATCTAACTTTAAATTACCTTTAATTTAAAGTACGTGGTATAACTTAATTTAAAGATACTCTTAAATTTAAACGTAACGTAAAACTCTTTAACTTGTTTTCTAATCATAAGTAAGAAACGCGAACCAATAATTTGCAACAAAGAACAAAATTAAACTATTGAGTTAATGCTTGGAATCCTAAATTACTCGTATATCTAAATATAAACTAGACAGCGTTGATCATTTGCATTTCAGTCAAGTTTAACTACATTGTGTAAATTCACAATAGCTTTAAAATACGCCGACTTCGAGTCTTTACTGAGTACTTCACGAATATATACAATTGAGGGTGGTGACAATGGTGCTCAAATCAATATATATTCTAAATCTTCGTTTAATGCTTTTTGTGTACACTTACATTGTGAATTAATAAGATTATAAAAACCGTTTATAATAGCATTTGCTTGTTAGAATATTTCAATATATATTTATAAATATAGTGATACTAATATAATCACAAATTAGTAAAAATATATCAAATACATTATTACATTTGTATTGAGTAGAGTACTTCGTTAAATTATTGCGATTAAGCATACTAAAAAAGTTAAAGTGTCTATGTTTGTATGTATGTCTTTTTATCATTTTTAAAAGTAAATTGGTACGTTTAATATATTAAATACATATTACATCGGTATTAAATACAATATAAGTACTTACATGTACTGTATTATATGTTTACTATGTAATAAAATTGTTATGACTGAAATCGTTAAACAGTTTCATATCACCATTTTATCACACTAGACTCTGTAAAAGCTTCTTCTTTACATCGAACCGTAACTTTAAAGCTTTAAATTAAAAAAAGACAAGTAGCATAAAAGGTAACTTTGTATTTTCTCAATTTCTTGATGAAAATGCCTCAGTATAGCTATCTCACATATACTATAAAAATATATTCATATACTTGTCGTAAAACGAAAATTCGTGATATCTACCCAGCCCTAAGCCCTCTAAAATAGTGTAAATATTAAGAAAACTTGATAAAAACATAATTTAGAGTGAAAACATTACGTTTGATGTTCTTTTCGTCTTCTTAAACTAACCGTGCTTTTATTAAAAATAGTTTAAAAGTAGAATAAAGCGCGAGCTGATTCTAGACTTTTGCTCTGCCTTTGTTCTAGTCAGAAAAAGTATGTCACTAAAACTAGGTTTCAAAGTATTTTAATTAATATCCTTAGAAATACAAAAAAATAAAATCAAGAAAATTACCCAAATTCGTTACAAAATTAATATTTAGTATAAAGATTATCTTATGATACTTTAAGTAAATTAATGTGGTTAAAGTGTAGTTTTGGTAACAATATTATCAGTATATCCTATTTTTTTATTAATAGGCTTCATTTAAGCTGCGGTCTATCAAGATAAACAAACGAATGCCCAACTAGAAAAAAAAGCACTAGGTGGGAATCGATTTCAATACAATTACATTTAAATATATAACTATACCCTATATTAATCATTATATAATAACGAGGGTAGTAAATTACATGCATACATTAATTTCATTATAATAGGAATATTATTACAATACCTTTTGTATACGCCAACTTGGCGACTTCGATGGCAATGTTAAGCGATACGTTCCTAACATCACTGAGCGGTGGATAAATTCGGCCGAGCGCCAAATCCTCTTCGCTCACAAAGTTTGCCAGCGTCTGAAATGATCCCTACTTTCATCTATACTTAAATTCACGCTGCTGAATGCAACAACTTTTTCAACAATACAATACGAATGCAAATTGAATTCTAAAATAAACGGGAAATGTGTAAGTTACGAGTTTGTTGTGGCGGTTTATTTTAATACTGCTTCAGCTTATGCATTTGAATTTGTTTATATTTTGAAATAACATTTCGCACTTGACTAATTTTTACTGTTTCATTTTTCAAGTAGCAAAATAAAAAAAGTAAAATTAAATTTACAAGCGCATTATTTTGAATCACATCACTTAAAATATTTTATAAAATGATAATGACGTTTTTGGGATCCATTTTTTAAAATTAATTTAACACAAGTTTAATAATGAATCAATACATGTCTTAACATCATCTATTGATATTGACTGTTATTTTTGTTTCTTTCGATTCCGAAATAATATATAGTGTGTATTTTTTGATATTTTTTTTTCTTACATATTATGTTTACAAAAATGTTTGATAGATTTTAGAAGCTTTGTGACTGATGTAAAGTAAATATATTTTATGTATTAAGTGAGGCATGCTTCTCAGTTTACATAATATCTACCATCCTACGAGATTTACAATATCGACGTAGTATTCAGTCAGGACATTTATATATAAAGCTAACTTTACACGGTCAAAAATATTTAATACATTTTAATTATGATTCTTTCACATTGTAGCTATAGATCTAATAATGAAATTAAAAAGTTTTTAAAATAATTTAAATAGTAATAGTATGATTATATTTGAATTATTTTCATATGTCCTGTCTGTATATGTTTGTTACTCTTAAAAACTAAAACAGGTGGAAGGATTAGGATAAAATTTAGTACATAGACTTATAATCGATACATGTTACATCTAGTTACATTTACTTGTACTAATTTTACTTCGTTCGTCATGAGACCCCCATACCCATACTATTAGGCACTCAAGGACGACCCAAGCGGGTAAAAATTACCAGTGTATGATATTTGTATCATTATCATAAAGATAAATAGAAGTTTTTACCATGGCGGCAGTCAAAAACATGCCCTCTGTGATACGCCGAGATCGGGAGACGATCACACCGAGTGCTACGCCGGGGAATATATATGAGTTGTTTCCTTGTCCCGTTATATATTCCTTATCTTTGTACTTGACGGGTGGGAAAGGAGAGCCTGACGCGTACACACATTTACCCTATAAATGATAACATATAAGCATTTACATTTATATTTTTTATCATATTATTGTTATTTTTTGAATGAAAGGAGGAACTAGAGATTCAACTTCGCTCCACTCGCATTCGTTCCCTGTATATGTTTTGACCATTAGTATAAATTTCTCAGATATGTTATATTTTCTTGCAGTAAAAATTATCTTATACGTTGACCCGGGAAATCAGTTATCTTCATATCAAATTACATCAAATCTATCCAGTGGTTTTATCGTAATGCGGCCACAGACAGACAGACAGACCGACAGATAAAAGTTCTAACAACTATAGATTTCGCCTCTGTAATAATGTCTAATTCCCAAGATATTTGAAAAAAATAATAAATGTCATAAATATACTGCGACAAAAAAACGTAGATATGAAAGTCTTAGAGAAATCTTCAAACACTAATATATAAATGCACAAATTACTGTCTATCTATATATATCTTTCATCTTTATTTTATTTTGAATATTTTATGCTAAGTTAAAAGCTCTTAGCCTAGATCGCGCTGACCAATACAACAATTTACTCTTGAAGAACGTAGAATACATTTCAATGTTCGACATAAACGTTTATTCTAAACAGGAATGCTCGTTTGATATCAACATGACACCTCTACAATTTACGTTTCTGGTTATTTCAAGAGATTTCTAAACCTACGCTACCAACATTTTAGGATTATAACCTGTGTATGATCGTAAGCAGCTTGCGCAGTACATTCAGCTTTACTGGTAGGGTTCGAAAGAGCAAATATTACAGGCCTTTCAGCATTAATTGCCATTTGCTTCAAGATTGTTTCGGTAAAAGCGCCCCCAACAGTTGAACATCCTAAGACAATAACAGTTAGGGAAGGTTCACATAACGTACCTAAAACTAGCTTTAGGATTTTATCGCGAGATATAGCATATTTCAAAGTCCAGAAAAAAATCTTTCAATCTCCTTCGACTTTTTGGATTCGACAAACTAAACTGGCAAGCTTTGATTAACAAGAAAATTGACTTGAATTAAGTGCATCACATTTATATCAGTAAATATACATACTAATAATTAGATTATCCATATTATATGAAAGTAACAGATTACTCGAATAATTTATTAATCTACTATTAATTAATTATTAAATTACTATACACTATTTGAGCCGATTAATTTTCTTTCCGTTTACTTATGATATTTTTTTTATAACTTCTGTTTAAAGTACGTCTCAACACGTTTCATACTATATATGTATAATTTTTCTTTTTATGATGTCAGTGTGATATTAACCTATAAGACAAGTAGGCTTTATAGTTGCTACACATTTCTCAAAGTTTGTCTCCGGTTCCACATCTTTTCCAAACTGTTTCGCGTGATCAGGAAGACCACATTTTCGTCGTTTCGATAGAAGCCCTTCCACATCGAACATGTATATTAGTTTTTGTGCATCTTCCGTTTTCATACCCTCTTCGACCATAGCTGCTACTATTAAATTAGCTATGCCTGCAGCCGCCTAATATAAATATATTATAAATATTTTAGTACTAATCTTGGACCGATTTTCATCAAACATAGCAAGGAAAACTCCCGAATAATTAATTTTTAAAACAAAATCAAAATCGGTTCATCCGCTCGATGAACATGCACGCATACACGCACACACAGACCCCTTCGTTTTTGCGTCGAGGTTAACAATAAGCCAAAGTGACATTAAATATAAAAGTTTCTTAGAAAAATCACGACCATACTAACAATGTGTTTTAGTATTGTCGTGAAATTATAGAATATTTTCAATAAAGTATCTTTTCGGAATTTTTCACGGACTTATTTTGATTTTGGTTCCCAGTGTCTCGATGTACAGCAATCATGGTGACAGTAGAGACAAACAATCTCATAATTCGAAAACGTAAGAATTATTTAAAATTATGTCTAATATTTACGTAATTCCAAGAAAGTATTATAATTAATCTCTTTTAGGTACTCATAAATGACGAGAGGTTTTGTTTATTACTTAGAACTTCTTTCATACGTTGTAGCGTGTTTCAGTGGATGTTTTAGTATATTTAAAATATAAGATTATAAGATCTTGGTTTCCGGTCTTTAGAACGCGGGTGGACCCACGCGAAATGCTAGTATAAATATATGCTTACGTGAGTAATATACACTTACAGATCCAGCGCCAAGGAACATATAAATATTCTCGTTGAGTTTCTTTTTAGTTACTCGAGTAGCGGCAAATAAACCTGCGACAGCGACACTGGCAGTGCCCTGTATATCGTCATTAAAGGTGCAATAGTCATCACGATATTTCTCTAACAGCCTGGTGGCATTCGCAATAGCGAAATCTTCAAACTGAAATCAGGTACTTAGTAAACTTTTGGTGAATTCTTTAAAGTAGACGTCATTATTCTCAGTTAAAAAAAACTATTTATATATTAAATTTACTCATTTTCACTATACTTATATCAATATATATTTATAATTTTGTAATTATATATTATTATAATCTCGTAATAAAATGTAATAGCCCAGTTCGAGGTTGCTCTCGGGTCTCTTACCTCTGGTAATATTATGTGTGTATAACTTTCTATAATGATTACCACTTTCCTTACGGTAAAGGAAAACATCATGAGGAAACCGGCATGTCTAAGATAACCTTCCTAGGTTTTCGAGCCGCAAACTCGCACTTGGCCTTACTTAGTGGGACGTTAAAAGTGGGCTAAATACTACTATTACTCTGACTTTTAAATAATGATAAAGCTTAAATATGTCTATTTATAAATTGAAATATATAATTATTAAAGATATTACCTGTAAAAGAGTATTCGGGCCAAACCTTTCTATTGCTGCTTTCATAAATTCATCTATGAATTCATCATACTCTTTACCACGGACTCTTTTTTGACGAAGTCCTATATAAAGCGGATCTTCTAAAAGGTCCTGCAATTGTCAGACTATTCATCAATACTATTTTTTTAATCAAAACATATATAAAAATATATCTATGTAGCGTAAAAAAAAGAAAATCTTAAATAGGTATTTTGTATGTAGGTAATGATATATTTTGTAGGTAATAATTGTTTGCATAATATGGAATATATGAAAATTAAAATTCATATTAAAAGTTAATTTACAGAACAATAATTTGTTATTACTCTGAGATTGATATTATCTAAAAGCCCTCTCATACTGTGAATTTCCGAGCTGGCCAAAGGACTAATTTGCTAATATTGACATTTCATTGTTAAAAGTCCGATTTAAATTACGATAACAACAACATATATTTTACCTGATTGTCAGTCCCAACATCCAAAGTGATAGGCAAACATTGATGCGGCTTAATACCAGCTAGAGCGGTATATAGAGCCAATTTCCCGACTGGTATGCCCATGCCGTAAGCTCCTAAATCTCCTAAGCCTAATATTCGTTCGCCGTCTGTGAATACTATTGCTCTTACATCATGTTCGGGCCTAAAAATCTTATATACTTCAACGACGTGTATATATGTATAAAAATACTAGTACATTTATATTAAATATATATTATTTCATAAATAAATATTTGGGACATTTTACACACAGCGCCATCTAGTTCCGTGGTAACCTCCGAGGCTTGTGTTACGGATACCAGATAGTTAATGCAATACACATATTAAATAACTTTAAATACATACATATTATAAATATAAGCACCAATGACTGTAGTACAAACATTCGTGCACAACAAATTAATGCCGCCAGCGGGACTCAAACCCGCGATCGCTGTAGCAAGTAGGGTCACTATAAACTGAGCCAAACGTGTCGTCATAAATATTGTCTACAAAATAAATTTTAAAATAAAAGTTAAAATATATGTGCGTACCAGTTGTTTAAAATATTCAATACGTGCCCTTTATCATAAATCGTTACAAATAGACCTCGCGGCCTTCTATAAATAAGGCCGAAACGTTGACAAGCAATTCCCACGGTAGGAGTATAAACAATAGGTAAATATTTTTCTATATTTTGAGCGAGTAGACTAAAAAATATTTTCTCATTCGTATCCTATAGTACAGAAAAAATATTTTATTATTTAATTGAATTCTAAATCTAAATTACTTAAATTACTACGTAAGTTTTACTGTTACTGTAACGGTAATAGAATTCTATAGGGATTGATGTAGGTTTAATCTTTTCACTGAGAAATCTTGCAAAAACCTGCTTCAATGATAACTCAAAATCAGTGAAAAGTGAAAAATGTAAAGTACTGATGTAGCTTTAACTATGTAACAAACATTTTTATTAAAAGAAAAATAACGTTAAAAATAATATTTTAAGTGGACGTACCATTAAAATGTTTAAATTCCTACATACATACTTTAATATTTTTATCAATTCCATACTAACCCCTGCTACACACATTACGATATATCGTAGCGATAAAACTGTGCAAACTGGTTTGCGTCGATTTATCGATCGTGTGTATGGTAAATCGTTGCAGTTTATCGTTCATCGGTGGCAGTTGCAATTTCTATCCAATAAATCGTTGTCGATTGCGTTTGCACAGTTTTATCGTCACGTGTGGATGGAGATCGCTCAGTTCGCGCCAGTATTCAAGGTGCTCGCTTGTTGCTATATACTTTCCCGCCGCGTCAATTAAAAAGTTTCTACTCTCGCTTTATATAAAAACTATCCTTTCCCGCGGCTTCGCTTGCGTTCTAAAGTCTGGAAATCAAATTCTTTCGCCCGTCCGCCCATATTCAACGCGATGATAATTATTTTGTTGCGGAGTTATTTTAAAAATATGATATCTCATAAGATATTCATTGAAATCAAATGATTCCAAGAGCAATTTTATTCAAAATTAAATACTTGTGATGAATATCTTATTTATTTGGATAAGGATTAATATCATGTTTATTAAACACCACCGCAAATAATGCATTATCTTAAAACAAATTTTATAACAATAAAAAATGTTATAGCGAGTAGAGCTTAAAAGATTCTTAAAACTTTTTTTTAGAACTTTTAAAGAGGAACAATTCCGTCATACATAATTTGTGCATAACTTTAACCGTTTACGCAGCGCACGCAACGGAAGCTCTCAAAAGGAATATTTTTCTCCCGTTTTGGCAACATTTTTCATTGGTGCTCCGCTCCTATTGATCATAGCGGGATGTAATATAGCGTATAGCCTTCCTCGATAAACGGACTATCCAACACAATAAGAATTTTTAATTCGGACCAGTAGTTCCTGAGATTAGCGCGTTCAACCAAACAAACTCTTCAGCTTTATAAATAGTGTAAATGACTTGTTGTGCAGGAAAGGGTGTCACAACAACAACTTTTTTTTCTTTAAACACATAACGAGGCCTAATATCGCAAGTACGTTATCATCTTCCATCGTGGACGACATGTTTCTTGCGTGAGCTTCTACGGAGAACTGACGATCGACGTCGATATCGGAGGCGTGTGGAGACACTATGAACGTTCCATTTATCTGCACAGTTTGAAATC